>JAUEPR010000054.1:0-319595 GCA_030435655.1 Armillaria novae-zelandiae
TGTATATCAAAGAAATATTAAAAATTTCACAAATATTGAAAGAATATTTTTGTGTAATATATGAAATTAATATACAGTTATAAATTTTAATATTTCAGCCAAGAATATTGAATTCTCCATGCAGTGTACTGGTTGTTATTACTTCTAGTAAACTTAATTTCAACATAGAGCTTAAAATATTCTCACATTGTATGTCAGAATTCATGATTGCAAGAACAGGCTGAAGAGTTGGTAAAAGGCAGCAATATTTCAACTATTTTTAACAATTTGAGGCTAGTAGAGTGCAGTACAAGACAAATGTAACAATTATATTCACACCATATCCCAATGTAGCATTGAGATCATCATTCCTTGTGTGCATTTGAACAACATTTGCTGATTTTCAGAGCTTTGTCTGATGGAAATTAATCCCTTGCTCTGGCACATTCATGGGTTGAGAAGGATATGTTTAGTGATGATAAAGGATAACTATTATACTAAAATGATGCATCCATTCCATGTCAATGCCATTCTACAGTGCATAGAGTAGCAATACCACAATATTATGCTGAATTGGTGCATTAACATGGAATTTATATGCCTGGAAAGGTTGTGATCCAACAATCACAGTCAATAGTATGTTTTTAAAGTGTTTACACCTTTTCAGTGCACAAAATCCATGAAGAAAGGAATAAAAAACAAGTAAAAATGTTGGTGCAAGCATTTGGTTGAATCAGGTTTACCAAGCCAATAGGATCAGTTATTGGCTTCTTCTGATCATTCCAAAAACACTCACCCACCACATCTCACTGTCCTAACATGCATGTCAAATTTCCCTTTTTTGCTTTTTGCTGCACATTTAGTGATAATATGTTCTTACCATCTTACTCTTAATTTGTTTAGTAATTTCAATATATTTTCTATCACCTATGTATAAAATAACAAACACAAGATTGCATAGAAAATATGCAGAGATAATAGAAATAGGTACTAGAATCTTATTCAGCAGTGTTGCATTGATGGTATAGGAAGCCAACACGGATGGTGCAGATGGAGAAAGAAGCCCACTGGCAGGGAAGTGGTTGTAACCAACTCAGGCGGTTACACATCACTAGTAAGGATTGGTGATCCCTAATAATCCCTGGCATGATCCAACACTCACTTTGGGACCATGTCAGTGATGAGCCTGGTGGCTCTGTGTGCTCAGAATTCAGGGGAACATACAACAATTTTATCGACCTATTCCTTAGGCTGGCACCCTAGTCAGATAAGGTGTGCCAGTTCAATGCTGGTTAAATCATCCAAATCCATAGGCAACACACAAAGTTCATGAGCTATGACACATAGGTTGGCTCCAATGCAAATCACCAGCATTGGCCCAATGTGATTAAACATATGCATATGATGCAGCAAGATACTGTACCTAGCACGTGACTAGACCCATGTGGTCATATGGTCTCCTGATGCACACATAGTAGGTGGCAATGGGGACTCGTAATGAAGGCAGCTCCAGGTGCACTGACATGTACATGAACCTGACTAAACAAGTTTGTGAACTTGTGGCAGTAGTGACTGTGGAACTACTAATGGTTAGTAAGGTGGACTTGCCATTAGGCCTTGTTAGTTGGGCAGACAGATATCCATATGAACAAGCTGTTATAAGGTAGATAGTGCAGCAGTTCTGTTATGAATAAGTTTGCCACACTCAATAAGCAAGTGCTGCAGCTGACAACAGTAGATTATGCTGTAGTATAGAATAGTAGTATAAAAGTAACAAAGTATTCAAGCTAGAACAATAGAATATGCTCAGGACTACTGATCCCCCACACAATTGACCCAACAAACTAAGGTCTTCATAGTAGAAGACACATATACACAATGACTCAGTCGATACACTAGTGTGTTGCAAGTCCATGGAGAACTTGATTACACTTGTGCACAGTATCACTGCATGTTCGTTGCTTACTAGCTTAAGTCTATAACCAAGGAGGGAGAAGTTCACCTTCGTTGGTGCTCTCAGGCTTCCACACACTACTAGCTAACTTCAAGGGTAATCTGAGATAGGATTCTCACTCTTTAGTTACTGACACCTGCAGATACTGTTCAGTCCACTCAGAACAACACCAAACCTACTAGTGAACTTCTTTTACTCACCCAGTTCTCTAGCACCAACTTGTTACTGTAGTAACAACAGGACATTATAAGCTTAGGAAGGATAGTCACTGCATGGAGGTGCCTGACTAGACTTGCTAGAACCTGCCTTCACTGTAAATGAATACCACTTGCTGCTGAAGAGATGTTTGCGTGCACAAAGCTAGAAATGCAACAGTGTTAAAGACACTGGTCACACCCACACCTAACACTACACACACAAATACACTCTTTAGTTTGTGGGGGGATTCTAATGCGATGAAAGTAGCAAACTAATACAACTAGATTCTCGATATCTCTAAGACACACGTAAAGCGATAGCCCTCATCTTGTATCTAGACTTTACTAAGTCCAAAGGTTTTATCTAAACAAGAGGCATGACATTCATTGCTTGGACTCAAGGCAAAGGGCTTTCCAAACACTCTAAACATCAATAGATGTAACCACAACTCTCTAGCAATTGCGTGCAACTCAAATAATCACCAAACAAAGCCACTAAACCTGTAATGATCATGCCGCGGACTCCATGGACCTCATCCAATCATCCACTCCACCGGCTCCAAGTCAATCATCGGAATCCGTCGGATTCTGAATCCTGGTTTCTATCTCATATTTCATATCTCTATTTCATTTACTTATTTCACATATTCATTTATCACACCTAGAACCCGTCACGGTAGTGAGTAGGTGTTATATTGGAGTCCATGGAATACTCGACTCCTCTAGATACAGAACATTCCAGATCACGTTACTCTAGCCATACCTACACTATTCCAGACCTTGACCCGTCGGACTCCATCTTAGTATATAAGCTGTACATTTAGTAGTACATACCTCAGTTCGAATATCAACTTGGTTTAGCCCAATAACTCTTGTCCTCACTCTCTTTGGCCTTCAAGCCATAATCCACCTCTCTACGTCTGCAGACTCCGATAGCTGTTGGACTTAACCTTTGATCCTAGAGATCATATTCCCGTGGACTCCGTCCGTAATCCTTCTTTGGGCTTTGACCCAAGGGTGACATTGCTAATAGCTTTGCCAAGCCCCACGCACTCCGCGGAATCCACGGCATGCAGTCCTTTTACCTCATCCTATTGGCATGATCCTAACAGTATATTCAAACTCAAACCCTTGAGTCGAAATTTTTAGGAATGTCTAACACAACCCTCGAACATTCACAAACTCAATCCTCCTCCATGGCTCCACCCATAACCCATCTCTCCATGTGCGACATTCCTGCCTCTGCGTCGAAAGAGGATCACACCCTCTTCAGCGAAGATTCAGCCTCTGCACAATGCTCACGTAGGGAAACCTACACTCACAGTGGTTTCACCGCCTGCCAATCCGATGTGAACACTACTCCCAATCTGTTCTCTGTGGACTCTGCTAGTACAAACGGATGGGGTGGTTATTGAAGCATCATCCTATAAACCCTGCACAATCAGTCCACGCAGCCACTCTTCCCAGTCAAGGAAGAGGGTGATGATGGGGATCCCGGTGGCAGTGACGGTGAACCAGACTCCCCTAGCAATCGCAATCGCAACCTGCGTGATCCGCAGCGCCCCGGTCCACCAGCTGGTCCACAAAATCCAGGTGGCCCTGGGGGTCCCGGCGGACCAGGTGGTAACCCTCCTAATCCTCCCAATCCAGATCCCAACAATGAGAACTGCCTCATGATGGAATTCATGAACCTTCTCTGCGGCCTTACCCGCCAAGTCAACAACCTGCCTCAGCAGGTCATCTGTACCAAACTCAAGGTACCAGACACATTTGATGGAGCAGACCCATGGAAACTCAAGGCATTCATTGTCTCCCTGCAGTTGAACTTCAATGACAGGCCCAACACATTCGCCATGGACACCACCAAGGTCAACTATGCCATTTCCTTCCTCTCTGGTGTCACCCTTGACTGGTTCAAACCAGATATCCTCCACCCCAATCAAGCCAATCCTCCCGCTTGGGCGTACTCCTACACCACCTTCCTTTTGGAGCTCCATACCAATTTTGGTCCTTTTGATGCCATCGGAGATGCTGAAGATGAACTCAAAAATCTTTGAATGCGCTGATGAACCTAGAGACTCCTGCGGGCAGAAAACACAACACCTAAACGGCAAGTATAATCAATCACAGAATCTGAAGGCAGGTTCTTAGCGAGTCTAGTCGGGCACCTCCGTGCAGTGACTATAGGTCCTAAGTTCGTAGCTTATTCAAGGCTACTTGGTGTTATGTCTTGAGCTACTGGCTCTGTATAAGACAAGGTCGGTTCGTGAAGTGGTTATTAAAAACTATCTAGTTCATGAAGGTGTTATTGCAGCCTAGTATGTGGTGCAGTCTACTGTTGCGCTCGTCTTTGAGTGCGATGTCTGGAAGTGTGAGGATGCCAACGAAGGTGAACAACTGCCTTCTTGGTTTACAGAGTAAAGCAAGGGACGGCAGTGATGAACCTAGAGACTCCTGCGGGCAGAAAACAACTAAACCGTTGAATGGCAAGTGGTATCCGTTTTACAGAATCTGAAGGCAGGTTCTAGTGAGTCTAGTCGGACACCTCTGTGCAATGACTATCCTTCCTAAGCTGATAACGTTCTGTTGTTACTTCAGTAACAAGTCGGTACTGGAGAACTAGGTGAGTAAAAGAAGTTCGCTAGTGAGTTTGGTGTCGTTCTTAGTGAATCGGACGGTATCTGTGGGTGTCAGTAACTAAAGAGTGATTATCCTAGCTCGGATTACCCTTTGAAGTTAGCTAGTAGCGGGTGGGAGGCTGAGAGCGCCAATGAAGGTGAGTTTCCCCTTCTTTGGTTATAGACTTAAGCTTAGTAGGCAACGGGCACGCAGCGGTACAGTGCACAAGTGTAATCAAGTTCGTGATGGACTTGCAACACACTAGTGTATCGACGGAGTCGTTGTGTATGTGTGTCTTTGACTATGAAGACCTTAGTTTGTTGGGTCGATTGTGTGGGGGAGTAGTAGGCCTGAGCGTATTCTATTCTTCTAGCTCGAATACTTTGTTACTTTTATACTATTATTCTATACTACAGCGTAATCTACTGTTGTCAGCCGCAGTACTTGCTTATTGAGCGTAGCGAACTTATTCGTAACACTGTTACTGTGCTATCTTCCTTATAATAGCTTGCCCATATGGATATCTGTCTGCCCGCCTAACGAGGCCTAACGGCAGGACCACCTCACTAACCGTTAGTGGTTCCGCAGTCACTACTGCCACAAGTTCGTGAACTTGTTTGGTCGGATCGTGTATGCATCGGCACGCCTGGAGCTTTCATTATTATAAGTCCCTTTTGCCGCATACTACGTGAGTGTCGGGAGACCCTATGACCACATGGGTCTGGTCACGTGCTAGGTACCATAGCTTGCCGTGTCAGACACGTATGATGCGTATGTTTAATTGCGTTGGACCGATGCCGGTGATTCGCGTCGGAGCCGACCTATGCATCATAGCTCGCGAACTTCGTGTGTTGCCTACGGATTTGGGTTGTTTAACCAGCATTGAACCGGCACACCTTATCTGACTAGGGTGCCAACCTATGGGTTGATCGATAAAATTGTTGTATGTTTCCCGCGAATTCTGAGCGCACAGAGCCACCAGGCTCATCAGCGGGGTCGCGACTTAGTTAAGTGCGTTTGTAGTCACTGACTTGTTGGTGTATATGTCCTTAGTGTAAACACTAAGGGTTCTTGTAGTCTTTGGTATGAGGGAGTAGTATCCTGAGTGTATTCTGTCTTTCTGGCTAATACACTTGAGTTTTTATACTAATTTTCTCTAATGGTTCACATAATCTAAAGGTGTCATTCTTTGTAACCGCAGTAATAGATTAGTGAGCTTCATGAAGGGTTTGTAACACTATTATCGTTGCTATAACATCTGTTACTGAGCTTTATAACATATAATTGTGTATGCCAGTTTACAACATATTGCGGCATCCTTAGCTGACTGATGGATACTAGTTGCACAGTGCTAGCCTGGGTGATTCATGAACTTCATTTCTTATTTAACTTCATGACCGTATGTTTGTGTTATGAGTCCCGTAGCCGGGCACAGCCTGTGCGCTTATGCACAGTCGATGATTGTATGGGCAGCATCACATGACTAATATTGCATCATGCCACCTTTGTTTAGGTGATGACATGAATCGAATGACTAGTTCAGTGTTGGTCCCATGGTAACCGGTGTTGCCACATCCTTTGTGCTATATTGATGATCTGTGGTTCAAGAACCATTATTGAATATTCCCTTTGTGACCTAAATGACTATTTGGTGGGGATTTGACTTGTAACGGACTTGCAAGGATAGGTTAATTGAACATCCTTGCAAGTAAGAATTTCGTTAAATTGTTTTGTGTGCCCGCAATTTCTGAGCGCACAGAGCCACGAGGCTCATCAGCATGACAGAGACAGGATCATGAAGTACATAGTAAGCTTCAATCAACATGCCACCATTATTGGTTACGGCGACAACTCCCTCCGTCATGCTTTTTACTGCAGGCTTTGCTCACGGATCAAGGATGACATGGCTCACCACGGAAAACCCAACAACCTCCACGATATGCGTACCCTCGCCCAGGAGCTTGACGCTCACTACTGGACTAGGAAAGCTGAGGTCTCCAGGGAAAACCGTGACCGGCCCTCCACCTCCTCCACCTTCAAACCTAAGGGTTTGGGTTCTAACTTGAGCTCTTCCTACAACACTGCAGCCCTGAAGTCCTACGGTTCCACTGCAGGTTCTTCATCTACCTCTTCTCCCTCTGGCTCCACAGGTGCCTCGAAGAAGCCCTATGCTGACAAGCTAGGCAAGGATGGTAAGCTCACACCTGAGGAGAAGGAACGCCGCCACAAGAATGACCTCTGCATGTTCTGTGGCAACAAACACAAGACTGAGGACTGCAACAAGTGACAATCCATGGCTTCTGTGCATGGATGTGCAGCTGAGGTCTCTGACCCTACTCCCACCTCTGTTGATTCAGCTCCTTCAGAGTCAGAAAAATAGAGAGCAACCCTGCTTCCTCCATGCAAGGACAGGGTTGCGTTGACTGTCATTGCATTTCAGAGATCGTAACCCTCAACACCGCTGCTCTTTCCAACCATTCCCTTACTATATCCCTATCCAGTGAAGTCGGTTCTGGATCGGAGCCCGATGGATCTCCTATCTCCACCATCCTACGTTTTCTTGCTCTAGTCGACTCTGGTTCTAGCCATTGCTTCATCGACTTGAAGTACATGAACGATCACAATATTCCTACCAATTCCATTCCTCCTGTACAACTTTGGCTGCTCGACGGCTCCACCGGATCTCACATTTTACAATCTGTTACTCTCTCCATATGATTCCCATCAGGAGATATCATTCCTATTGACTTCTATGTCACACGTCTTGATTCATCTTGTAACCTTGTCCTGGGATACAACTGGCTCTCCTGCTACAATCCGTTGATTGACTGGGCAAAGCACAGTATCACTTTCTGTTCAAAGCTATTTGGTGCATCTGCTCCAGATGTTTCCGTGGCCTCTGACGCAACAGCGCAAGCTCGCAAGGACCCTTCAGGTCCTATCCCATCCAAACCACCTCCAAGATCCCGATGGACTCCGCCAGCATATGAGCCTATCTACTCATACCCGTCCATTCCATCATTTTCCACTTTGGTTGCCCCCAAAATATCTATCATTTCCATGGCTGCTTTCATATGAGCTTGTGCAGAGGAGGGTGCCCAACAGTTCACACTCCAACCTTCGATGCCAAGTGTTAGTGGCCAGGCTGCTTCCACGGCTCTGCCGGATTTATCTGATGTTCCACCGGAGTATCATGACTTCACCAATGTGTTCAGTGACTCTCTCTCAGAGAAACTCCCTGAGCATTGTCCTTATGATCTCAAGATCAACCTTGAGGAAGGCTCTTCACCTCTGCTTGGTCCCATCTATTCCCTCTCCAAATCTGAACTCAAAGCCTTACATGAGTTTATCAACGATAACATCCATAATGGTTTCATCTCTCCCACACATTCTCCCCACAGAGCTCCGGTACTCTTTGTCAAGAAGAAAACTGGTGAACTCAGACTCTGTGTCGACTTCCACGGCCTTAACAAAATCACTAAAAAGGACCACTATCCACTTCCTCTCATATCCGATCTTCTTGATTCTGCATGCTCCGTGCACATATATACCAAACTCAACCTCTGCCACGCCTACCATCTAGTCCGTATTGCCAACAGAGATGAATGGAAAACCACATTCCGTACCCGCTATGGGTCCTTCGAATGGCACGTCATGCCATTTGGTCTTACCAATGCTCCCACGGCTTTCCAATGTTTCATCAACAACATTTTTGCAGACATGCTCAATGTCTCTGTTGTTGTGTACCTCGATGATATCCTCATCTACTCCGACAATCCCATGGAACACCGAAAGAATGTATGTGAAGTCCTACGCAGACTTGGAGCCAATGGGCTCTACTGCAAAGGTTCCAAATGCGAGTTCAATTGGGATTCTGTGGAATATCTAGGCTACATCCTCTCTCCTGAAGGCTTATGAATGGCTGAAGACAAAGTCAAAGCTATTGTTGACTGGCCGATCCTGCAGAAGATCAAAGATATCCAATCATTTCTTGGTTTTGCTAATTTCTATGGCCGCTTCATCTACGAATACAGCAAGATTGTACTCCCTCTAACACGTCTTACACACAAAGGTATTCCATGGAAATTCGATGACAAATGCTTAGCAGCATTCAACGAGTTGAAACAGGCTTTCACTCATGCTCCTATCCTTACCCATTGGATTCCTGACCATCAACTTGTCGTGGAAACCGACACCTCCAACTATGCTATTGCCGCTATCCTCTCAATCTACCTCGATGATGGGGAAATTCTGTTACGATTTATTTACTTTCTTACCCTTCAACTCTTCACATCAGCACTATATGCATCACGTTCATGACAGTCGCATCAACTTCCATAAATCTTCACCATCACTGTCACCAAGGACTATTTTTAGAACCATCTTTCTTGTATATAAGTAGCACACTTTCAGCTGTAATACTCAGCTTTGAGCTAAAGTTTATACAACCTCATTCTTCCCTCGATCCACTCACGACGACCTGACTGTTGCGCTAGTATCTGACCATAACCAGACACGTTGAGACTCTGTTGGACTCGGGTATTACCTGGTACAATTCAGCAGTTTACTCTAGTTTGGTCTAGTCAGGACTAGTCCTAACAATTAGCTCGAAGCTTCCCTACACTTCCTTCAAAGCGCTAGCCGCTAAAGGACCCATGAGCAATACCCCAGACATCACTACCCTTGACCTTGACATCTTAATTGTCATGATAGTATCATCTGCTGTCACCATAGGAGTGGTCATCGTTGTCCTAGTCTACTTCGGCACCCAGCTGCGGGCCTGGTACCTTCGTGCTTGGCCAGCACCAGCCCAACAACCTATTCCCTTACAACCCATTCCCTTCCACCCTAATCCAATCCACAATGTTCCCCTCGGACCCCTCCCCCCCCATGGGTCCAGCCGACGACAGAGATTACAGGGCTTCCTGAGACTGCCAACCTCCCGACGGAGGACAGTCCCAGGAGCCCTGACAGAGGAACCAATGAGCCCGAGCCTGAGAGCCCCATCACTGGACCTTCCAGGGCTCGGAACCCCCTTCGCCCAAGACCTAGAACTCCCAGAATCGAGGAGGACCTCACCAGCCAGAACCCATCCAACTCTAGCTGAGAGACCACCCTCAGACAGAGCCCCCTCTGCGACACAGTCATACCCCCCACGGAGTCTACGGATTATGAACCCCGATCCTCGAAGAGGACTCCCCCCCCCTTCACCTGAATCTTCCTCCTCAGACTCGGAGGCCATCTCTATTCACGAGACCCCAAGAGCAGGCCCCTCCCAACCTATACAGGGTCTGACTCCAGGAGAGTACATGGAGGTCGAGGGAAGATTCGTCATTTGGCCAGTCCTTCATGACACCCCAGGCGACGAGCAGTGGGCCCGCGAGCTCAGGGACGAGCATTTATCAATCGCTTGAGTCAGAAGGCCCAAGCCGTCAAGGCAGTCCTGGGAGACCAGAACAGTACAACATGAGACAACGAGCCCTTAGCAAGCACGAGACCCCCCTTCCCCGAAGAATGGAAGAGATCCTCACAAGAAGCGAGCTCAATGAGAGCCCCTTCTACCCAAATGGACCAGACAGGGTCTGGCCGGACCTCACCAACCACCAGCGATGCCTCCTCGGAGAACATAGAGCAGAGGCATGGGACCTCAGATGAAGAGACTACCTCCGATGAGGAGGGAAGACCTGGGCACGGTGGAGCTCTACAGAGGAACTCAAGGCTATGAACTCACCTCATCTCAGTGAGAGAGGGAACGAGTATATGGACCTCGACCCAGAAGAAGGGTACGAGAAGGAACTCTACGAGAGAGAACTGAGGGAGAGCTCAAGGTACTCTTCGAAGAGTTGGGAGCCCTACAAGAAACTGGGAAAGGATTAACCGTGACCTTACCTATGATGAGTGGGTCAGAGAGGAGCAGATACGACGGGATGAACCCGTCCTGAGGTTTTACACCCAAGAATCCCATGGTGGCCGAGACCTCTACCTGATTCCCCTCCCCCTGAACCAGAGACAAGAATATTATCCCTGGCCAACCCAAAGCCGACTAGTCGCCGGATCGGGAGAAGCCAGCGGATCAAGGAAAGAATATACCGAGGAAGGAAAACTCCTCTCCCCGGAAGAAGTCAGAATCAGAAGAGAAGCGGTCATGAAGGAAAGGAGTGACATGGAAGAATTAATCCAGAAGGAACAAGAGAAAATCCGACAGCTAACCGAATACTGGGACCTTGACCCAGTAGAAGGAAAAGGTAAGGAACCAGCTGAACCAGCCCCCCCAATTCCCCCTAGACCCCACAGGGGAAGAAGACCCCCAGATCCTCCTCCCCTGGGACCTCCCTCTGTCGGGCATAACCGAGACCGATTCTCAGTTCCAAGACGGCCCCCGAAATATCCAAGACCACCTGATGACGGTTGGCCAACAGGCCCTGCCAGCAATAACGACCTATTCCCCTCTGTCAAACCCACCCTATTACGCACCCCTCTCCCCTTTGAAGGAAAGCACGACACATAATTCGATTCTTTGGGGACTGCGTCGCATACTTCGAAGTACATGACTCTTACTTCCACCCACCTAAAGTCCCGTTCGCGGCCTCCTATTTCAAGGAGCAGCAGCCAGATGGTGGACCACCAAACGAATGGAGTACTACAGCGAGCGACTAGAAAGGTTCCGCTACCCAAACTGGTGGACTTCATGCACATCGTCCAGGAACAGTCATGGACACCACAGCAAAGGAGCAACATGAAAAGAAATGATGGACTAAGGATGGGAATGGGTCGGCCGTAGTATACTTCCAGAAGTTGGAAGGGGAAGCCCAATTAGCTGATAGAATCCACGACACTGGAGAAAGGGGAGCAATGGTCAGGGCACTCCGACAAGGGGTACCCGAAGACTATATCAGGTTCATCACGACATAGGAATGAACATCCCAACCCAATACGTAGAATGGAAGGCCCGCATAACCACTATGCACGAACAACGATCCGTCGCCCAAGCCTACAACCGAACCAACTACGGAAGTCGATGCCCCAATCACCCAAACAACAACACCAGCAGCGGGCAAAAAGCTGCTGGCGCGACAAGTGGGTCAGGGGATAAGAAGACCGCCACCGGGACAACGTATGGAGGAACGGGGAAACCCATGGACATAGATCGGATGCGAGCCGAAGGAAGATGTTTCAATTGCAACCAGAAAGGACCTATCAAGGGACTGCAAGGAACCGAAGGAAGGAAAGAAGAAGTGGAACTCGCAGGAGCTGCGAGCATTACTCGCCACTGCCGAGAAAGAGGAGAAACAAGTCGAGGAGAAGACACCCTCGACTACAAAGATAGAGGAAGTAAAAGACGGGGCCGACAAGTGAGCGATTCCACTTGCTCGGCCGGACTTATTAAAACCCAGGGTGTGTGCTCGCTCTGACTGGTCGGACTTATTGTACTTCTGTAGTTACCACATGTTTACCTATGCATTCGAATATACCCGCTTTGACACCTTCCAGAACGACCACACCAAAAGAATCGCACAACCGTTATGCTCCGCTTGCGGAGCTAGAAAAGATATAAAAAACCCTCCGAACACTCCACTTCCCACCCCCCTGGACCGACCTCCTCCCCCTAGGCTCCTCTGACCATTCGAGAGCACCAGATCCCCGCGTGTCCCTCAAGGTGCAGGAACGCATCCAGCTGCGTTGAGACTGAACAACGTTCAATCGCCGGACGCAAAGGGAACAACCCTTAGGGAAGCCGTCTTGTCAGAGGAGGGATCCGACAAAGGAACGGACGACAATGAACACCGGGAAGAAGAGCGGCGAAGACTCAAGACAGCAAGACCTGACGACTGGGATCGTAGGGAAGGGCCCCCCCAAGATCGTCACCCGGCGGCAGAAATCGCAAACACCCACGAGAAGGGCCGAACGGGGGCCTGCACATCCCCAACAGCCGCGCACCACCTCGTTGAAGTACCCGATGAGGATGACGACACGGCCTATCAGATATGGAAGGAGAAGCAACACGAGAAGAAGAGAGAGAGGTGAGAACCCCCTATCACCCCGCTAAAGATCAGGTATGCATCCCTCCCCCGGGGCACACCTGGTTCAGACCCTTCGAGGTCAACTGGACCCTCCGGGCGATTCGGGAAGCGCGTACTGAGTCCGAAGCCCGAGCTGCCCTTTCACTCTGGGTTCATCGAGACCGGTGAAGAGCTGTCTAAGTGCACAGAGCTAGAAATGCAACAGCGTCGAAGACACTGATCACACCCACACCCAACACTACACACACAAACACGCTCAAGTTCGTGGGGGGATTCTAATGCGATGAAAGTAGCGAACCAATACAATTCAATTCTCAATATCTCTAAGATACACGCACAGCAATAGTGCTCGTATAATATCTAGACTTCTCTAAGTCCAAAGGCTTTTCTCAAGAACAAGAGGGTGCGACTTCCATCGCCGGGCCTCAAGGCAAGGGTGTATAACACAATACAACTTTGTCAAACATCTCCACAAATTTCTAGCAGTCACTCGGGACTCTAATAACCACTGCACACAATCAATAACACCCTAAACACCACTTAAACAACTGCGCTCGAAGCAG
This sequence comes from Armillaria novae-zelandiae, assembly GCA_030435655.1. Classification (NCBI taxonomy): domain Eukaryota; kingdom Fungi; phylum Basidiomycota; class Agaricomycetes; order Agaricales; family Physalacriaceae; genus Armillaria; species Armillaria novae-zelandiae. The sequence goes on from JAUEPR010000054.1 coordinate 13,334, forward strand.
AAACCAATTCCTATTAAATTCAACACACTAATAAACCTCGCGCGTCACGCGCTAAACCAAAACCTTTGCAAACACGTGGAGAAGTGTCTACACTGACACAAAACTCCGAAACTTCCACAAGAGCCACAGGGTTTGAACCTATGCACTCGAGCTTCCAACCGATCGTAGATTCACAGGATTCGAACCTATGCAATCCAGAGAAACCCCGTCCGACAAGCCAAAGGGTTTGAACCTTTGCCAACCTGCGGAAATAACACAGAAAAGCAAACACTAATCAAGCCAAAGGGTTTGAACCTCTGCGCCTGTAATGCCTCGCGTCACACAAATGCCCTCAAGAACTTGAAAGGGTGACCTTCAAGACACCATACTCTTATTCTCTCACAGAGCGCAAGTCAAACCGAAACCAGACTCTCTGCACGGAGTGCCACGCTATTTTCTTGTCTAAGCGCGCGACTTAAATCACACAATAGATATCTGATATGGGTTGTATTCTCTCTCGAAGTTACTAGCTACTCTAAGTGCTAGAGCGCGTGGCTGAAAAGCTTTGCACTGTTACATCGTGGGCTCGAAACTTGTACTCTACATCTACACTACAGTATTTATACAATTCTACATCATACATGTTGATACAACTTAATACAGTACTGTTACAACCTCAGAACATTATTCCTTGCAACACGCGCGCATTGTTATAGCATGCCTGGGGCTGGACACTTGGTTGGAGGCCTATCTCGAGACCAGATTCTGTTCCTCATGGTTGATACTCCACTCGCACTGCATTCTATACGTTGGCATGTCACTCGTCATTTCTTCGGAGGATACTTGGAGTGGCAACCAATCCTATACACTGTATCTCATTCAAATGTTGAGTTTCTAGGTTTCTCTGGTTGGTGGGGGATACCCGTGGTAAGCCTAGGCACTGCGCTCTTTGGCCAAACTGGGTTCTCTCGGAGTTATCTATACTCAGGCATTATTTGGGACACGCATGTGCATGCCACGTGATCAGGGCCCTGTGCGTCATCAATCAATGTGTCATGCAGTTCTCTTGGGATCAGGCATGTCTTTTATTATGTCTGCAGATCATGTATGCAATCTGTTGATAGTGCATTCAGTATCGAGTGCTGAGCTCTTGTACTTAGTGTGACCTCAATGAAGTATCATACTAAGTTAGAGCATGCACTCTACCAATAGTCACTTCAGACTTGCGCACGCATGCGTGCGTTGTTATACTGCGCGCTATGTTGATATCACTGCGCTCTATGGCTATTTTTATATATGCATGCAACGTGCATGCCAGATCAATCCTTTGCATATCATGTCTGTCTCTCATCAATTCATTGGAGCGTGTATCTGATCTGCCTCTAGTGTATTCAATATCAAGTGCTGAGCTCTCATACTTAGTGTGACCTCAACCAGTATCATTCTAAGTTAGAGTATGCACTCTACTAATTGTCACTCGAGGTCGTACTGCACGTGACTCGGTATCATGCTCCATACGTATATTACTGCACTCTGTGTGTTTGACACTGCGCTCTATGCATAGAGTATTGTGCTCTTTCTGTATTTTGTGTTACCTCAGTAACTAGCCCTTATACCATGTATGTATTCATACATATCGCAAAATTACATGGGTAGACACATTGCGAGCGTGTCAATGGTTTAGCACGCGAGGTTTTAAAGTGTTGTGTTGACGATTAGTGGTTTCTTTTGGTGGTTATTTGAGTTGCACGCAATTACTAGCGAGTTGTGGATACCTCTATTGGTGTTTAGAGTGTTTGGAAAGCCCTTTGCCTTGAGGCCGAGTGACGAATGTCATGCCTCTTGTTTAGAGATAACCTTTGGACTTAGCAAAGTCTAGATACAAGACAAGCGCTATCACTTTACATGTATCTTAGAGATATCGAGAATATAGTTGTTTTAGTTCGCTACTTTCATCGCATTAGAATCCCCCCACAAACTAAAGAGTGTGTTTGTGTGTGTAGTGTTGGGTGTGGGTGTGATCAGTGTCTTTGATGCTGTTGCATATCTAGCTTTGTGCACGCAAACGGCACTTCAGCGTATCATTAAGGCTAAGCAGATGTTTGACATGGGCTTGAAATGATATAGATGTCGTTCTACCATGGTCTTCCATACCTCCAATGCCGTAAGGAAACAAGGTGGGATACATGAGGGGAAACAATTCTGGATTATTGAACTCATTGACTGGTGTTGGATCATGTGTGATTTCAACATATCCGCCTCCTCGTGACTTGACATGACTCAGCGCAGCTGCACGTAGTTTATTCGAAGACGCACTAACATCCACGTTACTGATCACTATGCGCTCGAATGGAACATCGCCATCGTCAGGAGGTGCATCAACTTTGGGAATGTCACAACGTGTGGTGTCCAGTGGAGCATCGTATCTCAACGTCAATTTCTCTGATTCCTCAGATACAGGTATGTGTTGAACAGAGAAGGGTAACATAGGATTGCCGTCAAGGTAAGATAACACATCCTCATTAAGGACCACGTCTTTGTATAAAGGGTTATGTGCTTTCAACCATTGTAACGCCAATCTGACACGGCGACCATTGACTGCTAAAGGCTTTGCCTTTGTTCTGAGCCATTCCATTGTAGGAATTTGTGCTCCAATAAATAATACACACAATGGAGATGTAATTTCTTCTACAGAAGGAGGAAGCATTGATGCAATTTTGGAAGGCTGCTGAGGATAGATTATTATGTTTCCTTTAATTCCTCGTTGTGTAGTCGGTAAAGTAATAGACCAGTTTTCTTCTTTTAATTGTAGGATCATGCATTTTGCATGACACAGCGATATCATACTTTCCTCAACAACGGTTAAATCCTTCAGTTCGTCTGGAACAGGTCCCAAAAACATATTATTTGCCAATGATAGCCGCGGAACTCTTGTCTTTTTTATATCTTTGGCACAAGCTTTACAACATAGAAGTGTTGGATTATCTGATGGCAAGCTTTCGACTCCACATGGGTCTATCATTAAACCGGCTAGGGGACCTGATTGAAAGGGCAATGGCACATCGGCATTAGGCCAAAGCATGACATCGTCATCCTCTTCTGGTGATAACCGAATGGGTGTCCAATCATAATCAGACACAGGCATTTTCTGGCAATTTTTGGCCCATGTCCTCGTGGAACAAAAGGCACAGGTAAACGATAATAGAGCAGTATTTCCAGTATCCTCAACGAAATCAGACAATAGTTTGTCTTTTAGTGTCTGTGGTACAATAGTGGGCCACATATTATGAACGTACTGAAGTCTGTCTTCAAAATGACTCAATTGTTGCACATTACTTTCAACATGACGCGCATTTTGATCAGCCATAAATCGCTGAAATTCTTTTGCTCGATGGAGACGATCAAGCCCTTGTGCAATCGTTTTCCTTAATGATTTGACGCCAGGTGGTTTAGTTGCATCTCCATTTGCATGGAAATTGTGTTGTTGTATGACACGTAAGCACATCTTCTTTGGTAGCCTAGAAACTCCTGCTTTCAGACTCAAAATGAGAAAATCTCGGGTACGCTGGGCCTCATCGTCACCTTCAGGCATCAATCGCTCATTGTCATCCATTTCGTTACGGCCCCGGACAGAGTTGCCGGATGTCTGTTGGAAGTGTTGCTGTGCAGTACAATTAGAACTGTGTTCTTTACACTGTTCAGAATGTAAATGATCTTCAATTATAAGATGCAAACTATCGATAGTGATTGTATTGTTAAAATTTAAATGATGTGAGTGAGCGATCTGAACTAATACCTCACGAGGAACATGAGGCAAACATTTACGTTCAATATGTATATGACAGTATTCATCATAAAATTCTTGTAAGGCATTTAGAAGCTGTGAGCGTTGAGGGTGTGCTCTCACGTTTTTATTGGCACCGAGCGCTGACAATATAATTTTAAGTTTGGGTACTGTTAAATGCGCACCACGTTCGGAATATGAGAGCACATAATTCAAAATCGTCTTAGAAAGTCCAATAACAGAGTCAAAACTGCTCGCAATGTTTAAACATGTTGAAACATCATGTGGAGGTTGAACATGATGTGAATGTTCAAGAGAATGCTTATCGAAACAATGGCCGAGCAAAACATGACTCAAGATAACTGTTTGATATTCTATAACAGTTGCGGATGATGTTAGCGTAATTCCGTGTAACGAAGCAAGGTATGATAAACAACTTTTGTCATCTGTAAACACTAAACATCTTGACCCTGTTGTGGCTCATCCAAATAGCATGCCTTGAATCACAGAAAGAGCAAAGTTTTTATTTCCAGATGTCATCGCTAGGTCATCACCATAATTTCCCATGTCTGCGATCACAGGTCTTTCATTCCGAATACCATCCGAGATGGAATTCGGCGCCTCTTCACTTAGACAAAGTGAACAAGAACAATGACCACGGTTCTCCCGTGGTTCTGTCATAAATGTTTGCATTAAATATTGTTCAAAAAATTCAAGAATTAAACACACCAGATATTACAGTAGACATCTGTGTAACAGCACTGCCATATTTAGAGAAAGCAGCAGGCAACAATGCCTGTAAGTCATTACCAGTTGTGAGCAGACCACTATGTCCAGCAATTTCTCAAAACATAGTCACTGCATCTTGACCAAGAAATACATCAAAATCATCCTGATCGCAAGAATGAAAGTGCAGTGATACCACAAGAGATTTTCCATGGCACAAAAATTGAAGTAGCAAAGGCCTGTGCCTTCAAGGATGTTGATCTCAAGCATTCAACCAAGATTGAGCCACAAAGGAACTATCAGAGTCAATGCAAGTATAACGAGCAGCACTGCCTTCCAAGGTTATCGAAGTCAGAGACATTGAGCGAAGCCGTTATGTGAACAAGCTAAAAGACCAATTGAGAAAATAAAAAAGGAAGATTGCGTCTGCGACGTTAATGGCTTTTATATGGATTTGAAGCATGATGTAAAAATGACATCAGGTTGAGGAAACCTAAATCATCATAGCCAAAGGAGCGCGGTAATAAAAACCGTCAGAAATGAAGTCATTATTAAAACAGAGTCATATACATATCATACAATAACTAAATACGTGTCTCATACAATTATTCAAACATCCGAGCAGTGTTCTCCAAAGAGGAATATCCGAATCCGCCAAAGCCGCCGTCATGGGGTAATACAAACTGTTTGCAATAAAATAATTTCTACTAACGAACAAATGTTTTCGTAAACCAGGGTGATTGAATGCATGCTGGTTCAGATTTTCTAAACATCCAAGCGGTGTTTGAGGTAGGGGAATAGCAAAGGCTTGCGCACAGCGTCCTCGAAAGAAATGCTCCGACAAGACTTACCATCAAAATCCCATTCCATTAAGGACACTTTATGACTGGAAACACAGCAATTAACGAAACCACCACCAACGGCGCGATAACAATGGTTGAGCTACATTCTTTAGAAATTTCAACTTATCTCGGGAAAATATTTCAAGACTTAACCTCGGGAATTACCGACCGATTCAATTATCCCCCCCCCAAATTTCGCCAAGTTCAAACAAGGCAAGAATTCATTCAGACTATTCATAAAATCACACACTCACTCTTGAAAAAGCAACAAATATATATGTAAACCCTCATAAGGGATAAATGCGACAGATATATGTAAACAAGGTCCTACAAATTTCTGAAATAAAACTTCCACAAAGAAATCCGATCGCCTCAAATTATGATGTATGAAACCCACAATCAATCCTTCGAAGATCCTGGCTCTTCCTCAAAAGACCCTGCAGCAATTGCACCATCGACCTCGATATTTTTTTCGGGAGCGCTAGAACCTCGAACAGACTGGCGAAGGGAAGCAACTTGATCTTGAACAACTTGAGCGTCTTCAAGGATATCAAGCCCAGCAAGGAATTGCCGAATTTTCGAGATCATGCTCTCGGCCTTTTGAGCAACGACTTTGAGAGTGGGACCAAACGAAGAAACCTCTTCTATAATAAGCAAGGATGGGTCAAGCAATTAATAAAAAAACGAACAACATACGAAGATAATGAGACTTCGACGGTAAATGATCGATGGGATTCAACACATTGTCGCCATTTACGGTGCAGGGTGCCTTCGAATAATGACAATGCACACAAATGGATGTGTGTGTGAGAAATTTACGACAATGCGTTCCACGACTTTTGCACTGATCACATGGCTTCGAGTACTGTTGTTAAAAGTTCAGGGAAGCAAATTGAAAAAAAAATTCAAAGACATACCCATTCACCAACAAACACCGCAACTTCCTTGTTCCACAAACGACCGTCAACCTTGACAAAACGGCCGTAGTCTTCTTCCACTTCCAGGACCCCAATGTGGGCAATACCATTAGCGAGCGCTTTAAAGGACTCATTGGGCATTTCACCAAAACCACCACCACCCATGCCAAGAGCGACCAGGGGGGGCTTGGTGGGACTTGGCCCACATTTACAAACGGCTAGAGTAGGAAGAACTGTACAAAAGAGTTAGAAATAATCAGCAAGGTTAAGTTGGACAATTACCGTTGTCAGCAGTAGAAGAAACAGTTTTAGCTCTCTTAGCAGCAGGTTCCTCGTCAATATCTCCCACAGCCAGAGCAGAACGTCGCTTTCGAGGCCTTGAAGTATCAGCCTCGTCTAGGGAACCTTCTTGAAGTTGTTGCTGCGCGCTACTCTGAGCCAATTTCTGCAACCGCCTCTTAAGAGGATTTTGGGATGCAGGCTTCGGATTAACAGGAGCATTCTTTGCAGGAGGAGACCGGCGAGCTCGATGGGAACGACGGACATCTTCAAGCGACTTCTCCAGACGCGAAGGTCTTGCAACGATTGCTGGCAGGGTCGAATAATCAATTTCGTCCAAAGAATCTGCAAACTTTTGTCGGCAAGCAGGTTTATATTTGCAAGGAGGAGGACTTGGCGCCTCTATGTGCGCTGGTGGATTAAATGTCGGTTCCAGACTCATAAATGCCTCGTCTTCAGGCGGGGACAGAGGCCGATCATCGTCATCAACATTCATTGGTTCGGCAACGGGAAACGCAGGCAATACTTCCTCCTGAAAGTCTATCAGGTCGGATACGTCGGGCCAAACGAAACCGACAGCAGGAGTAACCGAAGGAAGCGTAACTACAGAGCGTTCAACCACCATGGGGGAAGTAGTTTCCTGTTCTTCCAGTTGAGGAGGATTTGACTCTTTGAGAACTTCTGCAGGCAGAGCAGCTACCAGCGGATCGGAAAACTTAAACAAAATTTAACATGACCATATACATACCATTGTCAGTGTGAAGGGGGACTACTTTTTTTGGCTTATCTGGTGACCGTTTTGCCAAAACTGGAGGCCCGGTTGAAGATAGTTGTGAGCCTGCCATGCAAAGGAAAATTGGGATCAAAAATGAAACGGTGATCAACTCTAGAGCTGGACACGATAGTCAGAAAAATACATAAGTAATCCAACAGAAAAAAATGCACCTTACCCTTCAACCTCTGATGAAGTATCTGACGGTGCAAGAGGAGGAACTGAACGACGCCGAGTGATCATTTGGGGTCGAGGTCGAGGAACCTCCTTTGTCGGCTTTGGAAGAGAAGAACCCTTGCTTCTCAAATCCACAAAGGGCACCACTTTGGTACGCTCGAAACTAGTAACAGAACAAGGTTGGCTTGTTTCTGCCATAGGAACAGCAGATAACAAGAAAGAAGACCCAACAACCTCGGCATCCCCACCTTCAGTATGATCCTCGTCATCTTTCGCTTGTTCTTCAGCTTTCTCACTGGATTCATCCTCATCCTCTATCTCGGAATACTCCTCAGACGACGAATCCGGATCGTTAGGAATGGGAGTAATCTTCACCTTGTACGCATGCTAAAATGAAAAATCAGAAGGCAAATCAACGAATAGAAGAATATACGAACCCCGCGTCGTCCGAACTCGTTATAAGTGGACTTTGACTTTTTAATCCACTCGGAATTGATGGTTGACACGACCTCGATGATAGAGTATTCCAGTTTATGGAATATGGCTTTCGCTATGCCAGCTGACTTGCGATTGTCCCAACAGATTTCCCATTGGTGTAAACTATCGCGAAGCCAGGTATCAATTTTTTCTGAATGACGACGGGGAGGTGGAGATTGTATCAAGTCGTCCAACTCTGTAACGATCATGCCGCGGACTCCACGGACCACGTCCATCATCCTCTCCACCAGCTCCAAGTCAATCATCAGAATCCGTTGGATTCCGAATCCCGGTTTCTATCTCATATTTCATATCTCTATTTCATTTACTTATTTCACATATTCATTTATCACACCTAGAACCCGTCATGGTAGCGAGTAGGTGTTATATCGGAGTCCACGGAATACTCGACTCCTCTAGATACAGAACATTCCAGATCACGTCACTCTAGCCATACCTACACTATTCCAGACCCCGACCCGTCGGATTCCATCTTAGTATATAAGCTGTACATTTAGTAGTACATACCTCAGTTCGAATATCAACTTGGTTTAGCCCAATAACTCTCGTCCTCACTCTTCGGCCTTCAAGCCATAATCCACCTCTACGTCCGCAGACTCCGATAGCCGTTGGACTTAACCTTTGATCCTAGAGATCATAATCCCGTGGACTCCGTCCGTAATCCTTCTTTGGGCTTCGACCCAAGGGTGACGTTGCTAATAGCTTCGCCAAGCCCCACGCACTCCGTGGGTTCCACGGTGTGCATTCCTCTCTCTTCATCCTATTGGCACGATCCTAACAGTATATTCGAACTCAAACCCTTGAGTCGAAATTTTTAGAAATGTCTAACACTACCCTCGATCCCTCACAAACCCAATCCTCCTCCACAGCTCTGCCCGTAACCCGCCTCTCCATGCATGACATTCCTGCCTCCGCATCGAAAGAGGATCACACACTCTTCGGTGAGGATTCAGCCTCCGCACAACGCTCACGTAGGGAAACCTACACTCACAGTGGCTTCACCGCCCGCCAATCCGATGTCAACACCACTCCAAATCTGTTCTCCGCGGATTCCGCTAGTAGGAACGGATGGGGTGGTTATCGAAGCATCATCCTGGAAACCCCGCACACACAGCCTCTCTTCCCAGTCGAGGAAGAAGGTGACAATGGGGATCCCAGTAGCAGTGACGGTGAAGCAGAGTCCCCGAGCAATCGCAATCGCAATCCACGCAATCTGTGGCGCCCCGGTCCACCAGCTGGCCCACCAAATCCAGGTGGCCCTGGAGGTCCCGGCGGACCAGGCGGTAACCCTCCTAATCCTCCCAATCGCGATCCCAACGACGAGAACCACCTCATGATGGAATTCATGAACCTCCTCCGTGGTCTTACCCGCCAAGCCAACAACCCACCTCAGCAGATAGTCCATACCAAAGTCAAGGCACCGGACACCTTCGACGGAGTGGATCCGCGGAAACTCAAAGCGTTCATCGTCTCCCTGCAGTTGAACTTCAATGACAGGCCCAACGCATTCGCCGCGGACACCGCCAAAGTCAACTACGCCATTTCCTTCCTCTCCGGTGTCACCCTCGACTGGTTCGAACCGGATATCCTCCACCTCAATCAAGCCAATCCTCCCGCTTGGGCGTATTCCTACGCCGCCTTCCTTTCGGAGCTCCGTACCAATTTTGGTCTGTTCGATGCCGTCGGAGACGCTGAAGATGAACTCAAAAATCTTCGGATGCGCGATGGAGACAGGATCATGAAGTATATAGTGAGCTTCAATCAACACGCCGCCATCATTGGGTATGGCGACAACTCCCTCCATCATGCCTTTTACCGTGGGCTTTGCTCATGAATCAAGGATGACATGGCTCACCACGGAAAACCCAACAACCTCCACGATATGCGTACCCTTGCCCAGGAGCTTGACGCTCGATACTGGACTAGGAAAGCTGAGATCTCCCTGGAAAACCGTGACCGGCCCTCCACCTCCTCCACCTTCAAACCTAAGGGTTCGGGTTCTAACTCGAGCTCTTCCAACAACTCCGTGGCCCTGAAATCCTACGGTTCCACTGCGGGTTCATCATCCACCTCTTCCGCCTCCGGCTCCACGAGTGCCTCCAAGAAAACCTACACTGACAAGCTAGGCAAAGACGGTAAGCTCACGCCCGAGGAAAAGGAACGCCGCCGCAAGAACGACCTCTGCATGTTCTGTGGTAACAAACACAAGACCGAGGACTGCAACAAGCGCAAATCCGCAGCTTCCACGCATGGACGTGCAGCTGAGGTCTCTGACCCTACTCCTGCCTCTGTTGATTCGGCTCCTTCAGAGTCGGAAAAATAGAGAGCAACCCTGCTTCCTCCGTGCAAGGACAGGGTTGCGTTGACTGTCATTGCATTTCGGAGATTGTAACCCTCAACGCCGCCGCTCTTTCCAACCATTCACTTACCATATCCTTATCCAGTGAAATCGGCTCCGGATCGGAGTCCGATGGATCTCCTATATCCACAATCCTACGTTTTCTTGCTCTAGTCAATTCTGGTTCCATCCACTGCTTCATTGACTCGAAGTACGTTAACGATCACAATATCCCTACCAACTCCATTCCTCCTGTTCAACTTCGGCTTCTCGACGGCTCCGCCGGATCTCACATCTCACAATCTGTTACTCTCTCCGTACGATTCCCGTCAGGAGATATCATTCCCATCGACTTCTACGTCACACGTCTTGATTCATCTTGTAACCTCGTTCTGGGATACAACTGGCTCTCCCGCTACAATCCATTGATTGACTGGGCAAAGCACAGTATCACTTTCGGTTCAAAGCTATTTGGTGCGTCTGTTCCAGATGTTTCCGTGGCCTCCGACGCAACAGCACAAGCTCACAAGGACCCTTCAGGTCCCATCCCATCCAAACCACCTCCGAGATCCCAACGGACCCCGCCAGCGTATGAACCCATCTACTCATACCTGTCCATCCCATCATTTTCCGCTTCGGTTGCCCCCAAAATATCTACCATTTCCATGGCTGCTTTCATATGAGCTTGCACAGAGGAGGGTGCACAACAGTTCACACTCCAACCTTCGATGCCAAGTGTCAGTGGCCAGGCTGCTTCCACGGCTCCGCCAGATTTATCTGATGTTCCACTGGAGTATCATGACTTCGCCGATGTGTTCAGTGACTCTCTCTCAGAGAAACTCCCCGAGCATCGTCCTTACGATCTCAAGATCAACTTTGAGGAAGGCTCTTCACCTCCGCTCGGACCCATCTATTCCCTCTCCGAATCCGAACTCAAAGCCTTATGTGAGTTTATCGACGATAACGTCCGTAATGGTTTCATCTCTCCCACACGCTCTCCCCACGGAGCTCCAGTACTCTTTGTCAAGAAGAAAACTGGTGAACTCAGACTCTGTGTCGACTTCCACGGCCTTAACAAAATCACGAAAAAGGACTGCTATCCACTTCCCCTCATATCCGATCTTCTTGATTCCGCACGCATATATACCAAACTCGACCTCCGCCACGCCTACCATCTGGTCCATATTGCCGACGGAGATGAATGGAAAACCACATTCCGTACCCGCTATGGGTCCTTCGAATGGCATGTCATGCCATTTGGTCTTACCAATGCTCCAGCGGCTTTCCAACGCTTCATCAACGACATTTTCGCAGACATGCTTGATGTCTCTGTTGTCGTATACCTCGACGATATCCTCATCTACTCCGACGATCCCGCGGAACACTGAAAGAATGTACGCGAAGTCCTACGCAGACTGCGAGCCAACGGGCTCTACTGCAAAGGTTCTAAATGCGAGTTCAATCGGGATTCCGTGGAATATCTAGGCTACATCCTCTCTCCTGAAGGCTTATGAATGGCTGAAGACAAAGTCAAAGCTATTGTTGACTGGCCGATCCCATGGAAGGTCAAAGATATCCAATCATTTCTTGGTTTCGCTAATTTCTACCGCCGTTTCATCTACAAATACAGTGAGATTGTGCTTCCTCTCACACGTCTTACACACAAAGGTATTCTGTGGAAATTCGACGACAAATGCTTAGCAGCATTCAACGAGTTGAAATAGGCTTTCACTCACGCTTCTATCCTTACCCATTGGATTCCTGACTGTCAACTCGTCGTGGAAACCAATGCCTCCGACTACACTATTGCCGCTATCCTCTCAATCTACCTTGATGATGGGGAAATTCACCCTATATCCTTCTTGTCCCGCAGTCTCCACAGAGCCGAACTCAACTATGATACCCATGATAAAGAGCTTCTCACCATCTTTGAAGCCTTTAAATACTGGCGTCATTACCTCGAAGGCTCCGCAGAATCCATCGACGTCGTTACTGATCACAAGAACCTTGAGTACTTCTCTACTACCAAGGTCCTTACACGCCGACAAGTCTGCTGGTCCAAATTCCTTTCCCAATTCAACCTTGTTATCCGATTCCATCCAGGAAAATTAGGTGGGAAACCGGACACACTCACTAGACGATGGGATGTCTACCCTAAAGAGGGGGATAGTCAATATGCTCAAGTCAATCCTCACAATTTCCGCCCTGTATTTACTCAAGAGCAACTCTCCGCTTCTCTCCGCGCTACTTTTCTTGAAGGTCCCGTACTCCGTGCCAGTGCAATCATGGATGTAGACCAATTGCATTCTGATATCAAGCTCGCACAACCCGCGGATTCCACGGCGACTGAAGGCTTCCGCCTTGCTTCTTCCCCTTCCAATCCTTCCCGGTGGTCTGTAGACGAGTCAGGAATACTCTGCCTTGACAACCGCATCTACATCCCAGACTCTGCGGACCTCCGTCTTCGTGTCCTTCAAAACAATCATGACCACATCTTGGCAGGTCATTTTGGTCAAAACAGGACTCTCGAATTAGTCCGACGGAATTACACCTGGCCACAGATGCATGAATGTGTTTGCCACTATGTCAAATCCTGTACTACCTGTGGTCGTAACAAAATGCCTAGACACCGTCCATTCGGCTTACTCAAACCCTTGCCTGTCCCAGAATGGCCGTGGGATTCCATCTCCATGGACTTCATTGAACAACTCCCGGAATCCAACAGATTCACTGCCATCCTTGTCGTTATCGAGCGTGCAAGTAAACAAGCCATTTTCATTCCCACTCATGACACCGTCAATTCCTCGGAGCTAGCCCAGCTCTTCATCACCCATGTCTTCTCCAAGCATGGTGTTCCAAATCACATCACTTCTGACCGCGGCTCCAAATTTGTCTCCCAATTCACTCGTGCCCTAGCCAAATCCCTTGATATGGAGCTTCACTTCACTTCTGGTTACCATCCGGAAGCCGACAGACAAACTGAACGTGCTAACCAAACCCTTGAACAATACATCCGTATCTATTGTTCATACCAACAAGACAACTGGAATACCTTACTACCCATTGCTGAATTCATGTACAACAATGCTCCGAACGCTTCCACCGGAATCTCTCCATTCTTCGCTAATAAGGGTTACCATCCTAACATCATGGTGTACCCTGAACGCGACATTGCCTCCACCCGGGCCTGCGATTTCATAGTCAACCTCGACGATCTTCACCAATTCCTTAGAGACGAAATCACTCACGCTCAGTCTCGTTACAAATTCCAAGCGGACAAACGACGGTCCCCAGCCCCAGATTTCAAAGTAGGAGACAAGGTTCTCCTTAATTCCAAACACATCAGGACTACTCGCCCTACTGCGAAATTCTCTGAGAAATTCCTCGGACCGTTCAATATCATTGCTCAGCCTGGATCCCATTCCTTCACGCTCAAACTTCCCATGGACCTCCATTCCATTCACCCTGTATTTCACGTCTCACAGTTGGAACCCATGGAAATCAATACCATTCCTAATCGCACCCAACCACCTCCACCTCCCGTGGAAGTCAACGGAGAAGAGCAATTCGAGATCGCACAGATTCTTGATTCCAAGCTCGACCATCGGTTCCGCTGTCCACTCCTCTACTGTGTCCAATGGTTGGGCTACGAAGGTACTGATGAAGAATTTGCCTGGATCCCTGCTACAGAATTCTCCGTGGAAGACTACATTGAAGACTTCCATCGTCGTTACCCAGACAAACCAGGACCGTTATCCAAGGTCACCATCCGCAAGGTCTCAGTCAAGACCTCACCTATTTCTTCTTGATCATCCATTCCATTGGTTCCCGTCGGAATCCGTCTCCCTAATTTCAAATTCGATTCTGGAAAACTATTGCAAATTCATTTCCTAATCAGGAACGGACTCCATCGGACGCACTTCTTGACTTCACATTTATTCACACCAATTTCAAACAAACATCAACAAAATTCATCTACATTTTATGCCCCTCCGGGCGCGATCTACTATCCATCTACTATCTACACATATCCATATAAAATATATACAAAGAGCTAGGCACTAAGCGTCCGCGGAACCGCCGGCTTCTCCACTCTCTACCTCCTTGTCCTTTCCCTTCCTTTGACCTGTCGCACTAAGTCCGCAATACCCGGTGCTCCGTCGGCCCCGGACTCTGGCAACATCTCTGCCCTGACCTCCTCATCCTCTTCCAATTCTCCTTCAGAATCCTCCACCAAGAACTCCTCACTACCCTTCAGGTACTCCTTCCACAGCACCCACTCCTTCTGGTGGCCTCCAATGTCGTAGAACTTTGTACGAGCATCCCTAAACCTCGTACTGGCTGCGATCGCCCGTTCCAAGTCGCCATTGCCATGGTTTCCATGCCACAACTCCATGTTGGCGAGTTCAAACGGATCTTGACCGTTGAACTCCGCAGATGTCATGTGTGCATACCACACTTGCGCAACATCCTGATCAAGGCGCAGTCGCATTGCCCACCGGAGGGCCTCGGGGTTGACACCTTTCAACTCTCCCAGTTCTTCCCTCGACACCTTCCATTCTTCCGTGGACGCTGCCAGAATGAAATCCCTCGGGTACTCCAACGCGTCCCCTTCTTCAAAGTCGTCCACTAAATCATCAACACGTCCTCCGACGCCTGCCAACTCCTTCTCCACCTTTTCTAACCGTTCTTCCACATCATCAAACCTTGCATGCAAACTATGCAGCAAGGCCACAACCTCCTCCATCGCCGTCGGTTCCATCTCCTCGGTCCACAGACACTTGGCCTTACGAATCCTGCACCATTCACAGGACCTCATCGTGGACGACATAATACAACGGGCTCCGTCGGCCCGACACCGCCCACATTTATCTAACCAAACAGTCAGCAAACCAAAAAAGACATATCCAAAGTCCACTCACCGGAACCGTGGAATTCCTCCCGTTCCAAAGCCTTCATCTTCTTAGTGGGCCTCTCCTCCGATGGCCCCGCGGTCCTCTCATCTTCACTCTCCTCCACCACCAACCTCGTTAAGTGTTTCCTTTTGTTCAAAGGCCCCACGGCCCTGGTCACTTTCGCCTTGCCTTTTTCCTTCCTCCTCCGGCGCAATTCCTCACGCGCCTTCTCCTTTTCATTATCTGCAGTCTCCGCGGCCTCCTCATCGTTCCCCTCGGCAGCTTGCGCAACAGCAGCTGCGGCCTCCGCAGCCCTCTTTGCCAACTCAGTTTGTTCCCGCAGCAGATGTCTCGTCCGCGCGGCCTCGGACTCCACCGCAGCCAGCCTCTTCCTCTCGGTCTCCGTGGCCGCTGCCTCTGCCTTCCTCTTTTCCGCTGCCTTCTTCTCTGCAGCAATCTTCCGCTCCTCCGCCTCTCTTGCTACCCTTGCTTCTTCCGCCCTTTTCTCCGCGGCCTCCTTCTCCTTCCTCAACTTCAATTCCTGAAGTTTTTTCGCCCACTCATGGGCCTTCTTTTGCATGGCCTCCGCGGCCGCTGCAGTCTTGTCAGCCTTCACCTTGTTGGCCAACCAGAGCTCATGTGCCTCCGTGGCATTCTGATGAGCCTCTTCCTTCTCATCCCTACCAGCATAGAACGCCGATAGTTCATCAACCTCCAGGTCGTCGGGGGTAGCGGGCACCTCATACGGCTCCGGCGTCTTCGACAATCAGGTTGCGTCGGCCATTAATTTCCGCGGCGAGGAAGAAGAAAGCAAGTTCTTTCCTACCACCGAGATGGTGGTGGTAACAAGTCAAGAGGTGAAAATCACGTGATACCTCACTCACAAATTCCATGCGGTACCCCCGGCCATCGGGATCTGCGCTCTTGAGGGCAAGAACGCTAAAGGGGGGATACTGTAACGATCATGCCGCGGACTCCACGGACCACGTCCATCATCCTCTCCACTGGCTCCAAGTCAATCATCGGAATCTGTCAGATTCCGAATCCCGGTTTCTATCTCATATTTCATATCTCTATTTCATTTACTTATTTCACATATTCATTTATCACACCTAGAACCCGTCACGGTAGCGAGTAGGTGTTATATCGGAGTCCACGGAATACTCGACTCCTCTAGATACAGAACATTCCAGATCACGTCACTCTAGCCATACCTACACTATTCCAGACCCCAACCCGTCGGACTCCGTCTTAGTATATAAGCTGTACATTTAGTAGTACATACCTCAGTTTGAATATCAACTTGGTTTAGCCCAATAACTCTCGTCCTCACTCTTCGGCCTTCAAGCCATAATCCACCTCTACGTCCGCGGACTCCGATAGCCGTTGGACTTAACCTTTGATCCTAGAGATCATAATCCTGTGGACTCCGTCCATAATCCTTCTTTGGGCTTCGACCCAAGGGTGACGTTGCTAATAGCTTCACCAAGCCCCACGCACTCCACGGGTTCCACGGCGTGCATTCCTCTCTCTTCATCCTATTGGCACGATCCTAACAAACTCCAGTGCCGCATCTCGATAGCGCAATTCACATTCCACTCGAAGAACTGCGGGATCTTGTTGAATGATGGGCTCGCCCATATTTTGTAAGCGTCGAGACAGAACCGTACGTGATAACTTGGCCAGTGTTGGAACACCGACAAGTGTAAGAAAGAGCTAGGTTACACCGATAAAGCAAAAAGAGCGTCACCAGCTTAGAGGCCGCCTTCTGCGGATGACAACAGTAGACAAAGAAAAAAACTTAGTAAAAATTGAATAAGTTCAATGAGTCACGCGTCCAGAAGCATCAAAGTGCCTTGAAAATAGTGCAAGAAGCTCTGATATAGGAAAAGGACACACCAACCATTCCACAGAGTACTTAATGGTGACTAAAAATAAGCCACTGATGCGCCTTCAGCAATATCAGCACCCGATTTAGCCATGGGCACTGCCACATAAGTCACTCCATGGCAACCATGCCCAAGAACCCTGACTTTATATGAGAATTCAAACATACAGCCTCCGGAAATGTTTCTAGAGTAACATAATAAAAGTTTCAGGGGGATGATGAGCGTCCACGCTCTGTACGCCCGTCTACCAAGCGGTCTTTCATAAAGACCAAAATGCTCTGCCAACGCATACTACGTTTATATAACTTCAACGATACCATACAAACCCCGATATCCCTCTCTTTCGAGGACGCATGTTAATTCTCGTATATCATCATGGTAAGGTACCATTGATTGCCGGTCACCCACTTTCAGCAACACGTGTTTCATTAGATTCTTCAAAAATCCAAGCAGTGTTCTATGAAGAGAAATATCCGAAGCCGCCAGGTCTGCCGGGGTAGAAACTGTTCACATGAACTAAGGAACAAATATTTTACATATAGCACGGTCATTGAATGCATGTTCGTTTAGATGCTCCAAACATCCTAGCAGTATTTGACGAAGAGGAATAGCCAAAGCTCTCGCACACAAGCCTCCAAACAAATGCTCGCATAATACATTCCGAATTTCCTCTGAAGTTACGCAGGTCAAAAGTCCATGGGCCCGCGCTAGAGTCGCCAATTCCCGTCATGTCAACTTATCAAACTGTTCATCAAACACCATATTGACGTAGCTCACGTTGCCTTTATAATGCAAGTACTTAGTATTGACAGTACGTTGTTTCAACGTGTCGATGCAGCCTCGGTGTTTGTGTTCGGAAACCTCCCAAGCAAGAAAATGCCAAAACGGAAGTAACTGATCGGCGGTAATATGATGCAATACGCCAGATTCGGAAAGACCTGTCATGAGAAACGCAAGTGGTCGAACGCATACACGATGACATCCCTGTACGGTGGCTTTGCACATGGGTCCTTTGGCAGAAGCGCACATGCCGGTCAAAAAGTACTCAATCACCAACTCGAGGTAAATGCGACGGTCACCGCAATGCATTCGTTGTAAGATACCGTGTCCTGCAAGCACTCCCAACAGAGGCGCAAAATCTACAACGAATAAGAAAGAAGTCGATCCGGTATCACACATTAAATCATAAAATTGCCGCAACACCTATAAGGGTGCGAAACCTATCATCATGAGATATGGCAGATGATTTCATACGGACATTATGCACTGACCGTTATGATCGTCAGACCGTGCCCAGCACAAAAACCAGTCCATTCCCGACTGCACAGCTGACTGCACTTCAGAAGATGAAGATAGTTTGATGGGAAATTCACAATGGCCATCGCGAGATACGATACCGATGGAATGAACTCCAGAAACACACATGGATGGGCAGGAACTAATGTTCCGTGAAAAATCGAAGGACACGGCAAATGACTGGCCATCGACAGTACAGGTGGAAGGAAGCATGCTGACTGAGTGAACAGCGCAACATAGAGACAATATATCAAGTAGGAACACGTCAGAAATGACGTGGAAAAGTAACTCATTGGAGTACAAGGTAATTTATGACAATGCCCTACGTAAGAAATGACCGCTTCCGCAAAAAAAAATCCCGTACGACCATACACAACCCACTAAGACATAAAACCGAAGACGTCAAATATGACAGCACAGAAATCCTCAAAATTGGTGACAATGATGTGACATACAATGACAAAATGTCGAACTAAAACCGTAACATACACAAATATGGACGAGGCGGATAATCCGCATGACTAGGTGGAAATATGAGATGTCACGGAAGAAAGTGGCAAATGGAGAACGTGATGGAGCGGAGTCACGGAAAACCAAACTAGGCGGAGAAATGTATCACCTTTTGAATGGATAAAGACTTAATCCCACGCCTCACAATATCAAAAATAGGAGGGATGTGATTGAATTAGATGAAAGCGAATCTACCGCCAAAGTTGCTGTCAATAGTGCACTATAAACCTACTACCAAGGTAGCAGGAATTTTGTCCCATAAAGGTTGGCAAAAAAGATTTTTGAAAAAAAATAAAAAGGACTCTATCTCTCCCAGGATAGCTCCCAACTTGTTTGTCCTGGGGACTTTGTTTGGTCCCGGGGACTTTGTTTGGCCCCTATGTTCCCACCGTTCTCACACTATTAACGTTTTCCCCAGGCAAGCCGCCTGGTTTCAAAGAGCTACCGTATCCGACATTTTCAGCCACCGAAATATTTTCCCATGGTCAATTATTTTCCCACACCCACCGTTTGTGTTACGCAAGTGCTGAAAGGTACTTCCCAGTAGTTCTGCTTGATGAAGAGCACACATGTGCATGTGGTAGTGGTGACCCATGTTGTTTCACTCACGGATGAATAGCAAATGATGTGTTTATCGACCTGCCAGTGCTTCGGTTTCCTTTTGAAGCAGAGGTGTCCGTGCATATTTTATTTTATTTATATTCAATCTCAATTCAAATTTGATATCCTTAATCATATCAGTGACTGTCCAGGTGCTGTTTTTCCGAAACATATTTCTCAAGTAGAAGTCATCCATCTCGATTGAGTTCCCAAGTTCGTACTTACAGGATGGTCCCATCGAGCTCGATGACGGTGGTTTGTCAGCATTGATGTGGCTGATCCATTGAGCTTGATGTTGTTGTAATGTTGAGTAGCATGTCGATTCTGACAAGGATAGGATGAGATTGCTCAGTAAAGATTTTCGAGGTTCTTGTTTCTAAGTTCACTGATAGGCGCACAATGGAACTGGGATTGGTTATATGATTGTCAAGGATATTTAACCACTCGGTACTGAACTATATGGGGTCTTGTATTGGTAATTTAAGATAAGGAATGGAATAACGGTAGTCCCATAGACAGTAGTAAAGGTATGATAGTAAGGAAACGAATGTAGAAGGATTAACAACACATAAAGAAGGTGGTCTAGATAAGTGACAAATATGGTTCTGCATTCTAGAAAGTACAAGAGATAGATGATATGGAACGGACCATTACATGTTGTTGAAGTTCAGGCAGCTCTTCTTCCACACACTCATGCATTATCGGTATTTACCGGCTCCTCATGGAACAAGATGTGCGGTTAGTCATGCTAACTTTCGACACTATGAGGGTACCATATGCAAAGGGGTAAGCAACTTTTGACACAGCGTCCTTATTTGCGGTCACAAGGATTTATTTTTATGGCTTGAATATCACGATTGTTGAAAAAAAAAATATTATCACATTTAGATCTATGTACATAAAAATACATAGTAAATTGGTTCCTTTTCAAATAAACTAGAATGAATTTTTACTTGCCTTATATGTAGCACAGAATGTCTCTGGGGTCATACTACTTTATATAGTAATAACAAATATGTGCAAATACCGGGTATCGATATAACCGGAGCAGGTCAGTCTTGTATTCGGTACAAAACCATTAATAACTTTGACGGAGAATATATCAGTTGGTTGGTTCACATCTGACCCTCTTCTAGAGAGTGGAGGAGTATACATTAATTACTTATGACATCGTCAAAAGTGTTGTACCACTGAGCACAATGCTCAAGGTGTCTTCTTCAGCGCAAATAGCGGATAACTTTCCCCTTTAACGGAGCTCGCGAGAACGGTCTGACCCTTGAGTTCGAAGCCGAAACTCTCGTAAATATGAACCTATAGATATTTATCACTTAATCCTGGGATCCTGTAGAGCGAGTGTTTCCACTTACATTGAGATCACTATCAGCCCCAACAACCATGACTGCCTTGTCTTGGATCGCCTGAAGGAATCATTAGGTCCAGATAGAAAGGTTGTTACGGTCTTACGAGCTACCTCCTTGGTCATTTCTTTGAACATGGCTGTCGCAATTCCTAGGCGCTGGTATGGCAGATCAACTGCCAGAAGCGGTGTCATCCATCCGTCGAGGTTTGCCTTGAAATATTCATGAAAAGTATCAATAGCTTAGGCAGCAATGCACGTACAGTTTCTCCTAAGGCATTATCCATGAATTCTTTGATCTGGGGCCCATACTGTGCAGATGTGAATCTTGAGATTGGGCTAAGTTACGCTCGACACGTCACACATACGATATTCTGCCACCAATCCTTTGTTTCTTCCGACAGCCTAGCATAGACGTTCTCGAACCCCAATGCGCGTTGTTCTTCCCTAGATATGCAGTATAAATCAGTCAACGAATATTCAATATATGGGTTCGGAACGGTAAATGTACGTTGCCCAAAGGAACTTCCCAGGTCCAAACCCTCCGAGAACCCCGACAATCCTTCCGTTTGAAATGGCGAGCCATATCCTACCTTCAAGGGCTAATGCACGGGTCACAGCCCTGAAAAAAGGGTCATAAAGAGACCTGTTTCCACCGGACATCGCACGGATGGAAGGGTCTGGAAATGAAGTTATGTATAAACATCCCGTCCTGACTATCATGATGACATG
Source organism: Armillaria novae-zelandiae (assembly GCA_030435655.1). Taxonomy (NCBI): domain Eukaryota; kingdom Fungi; phylum Basidiomycota; class Agaricomycetes; order Agaricales; family Physalacriaceae; genus Armillaria; species Armillaria novae-zelandiae. The sequence continues at coordinate 34,925 of JAUEPR010000054.1, forward strand.
ACCTACTGGTATCGTAAGCTCTAACTGCAACTGCAACAGTCTCATCCACCTGAACACCTGAGGGAAATTCGTGTTTACAGAGAAAGGTCATCTCGTTCAAAGGACATACCGGTCAAGTTAGCAGGGGAAACAACGTTGAAGTCAAAGGAAGACATTAGTGGATAGTATCAGATGGATAGAAGCACCTCAGAGGTCATATATAAGCAGGTTCGTGGAAAGATCATAGCAGCCTGATAGCCGCCGCCTGCTTAACGAAGCATCCGTGTCTTGAGGAGGCAGAAGAAAGACGGATCTGGCCTAGCGATAAGCGCAACCATAGAGGTATAGATGTAAGATTATCATTAGAGACGGTTCGCCTTACAGCAGAGTCCTAGAAAGAATAAGAGGAGATGATGCAGCGGAACAATCAGAAAGTATCCAACAGAAAATGTAGCCGCCAACTGATGAAGATGGCTAGCACTGCGGATGTTGATGCATTTTTAACGGGCTAAAAGGAGAACTGAAAAGGTTTCGATTCGGTGACATTTTTATGCCCGTGTTTGGAGCGCTGTAAACGAAATGGTATTTTAATTAATTCTATTGTTCATAGAGGGGAAAGTTTTCATACCATTTTACTGAAGGCCTTTTCAGGACAAATAATGGCTTCGCTAAAATGGAGCCTCTTAAAGTTTCGCTCTTTACGAGCTAAAATGTACTGGCCTCTGCCGTCCGGGCTAATCGGGCCTACGCATCAAGCAGAGCATGCTAGGCACAGTTTCATGCACATCAAGGCGGTGAGAACCTACAGCACGAATTAGAAAAGCGTAGACAGGCCAGTATCTTGCAGTGCCAAGGTTAGAGAATGCATTCCAGAATCCTGACGTCAGATAGAAATTGTTGTGTGCTGCAAACCTACGTCAGCATGTCCTCAATACTTGAAGGACAAGATTCACATCTGATGGCTTGTTCATACCGCACTGACTGAGATCACACTAGTACCGGTGCAAATGTGTCTTGTGAGTCTTGCATCTGTATGCAGAGTAACTGATCAGATTTTGGCTGCCTATAAGGGGCGGTCCACCCGGAAATCGCCGACTCGCCGCGACCTTCTCAGCTCCCAACTTCATCTATGCCTTCGATCTTTTAAATTGCTGTATTGTGTCTCAACTGAATACAAAGCCATATCATAGACATAGACATAGGCCGTCGTTCGAATGTAAGTGCCGAATATTTTTTACACGTGGTCGCCTTACTACATGGAATTTGATGACATACGCCTCATTCGGCGCGCCTCTACGTGGACAGCCTTTCGTCGATGTGCTTACATATTTCTGGAAGCAAAACATCAAGTTTGAAAGCGCCTATTAATGTATTCCACACGATGATCAATTTCAAAACGGTGTACTCCCTAGTATCACCGCACATATCAGGAGCCGCCAGCCAACCAGTGCGCCGATATTATTTGGGAGAGTTTTATCGCAGTCCCCGTTTGTTGTTCTTTATTCATAAGCCGTTGTGAGTATGTAGCAAGTTGATGATCAAATCGTTTCCATTGATTTCCTTGTTCGTTGGCGTCAGCTCCCCAGCGGTGATAAGCATAAGAAATTCTGGTTGACATAGAATACTGAGGCATTACTCTCGCTCATACTATCTCAAATGGTGGCCGTCCTACACCAACGCGATCGGCATCAGTACATCGCTTTGGACCAGATAGTCAGTGAGCCGCACCTCTCTGACGATTCCTCCTCCGAGATCCATGTCCTTGGTATATAGTATAGCCTTGGCGAAATTGTTACTACTCACGGTATATTATCAGCCAATGACCCCCCGAAATACACGCCTCTCCACCTCCCGATGACTTGGGTTCTTTACATTTTTATCCTATGCACAGCCATCGATAGCATTGCCGTCGTAATTCTCGTTGTCTTGCGATCTGGCGCATGGGACGTTCAGACCACGATTTCCCCAGATGATCTGCCGCTGAAGAACGCGTATACGAACCTCGACAAGCTATACCACGATCATCATTCGAACCTTGTTCTCAAAAAACCAGTCTATAACCCTCCTTTACTTGTTGGGCAGGTCTCTCGTTATGAACCGGACAAGATATTTCCTCAACCAGTGGAAGCATATGCAGAGAAAAATGCCGGTAATAGCTCATTAGTCTACCAACACTACATCCTCAATGACCGGGTGAGATTCACAATGTTGTCTATCTGTTAGCTGCTCAGGCGCTTATTTGTACATTAGCTCAGTACAATTGTTCAATTCAGAACTCAAGACTATGGCTTGGAGAATTGCACCTTCAATTTCGCATTTCCTACCCCTGACTCACTTAGGAGTCCCACCATTACTGATGATCAGAACAGCATCACGTCAATCGAAATATCCTTGATCCCTGTTGACCGCCGACTCCGAACGAAAGCGCTCTCATGGAGAAGTATATCTTCTGTGAGGACGCATGTCGGTTCGCTCAATATCTCTGGCGGACTCGCTGTAGAAGGCCTTCCGTTCTACTGCCCATCGGGCACATACCTCACTTTCGAACTCAGCTGTGTTCGTTATCCCTGCCAGCTGGATCTGATCGGTGAACGCACCCCAGAGTTTGGTAGTCCAGAATCATTTCTAGTTCGGCGTTCGCTGATTGTATCTTCGTAGGCTTCTATATTTTACAACGCCAGACAAAATGAGGCTATGGCAATCACGTGCATATGACTACCACATGGTGTGTTCGATGCTACAAAGATATACGAGACTACACTTGTCATAAACTAGATTCCCTGGATATAGTCAGTTTAAAATTTCTGGACTTTGAACGAGCGACGCGAGCCTTACGTTGTAGCATTAAAGTTCTTTAGTTGCCATACATGTACCCACTCGTGCCAGTTTCGAGAGGCTTCAACGTATAGTGTATCCCAGTCGTGGCAAACATGTAACTGATTACCGAGATCATATTTGAAGTTCCTTTTGATGAAATCTCCAGGTTCCAAGGAAGTATCCGCGTGGCAGAGAACCCACTGCCTGAGAAGATTAAGACAGTGCTCAGCATGGAACAAGTCGTCAAGTGACGCGGCATTGGCTTTGAGCGCTGCATGCATCATCCTCAGGCAATGTAGCTGATGCCAAAACGAGATGAAGAAAAGGCGATTCGAGGGGCCCAAACGGATTGTCCCGTTTCCCTCAGCGTCTCCGATCCACCATTCATCATAGCCGGCACCGTCAAAGGAGTAATGGACACTCTCTTCGATGTACATGGAAGCTAAACCAGCTTGCGAAGGGAAGTAAAGAGGGACGTCATCTGAAGCGAACGCTTCCATCTAAGGTCAAGGTTCAGAATCTTTCAACTAGTGAAGAGTACACACTATGATTTGGCTTTCCATATTGGAGATATCTGATATCACTGCGAGAGGGAATGGAATGAAGAAGCCTGAATGTCGACAACAAGAAATATAATGAAAAGCATAACGAGACTATGCTCATGAAAGCCATAGTAGTTTGTATGCATGAATCCCCTTTCATTTCCACTTCGGAGAGAAAAGTTAGTCGAGGGACAGATCTGTGATCGATGGAGGAGCCGGTATAATACTTGTCCATATCTACGAGGCCTTATACGTTCAAGTCCTGTTAAATAAGTACCATTACTATGATTTAATCGTGTTTGAACGACCGAGTCTATTGGGCAAGTAAGTTCGGTCTCAGAAGTTGTCAATTGAGAGTCCGGAACGGTAATTGGAAAGCGGGAGAACTTGATCTTGAGAAGATTAAGCACGTACGGAATCGAGTGGTGTTCTCCCGCGCATGAGCGCTGAGCGCTTGAGCACCGGAGCACTGAGCACCGGAGTAGAATAATCGTTACAGATGTACCCTCATTCGTGAATCAGAATCTTATCCCATCATTAAGTAACGGTACAGAATTATGGATGATGGGAACGAGGGCTACCATCCCTGGAGTGGGCACGTTGCATGTGGCCGGAGTCGGCAAATTCCTTCCGAACTTCGGAAGTCAGCGACGGTGAGGTATAAACGAACCGTGATTCCAATGACACCCCTCATCAACAGTTACTTGGTCGACTTCCAAAATCTAGTATTCCTATATGGCCAATTCTGATTTGGAAACGCAGCGCGCGATTTATGTGTCAATTATTGTTGGCTCATTGGTGTTTGGTACGTGTTTCCGCTTTTACTCTCCATATGCCGATAGTGAGCGATGCCATTTATCTATACTGCAGGTGTACAGATCTGTCTCTACGTGCAATCTTTCGTTTACTTGCTGAAGATCCCGGATAAAAAGCGGAAATTTTTTTATATTCTCTTTGGCGCAATCCTTCTGGTGCTCAGTGCTGTCGGGGGTGGGACGAACATGCAACTTGGACAACTCATGTGGATCCAGTACCCTGACTATCCAGGTGGTGCTCCAGCATACTTTGCTGACCATTCCTCCGACTGGTATGAGGTATGGGGTACCGGCTGCGTTTCGTTCGCCAATATCATGGGAGATGGTCTCTTAGTGAGTTTTCAATGCATATCTACAAATAAGGACTCAAAACAACTATAAATCCAGTTATATCGTTGTTACATATTCTATAATTCCCATGTCTGGGTAGTAAGCTTTCCCTTCTTTATTTTGCTTGCATCAGCAGGTCAGTCCAGGTGAAACTGGCAAATATTGTATCGTTGACGCTCTACTTTAGCTATGGTCGTTATTACGATTGTCCAAAGTGCAGTTCCCCAAACCACGCTATTCTCTGGTCTTCCTATTCATTTTGCTATCGCCTGGATTTCCTTGACTGTGGGCTTCAATGTTATCGTAACGACTCTTATCTGCTACCGCCTATTGTCCTTCTACAGAGCCATCCACAAAACTCTTCCCTCTGAGATGACAAACACTTACACCAGTATCTCTGCCATGATGCTAGAGTCTGCAGCGCCTTTCACGATATCCGGTATCGTCTACGTTATTGCATTTGCAATCAAAAGCCCCACTCAGCAAGTGTTTGCTGGAATTTGGGGCGTCATGGTGGTGAGTTAATGTACGACGACAGTTATTTCGATTCAGTGACATATGCTCTACAGTCACTTTCTCCCCAGTTCATTATTACTCGTGTCGCAATGGGTATAGCATGGAACAAAGACACAGTAGGCAGGTTCACTGACACTTTGGCCTTCAGAGTCGACACCAGTGGAACCTTTTTTTCCGACGTTGAAAGATCTCAAATTATCGTGGTGCCGTCAAATAAGGAGTCCGGCGAAGATCTGGTTTGAATGGCGTTGTGTATCACCAATTGAATCCTTCTTTATTATTTCACCATGTCATTCCGCTTTCGATACTTTTTCTCAGTTAAGCCTTATGTAGTCACAGTGCTCCTGTTCCTGTTATTTATGTTCTCCTGCCAGTAGTATCATACTGTTATTTTCCAAAACGGCTATGAAAGATGCTTTGTATCACACTTTAGCAACGAGTGGCAACTCAGTGCACCCTTGAGACCGAGGTGTTTGTGTGTGCGTTACGATGACTCCGGATCCACAGCTGCTTGATATCGTCACTCTGGCCCGCGCGCGCTTACCGACATTGAATAGAATACCCTGGCGGTTCTAACGGAATATGCGCAGTGCAGCCGAGAGACCCCAGAAATCTTTTGAGAAGGATCGTTGAACGGCGGATTCCGAAATTATGGTGGTGATAGATTGGTCATCGACATTAATGAGATGAAGGCGGGTCATGGGGTATGTAGGTACATCACTGTTGGCACATAATTCTCTATCTAACGCTCGAGTAGACCTAATCTGATGTAGGCCAGGCGCCATAAAACTACAGTGCCGCCCATTACCTAAGGCCTGGGTCAAAGCATCTTATTTTGTCTGTAAATGATAACCAATAACTGCCAATTCAGACCAGTATAAAAGTTCGTCTCTTCGAAGTCCCAAATTGCTTAATCTGTTCCCGCATACCTGCCAACATCAGTGAAAAATGAATGTGGCCATTCCCGTCCTCTTGATTCGAATAGCATTTGTGGTGGTATTCCTGCCTACATTGTCGCTCAGCATTCTAAGCCGATCCGAGCCTGACGCAGTAGTTCGTGGTGAGTACACGGGTTTTCACATGCATTCATCTTAATGAACCGAGGTCCCGGCAGCAAAGGGAGCAGCTCTTCCAGAACCATCTGTAGACGCAATACTGTTCCTTACGGATACAGTCAACGATGCTTAAGACAGGAGATACTATTCTGGTACGAAATAATTCCTACCATGCCCACTACTAGTCTTGTAGCTGAGGGCCCCGGGATTATTCGTTCTAGATTTAGTTATCGGCATTCAAAGCGGATTTTACAAATTTATATGGCCATTGAGTATTCGAGTACTTGTCATGTTGATAGGCCCTATGCGTAAATTTTACTTGTGCTCTGTTATATCGAGATCCGAAAAGATGCAACTAAGGTCAAAATCTAATGTGAGACGCCAATAATCCTTGTTCTAATGCCTTCCTACTCTTTTCATAGTCATGCTGGTTTTTCTCCGCCGCTCGATAAACGGACTCCCAGTCATTACATATGTAGGCGTCTGGATGGACCTCGACATGATGGCCTATGGCTGGCTCGAGTGAGGAATCAGAATGGCAGATTACGATCTGTCGTATGTAGTTCAGACAGTGAGCGACAAGTCCACTGTCAGAAAGTGGATGTGAACGATAAGTTTCCAGGACGCCTTTGCGCAGGATGTCGATGCACTGTAATTGATGGAACATTCCCAGCGTGAAGGGACGCTGTCGTTGACCGAGATGAATGAGCCCAGTCGCCTGGGACCAGACTAGCCCATTCAGCATCAGCATCTGCTCCTTGTATTTTGAATCGAGTAGAAGAACTTTCGATGGAAAGCAAGACAGGATCTGGAGTTGGAATAGGCCACTCATAAGGGAAGTCGTCATCGCTGTAAGCTGCAGACATTAATAAGTATCCGGACTCAAACTTATGACTCGTCATACGAGAGGAAAATGCTTACTGTAGTGAACCTGGTTTTCACGAGGTATAAGTAAAGTCCAACCAATGAACTTCACAGCGAGATTTGCAACGATGGGAAGGAGGACGTAGTAAATAACAGTACGCATTGTCAGGATGGTCGGCAACAGGCGGCACCAACTTTAAGAAAGGAGACTTTGTACACGTATCGCTGCGAATAAGAGGATTTAAAATGTCATCAGGTAGTTGTTTTAACAGGGAAGGAGCATCGTACCTGGGCTCAGAGACCGCTCGCTTCACTTCGAGTTCCCGTGCGAGGATAAGAAGGTGATAATTACGATATTAAACCACGACTGGAGGACCACGCGGACCTTCAGAGAGTGCGGTATTAGATGTATTATTTTCATCAAACAATAATCTTGTCCAAAATACGGCATTACATAGGGGACCAAAGTTGTAACTGCGACGAAATCACTGGATGACAAACTTATAGGACGCCGGTCGATGAAGAACAGTCGCCAAGGTTAGAAGGATTCGATTGCCACGCATCAATAGCCGCGTGGGCGCTCTTTGGTTCGCTTAGTGGACAGCTTCCTCATAAATACAAGCACAGGTGAGTGGACGTATACCATCCTTTGCCATAATATCGACGGTAAGCAAAAGGGGGATTTTATCGATCAGAACGCTAGACCCTATGGCTATGAGTCTGCTTCGAGGGTAGCCTATTGTTGTAATGACTTACCTCGTTCTGATGTGATAGAAGGAAGGATCCAGCGCCAGCGCACGCAGCAGAACCCTGTCCTAGGAAAGCATGGAAGTGATGATTTATGACGCAAAGCGCAAGCGCTCAAGATGCTCAAGTTTGGTCGAAAGGAGTAAAAGATGACGTCACGAGAGGCTGGAAACGTAGCAATACGAGCAAAACACCTTGCCTCCTTTGCAAGCTAGCGCATACAGCCACCCTCTGCCTGACCTAGTCCTAGGGCGGGTCTCCATGAAACGGAATATAATGAGAGGCACCATGCCTTCTCGACCAATATCATAGCTCCCGCGCTCATGAGTGTTCTGTTCTGTTCACCGGTGCAAGTTACGCTCCGCCACATAAGGTTGTGGAGGTTAACGCTTGGCCTCCAGACGAGTGTTGCCATGATTGGTGCAGAAAGATATCAAGTAGTATTGCCGGGCAATACAATCCTGTCCGGAACCAGTCTTCCAACAGCCCTGTCCAGAGTCAGAGTCTTCGAAGCCGGTACTAATTAGGTGCGCCAGCTCGAATCTCAGGCTGGACACGCGTGTGTGTGCGAGCTCCGTCATTCTTTCCGATGAAGACAATAATTCCCTACTATCGTAATGCTATCAGAACAACGTCAGAATGCGCGTCAGGAAGAGCATTCGAAGGAACAAATGTACCTAGGTGCTCCCCTCAGGGTAACGTCTCCTCTTCGTGTCACACCTCCAATCGATCACCTTTAGCTTCAAGACCTACTAGTGGAGTGATTGGTAGGTTCGCTCCCGGGACCCTGACATTTTCCGTGGGACTGAGGGCCGAACGAAGGGAGACGGGAACTGATAAGTTGAAGCTCAACCTCGAGCTCCATGTAAGCTGGGCTCGGAAAGTTACTCACCAACCAGCTTTTTATAAAGAGATAAATATTGGATACAATCCTTGTAGGCTACGAATCGACATGACGAGCATAAAGGAGACGAAATATTACTCACTGTGAGGTCCATACTATCAACCGCCTCTTTTCATTTGTTATGGGCATGCAGACATGCAAACAAAAAGCAACAATTCCCCGACTCCAAGCCACGGTGCTCCTCATCCAAGATACAGCGCGTCGTGCAATGACAAACGTCTCGCCATCTTGTGTCCATTTGTCGTACTTGCCATATCTATTGCCGTGTCGTATTTTGACCTGGAATGCGTCGCTCCGTGGTCCATGAGCGTTTGGAGGAATATGGACATGCACGGGGCTTGTTATTCGGTACTTGTTCGTATTGTCAGCATGGTTCTTCTCGTGCACATTCCAGTGCACATTCCAGCACTCAGGATAGATACTTTAGAAGAAATGGGCATTGCTCACCTTGACCTGAGACATGTCGTTGAAGAATCAAATTGCCTGCCCGCTCGCTATCCTCGTTTTTGCACCGCCAGTCATCGGACTCGGGTTCATCAATGCTGTGGGTTTCGATTAGAAGGCGTTCCAGGTCTTGTGGAACGTCTCACATTTAAATGGAAATCGAAAGAACTTCAGAGAAGAGATTCAGAGATCCAGAATTTGTCGTCGGATTAGGTTTGTGATTATGAATCAATTTGTCATCAACCTTATGTGCTCGTATGGGTCCACGTTTCTTTATTCACTCGCACCAACCAAATAAAACTCTATCCATACTCTCGCTCTCGCAGTCCTTTTGTGATTATCTTCCTTTTTCCAGAGGCGAACCTGCACTCATTGCTCAATAGGCAAAAACAAGCAAGCAAGCAGTACATAGTACAGCGAAAACAACACGTCGGAAGTACGAAGTGCTTTGGTATCAATCAAAATGGATAACATTCGAGGGCATAAACGTATACTCAATGGTTACGGGGAGGCGAGACGACTAGTATTGCGGTGGCATGGATAGCCTATAAGGTCAGTCTATCATGCATTCACCGTCCCCTAACCTATGACAATCTTTGCAGCAACCCTGAGCCTACCTATTGAATGGTCGCAGGCCTCTAGCAGGGAACTTGGCGGAGCTACATAATTTTCTGACAGCTTCCAGTGTGTACCACATACCGCTGGGTTATCACTATCATCTTTCAGCTATTTCGGCGCTTCCAGGACCGTCCGCCAAGCGAAAGTATGTCAAGGGAGCGGAGTATTACTAGGAGCAGACCGGTTGTACTGGGTACGTGTCCCTCATTGACTTTATGCGCGACAATTCTGTTAATCATTCCCCCGTTACCCTGAAGTTGACTGAGCAGGGGCCTGGCATGGTCTACGATTCCGAATCCCCAATACCTTAAATTTATATTGTTTACTTCATAATACTGGGCTGTCGTCATAATGCTCGGATTTCCTGTGCTGAGATTGAAATGTGCATTGGCAACACTGGCTTCGGTATACCGAATCAAGTTTAGAGTCTCCATCAAGCCTCCATCAACCTCAATTATATCCTCGCCCTTTTGACGCCGTCGAAGCCTCTGGCTGGGTACCCGTGATCATCGTACGGCAATGCAGCGTGGCTGTAAGCGCTTCGGATTCAACAGCTTCTCTTTCATGCTATCCGTCATCCATGGCGGCGCTGATTCAAGTTACTCCGCACTCCACTACTCGAGAAAGGATGGATTCAGTTTCTCAGCCCTTTGCGAGGCTTCCTTCATCAAGTCTAAGTGAGTTAAGACCCCGTATGAATGGGATTTCTGGACCTTTCCGTCTACTTCCGACGGCGCCTATCTCAGCATTGTTCGCTTCTCGTACCAGTGATTCTTGCCCTGTAAGCGCTTATCCTGAAATTTCATCGAACCTTATCACGTCCATGACCAGAGCCCTCCATATCCATCGAGTCGATCTAGGGGTTCGGATGCACTAGCTATCGACATCGAAAGCTTGAAGAAACTAGTAGAAGTGCGCCTTTCAACTGATGCATCACATCCCGAAACTGATCGCATATTCCAGGACCACGATCATCTACCCAGAACACGGAAGCTTCTGAAAGCTATGGACAAGGTTGTCGATTGCCTCGACCGGCGACAACTTCCCAGTATTGGCCCCGAAGTCACACTGCATCAGTATGTCTTTTCTGGTCTCTTTTCTTGTATCGTTGTTCAAACCGAGATAGGATGCTGAAAGAGAATATCAGATCCATAAGAGCTTTGAAGTGGTACAAGCGCCCATTCAGTAAGAAGACAGCGAGACGTGAAATGGTAGATAAAATCTTGTGCACCATCTGGGACTACGCGGTGAACACTCTGTATTGAATTCCCTCTTGTAAGTAGAACTTATACCGCCTTTATACCAGGAGGCGGCCAGGGCTCGTTCAATCTATGATGGTCTTAATACAAACCTAGGTGCGAGGACCTCTTTACGATCACTGAATACCAGTGCCACGAGTGTCAGTACAACCACTTTTGACGCGCACGTTGATGTCCTCGACAGCCAGTCCGAGTCTAATGACGAACAAGGCACCGAGTCAGAGGCAGAGGATAATTTCGACGACCTTCCCTGGGTGAATGACATATGCGACTTCCTCCGGTCGGACAGCGCTCTGAGGAGGATCGTCCATATTTCGCCTGAAGATCCTCACAAAGTCATTAACTTTCTGCAACTGGTACGTTATAACGATTCGTCTCATTGAGGCTACGCTCACTCTACTTGTTGCGATCCAGGAATGTGATAAGAATCGGGAAGATACTCTTTACCATTCACGATGTTTCAAGTGCCTATCTCGTATGACGAGATACCATGGTATTCTGCCTATCTCATTCTCGTGTCGGCATGCGAGACGTATTGGCACGCGCCCCATTTGGGGTGGTGGTTTTGCCGTAAGTGGATCCTCAATTAGCCACGATATCAATACTCATTATCCTGGATTTTTTAGGATATATGGAAGGGACGTATGGACGGCGAGCTTATATGCATTAAGGTCCTTCGCGTGTTCATGGACAACGGTATTGAAGAACGGAATAGAATGATCAAGGTATTCGATGAGTCTTCTACCTTCCCGGTAAGTCTCTAACCTGTTTAAGGATTTCTGCCGTGAGGCGCTCGTGTGGAGAAACTTTTATCACCCGAGTATCCTTCCTTTCCTCGGGGTCAGCAGGCATCTGTTCGCCCCGAGCTTTTGTCTGATATCCCCGTGGATGGAATACGGGAACATCATGACTTGTCTCGAAGAACGACCTCAGCAGATTCAACGGCTGACTGCGGTTTGTTGGGCTATTCGATTTTCGAGATCCTCAAGTTGCTGATTCTAGGACAGATAAGCCAAGTTGCGGAAGGGATCGCATACCTTCACAGCCTCAATCCGCCGATAGTGCATGCTGACATCCGTGGAGTGCGCTTCTCATTCTAAACAGTATTCTGATATTTATCTTCGGTTAGGCGAACATTTTGGTCAAGGATGACTTATCCTGCTGCCTATCCGACTTTGGTCTGGCTCTCGCTGTCGAGTCACAGATCGGTGCGAGCTCTTCGTCACGAGCATTCTTAGGTGGCTCGTTACGGTGGATGCCTCCCGAAATAATGGATGACAGCCAATTCGATCCTGCTTATATCACTGCACGAGACGTGTACTCTTTTGGATGCACGGTTATCGAGGTGAGGGTACTGGCCGACTCAGAGCATCCTTGCTGAAATGTATACAGATATATACTGGCAGACCACCGTTCTCTCATATTCGGAAAGAGGCAGCGGTTATCCATGAAGTGTTGACTCGCGGTAAGAGACCGGATAAACCGGTTGATATTCTCGACTGGACGTGGGGGTTAGTGTCGAAGTGCTTGGTCTCTCCTGCGAGCCAGAGGCCTACAGCTCAGACTATGGTAAATACCTTGACTTTGGGGCTGAATGTTTAATGTACAAAGCACGGATAGAACTGCCTAGACTCATAAGGTATAGTATGTAAAGGAACAGTTGAACTGTCAGCTATTGAACGTGCGGCATGTAAGACATAATATCGGGCTAAAATATCAAGACGGGCAGACGACAAGAGATTCTGGGAGCGAAATGGCTATGAGAATTTTTCGAGATGTAGCCAATCAGAGACAGTGCTTTGAACGTCGCCAAAAAATTGGATGACGGACTTCAAAAAAAAAAACAGTCAAAAACACACGTCAATGAATCAGATCCATCGGCCATGGAGGCAAGAGCTTTCTGTTTCAATCCAGTTAGATAGCAGCTACTCCTTGATGGTGGTTTTCAACACATTCAAACTTCAGCGAGACAACGGTGGCGACGATCACGTGGGCGTAAAAAGGGACGGCGTCTGCAGGACCCCTGATTATTCCCTTTGAGCTGGGTCGGAAAGTCCGGACAATTTTTCAGAAAGGCCAAAATTTCCGTCCTAAGCTCTTAGCTCTCTGAGGAGAATCAGCGGTCTGCGTCTGCCGACTCGGAGACATTTTGCGGCTCCTCTGTACCCTTACCGATAGGACCTGTTCTCTGCTAATATCCGAGCGTTATCTCAAATGAAGCCCCGTGTCGAATCAACTACATTCCATGGTCAACAAACCTAGACCTGGCTCAGGACGGACCCACGGTTCAGAAATCAGATTTTCTGTATTGTTCTTCTATCCTCTTGTACGTTCCACTAGCCGTGCATCTGTCAAAATGCTAACACATTTTATTCCTTGAATATGTAGCATGAAACATATTAATTGAACAGTCCGGGGTCACTGCCAGCCTCGCTGGAAAAGGCCGTTTATTGACGGGACACGCGACCATACATAGACGCAAGCGACAGTACCTCAGAGAATAATACATCAGTGCCTATTCCGAGGGAAAGGGATTGCTTGTTCATGCCTCTTAAGGTGCAACCGCAAGGCTTGCAGTAGGGTTAATTATAGGATCGACGCTTTGCTCACGTTAGGTTTATCAAACGACGAATCAGATTATTCACATACCGACGATGTATCGACCCCACTGTTCGCATTCACTTCATCAATCAGTTCGAACCGAGGGCACGGCGATTGCCCTGAATGTCGTGGTTCATCGGATCCGGCAAGGATCCGAGGCACGCGTTGTGTATGTCTGGACTGGTTATTATTATCCTTGGTACCGGATTTCATAAACGCTGGCCAGGTTACATGCTGCGTCCACACAAAATGCGCATTGAGATTCAAAGAAGACCACGAAGCCATTCTTTAGAGGAAGAAAAACCTCGTTTTGACGTGTTTTCTCCACATCCAAATTGGAGTCAGAGCGTCAAAGTCACGCTGTGAAGAAAATCACTTTCGGATCGAACATCAAGGAGAGAGCCGCTGCATCGACCAGAGAATACCTCGTTGACAATGAGGATGCCTGCCAACAGATCCTGAGGTGTCGAACGACCAATCATGTTGTAGCGCAGAGACAGTGAGAGGACACAGAGAAATCAAAGATAACACGGACAGTGCGCAGCGATTATGTACGTGAAAATATTGACTAGTGCTAAAGCTGAAGTCAAACAAAATGAAAGCACCAGATAGCACAACGATAGTAGGTGCCAGAAGTAAAGGACGCGCGGCACCGAACCCCCCCCCCCCAAAGTTCCCTAAAGCAATCACTGGCCCGTTCACCGATGCTATCATGCGCACGCCGCCAACTACCTATGCGATATGTCCTTAGTCTTTGTCAACGTTGCAAGAATTTCGGCCGGAAACCCGAATGCTCAAACGATTACAATCGTCTGCATTTAAATTCCTCGTTTGATCCTAATACTGATCTCACACCCGAGGCATCCTGGGAGTACAACGTTTGCTTTGTGACTCCAAAAATCTTTCTCTAACTCCACGACAATGAGTGATATCATTGCGAGAAGTAGCGGAGCTTATTGTAGTTCGATATCGGTTCTTCTGAGCTTTGATAAAGCATCTATTACATATATAGTGAATATCAATAGAAGTTAAATCCCGACGTGTATACCGGCAAGATCCTAGAGAGTATATCAGAACAATCACAGCCAATGAGCACATGATCTCCTTAATAATTATCGAAGAGAGGCTCACGTGTGGATTCTCGAAGTCAGTCATATCAAATTCTCCATTCATCTTTCCTTGCATTACCCTCTCCTCTTGAGTTAGTCCATCTGCGAGCGTGGTTTTAATCTGCCACCTATTACGCAGCACTAAAGTGGTTCGGCAGACTGTAATGACACTTCAAGTCAGCGACTCGGTCCACTGAAAATAGAGAATACACCTCCCGATGATAACGAAGAACTCGAGTGCGAAGCAGACGCTACACCAATGAGCCCAGGTATGAACGTCGGCTGTGGATTCAAGTCAATAAATGGAAGAAAAAGAAAAATGATATGTACCCCATCCTTCTGCCTAAATATCTGTGACCCATACATACTTCCGACACAGAAACTGGAGAAATCATTGGTACAATACTGTTGAAAGTATATTCATACACACGAGACAAAAGTAAATGATGATGTAACCGTTCGTTTAGTATGCCTGATAACGTTGGACGGGATCAACGTCCACGCTAAAGACATACTGATGCGAAATGGAGCCTGACAAATTGCTTTATTGAATACAGTGCCAATGATTGCAGTCAGAGGTGGCTTTACCGTCATTAAGTACATACCCCATTTTGTACACTGCGAACTTTTTGAGAGACAGTGGAAATATAAATATAGAGACGGCAACCAACCTTGTTTGACTCATCTGTTTCAATCAGAGCCATAGCGAGGGTACCAATAAAACCAGGGACAAGGACGAGTGCCATGCGATACAGTCGCAGATTATTCTGCTTTGACGTTGCCTCCAGTTTCAATATTATTAGCTTCATTTCTCCCGCCAAAAATCAGAAAACCACATACGAATGCAGCAAGAAAATTTAGGACTAGGGATACCACATTTTCAGGAATGTGGTATAAAATTGCTTCCAGGGGAGCCATGCAACGCAGGGACGAGTCAGTGAATTGTTAGTTACTTTTGAAGAGAAGATTACTAAAGCCAAAGCCCGTGTCGATGATGCCCCTGAACGCTGAGAAACCTGTAATGGGTGCCTGCGAGACCATTGCTCGACAAGATTAGACACTCTCAAGACCCTAATGCACCACGGCGACTTACCGCAGAAAAGAACACAACAATTCCCGTGAAGTAGTAAACCTGCGAACAAAATAAGCTGAGCACGAATAAGAGTGCTACACAAGGATCAATCAAACACTCCCGAAGCTGATACCATTTCCACGTGTTAACGCCCGTCCTATTGTGTCCGCTCTGGTTTTCCAGGATTCGAATATTAGCCATCCTCTCTTCTTCCTTTGTCAGCCATGTGACCTCAGATGGTGTTCCAAGAAAACGCAGCGATACGATGCCCACAAACACGGTGAGTGAGCCGAGAAACTAAGGAAAATAGATTAGTTGGTATTACTTCATGAATAAATGCCTACATAAGCTATACATCGCCATGCCTGAACGCCCGTGCCACGATACTCTAGAGTACCGATTCCAGTACAAAATCAGGCTTACGATGATTCCCAATCCAGCACTCGAGCTCTAAAGGTATCAGTGAAATGTATACAGAAGCACCTAATGGCTGGCCAACCACGAAGACTAAGGAGCGTGACGAATGTTCCTTCCGAGTATACCAGCTCCCGATCATCAATATGGACCCAGAGCTATTGCAGCATTGAAATATTCCCTGCAATGCACGTAGGGCGACGAGCTGCGCGAAGTCGTTCATTGTATACTTTATTAGCATACATAATGATATAAATGAAAATAACAGAACCAAAGCCGATGCACAACGTCACGATTCCCATACATATCTATCGGAAAATATTAGAAGATCATATTCCGTTAAGGGTGAAATATTGGCTGCCATGAATATTGATCTATACAAGAAATTGAATGACACTGGGTCAGCTTGAGAAGAGGCACGTACAACGTCTTGCCCATTCTCCAACGCTGAAGTAGAAAATTGGACGGAAATTCGAAGCATAGGCATGCGATAAAAAAGACCATCGTAAGCCTAGTAGAACGTGTTAGTTACACGAACAACATTTTGACATGACAGACAGATGGCACACCGACCATGAGTACTGCTGTCCAACGAGACCAGTATCCTCGCGCAAACCGAAAACAGACATAGGGCCTGTGAAAAGGTTTCATGGCCGACGGGAACCTTGAATAGCCGTTTAATGCACTCAATATCGCCCTGTCTGCTTCCTGAAGACCAACTGCTAACTGATGAAATGGGGCACGGAAGGTGACTGCAATAACCACTGACCACATAGCCACAAAAGTGAAAGCAAATAGTAGTCCACCTTGCGATTGAGCCTCTTGTACTGCTCTAAAGTGTACTCGGTTGAATTAGTCAAAGCAAGTGGTAAATCGTCAAGAGTCGTCTCTTCTTTCCTGCAGAAATCCCAACGAGTAATAAAATATTGAGCGGTGATTTCGCTAAGTGCGGAGGTGACTCACAGTTCTGGAGCTGCGCTCTTTCTTGAGGGTGGTGCGAGCATCGTGAAGTGCTGTAAGTATCCGAACATCGACTACCATCGACCGACCTATATGCATATTTGGACACTCTTTGAAGCCATCGTATATTCCATATGGTCGCTCCTGTAAGGGCGCCGTAGCCGCATTTTCAATAAGTATCGTCCCCTCGTTGGTCTTTGACGGTTCCGGATGGTGCAATGCAATCTTATTTTACTGTGGCTCGGGGTTTTCGTACCATCCTTACGCTCTATGCGGAAGTTCGATTCCGCTAAGATAGAGAGGCCTAACAATCCCCACAACATGAGGCGTCTGACCAAGGTGCAGTTGGCACTCTAAGTCTTCCATCAACGATCGGTCACATCCTCGAACTGATATCATGGTGCCGATGAGTAGTATTTCAATGGCAGCCATGAGCGATAGGAGGGATGTAGATAGGCGCGGTATCTCAGAAGCATTGCGCAAGAAGGTCGAGGCAAGAATGAAAACTTCATATGTTTGTGGCAACTTGTGTTGGAGTTATTGCGATTAAAGTTAAATTGATACTGCGTCAAAGAGTATACCAAAACTATCGAACGTAAGGAGGGTTGGACATAAGGGCGTGTTGAGACTCACACGAGAATTCTAAATCTCTAACATCAGAATCGTCCATAATCTTACCTCGGATAGCCCCGTCCCGGCATTTATTGCGAGACATCATAGTAGAGACTCGACAATTACACAATCTTTCGAGCGTCAGCTTGCCGTCGATTATGGGAAGGGACCCACCGGAAGGTATCGAGTCAATTTGAACATAAGGATACCTCAAAATTTCCCGTTGTTGTATCAAGATAGTTTACGATATATCGTAGAATTAAATCACTAACAGATATGGTACGTTGTCAAAACCAACATCTAGTCAAAATAGGAAATGTACTTACGTTGATCGCATAGTCCATGCAGGCGACAGCATTTTCTGTAGACATGTAGTAACATAGGGCTTGCATTTCTTGACATAGTGTGCTTTCAACTCTATTTAGTTTTCGATCTCTGCGGCATCATGACAGTTTATTAAGTGAAAAATCGCATAACTGCCATAGATACCACTGACCACTAACACGGCCCCAAGAGCTCGCAAGACTGATGCTCCACGTCCATATTTTGATGATCATGAATCGTTAATCATCAGTCGGCCCAGGTTGCTTCAGAAACCTGTAAGAGAATTCGGTGGCTTCGAGGTTACGGCTGTGAGGGAGCAAGTTTAAACTTGGTAAGGTTTGAACGTTGAGTCATCCTTTTCCTGTCAGCAGCCAGGTCCGTCCCGGTCCGCTCCCGGTTCTGATCGCTCACTGCGCTTGTTGTCCTTCATCTCACCCGTTTTCATTCTGTCTGTTCAAGAAACGCAGATTTGCAACATCTTCGGTCTCTGATCTCTCAGAAGGTGAGTTCATTTTTATCGTAAACTCCCTTTCCTTTCCTCTGAACGCTCTCAAAATTATTTAGCTTACATTACATGGTGGCCACTGAGCCACTTCAATCTCAAGAGTCAAGATTCATCGTACAGCCTTAGCACTGTAGAATCTAAGATGAGTCGTTATATGTGTGTAGGCCGGTCTTCACCTTGGAACGACTTTATCTTACTCTCGCGTTAGGTATCACCCTCCATGTAGCTCTTCCTCTGGCCTTCCTTTGTCAACGACTAGTTCGGAAGCGGTAAATCTCGTGGCACTTTACCTTTTCACAATTTCCAACCAATTATCTCCCTTTTCAGACTTTCCTGGCGGCTCCTGCCGATAGGCCTGCTCCAATCCATTCAGTTCCTCTCGATATATTGGAAGAGATATTTACCAGCCTGATCAATAGCTTGGTCCTTGCTGTCGACGATTATCAAGGCGACCGATTTCCTTTCAGCATGCTCACTATTTCTCACGTGTGCACCTATTGGAGAGACGTATCACATTCTCTCGCTGCCTTGTGGTCCTTCATCTTCGTTCCAGTTCGATACTTGATCTTAAGAGACGAACGCTGCATAGAACACCGAGACGTTGACATAACGATTCCGCCAGCTTTAATCAATATTTATCTGCAGCGTTCAAAGGACTATCCACTATCTCTTTTCCTATTCCGAATGCATGACGAAATGCGGAGGAAAGGACCCAGGACAACGGAAGATCAGACGCCTGATGCCATAGCGTTACTCCGTACGAATGCCCGTCGTTGGCGCGAGCTCTACATATCTTTCGTTCCCTCGGAATTCAAGGATCTCCCCAAACTGTTCACAGGGTTACGGCATCTTGATTCACTCGAGCGAGTTACCTGTGTAAAGCCCTTTGACATGTGGAAGTTTCGTGCGTTCACTACGGCCCCAAACCTTCACTGGTTAGATCTTGGAGAATACGTACGTCCAGGTTCGATTTCGTCGCCTTTCCCTTACGCCCAAATACGCCACCTCATCCTTCGATCACTCGATTTTCAATCGACTTCATTATTTCCCAGCATCACAAATGTGACCATGTACGGTACTCCCCCACAGCACTTTCTCGTACCCAGCCCCGCCTTAACATCTAACCTAGTTTCGCTCACCATCTGCCTCACCTATTTCACTCAAGAACATCTCCCCCTCTATCGGGGTAACGTTTCCCTTCCCCGACTTCGGGACTTGACTATCGTCTACGTCGGCCCCGTCAGGAACTCTTTCAAAGCACAATATCTCACTCAAGACCTAATTGCAGTATTCTCCCACAGAATCCAGCATCTCACTCTCTGGCAGGTACCTATCTGCGTCAAAGACCTCATCACGATTCTTGAGCCACTCGTCGAGCTCCGACACCTCGGTGTACATGACCCCCTCCCGTTCGTGTACATGCCGTACCGTCCTATCTCGCACGAACTGATCCAGCGCCTCGCCACGGATCCGTTGTTCCTCCCGCATGTGAACTCGCTCGACCTCGTATGGCAGTGGCATGACGTTGATTCGGAAGGGATGATCATGGATATGCTACTTTACAGGACAGGTAACACGCGGTTCGCAAAGCCATACGTCCCGCCGTCGTACTTGAATAGTCTCATTGAGCAAATGAGACGCTGGGTTGTATGATGGAGCTTGAGAACGTCTTCCACGTCAAACTGACTAAGTTCACTTTTGGACATCTCCACGTTTAACGAGATCTTCTCGAAAAAAAAATTAGACATCTCCTGACTTGGGCTGCAGGAGCTTGTCGATAAATGATTAGGAATATAAATATGTGGAATCTATGTTACCTTGACGCTATGATTTTTAATACTATCTGAGCATTTGGCTTTTCTGCGAACGGATTTTCAAAAACATTACACGAGGGAGTGATATGTTATAGACGAAAACATGACATGAAATAACTAGAACAAGTACATGACAGCTACAAGCACCAAAGACTCGTATCAGTCGTGTATAACACCGTCATTCTTATTCTGCAGTCTCCGCCACCCAACCACCAACGACCGACTGTTGCTTCCACGGGTAATAATTGCTGCTTTCTTTTTGGATAGCCTACGTACTTAGAACATCCAGTCATTCACATGCCGGCCTGCAAAACCATTAAGCCAACTTTTTGGAAGAATATTGAATTTCGACCCTGACCTTGATATCAACCGAGAACCTCTCCGCGTAGCGAAAATAGATTCCGCAGACTCATGTCCGATGTTTCTTCTTTGACACCACCGAGTTTCTCACAAGTAGGCATTCGGACGCCACTACACATGGTGTTCTATCGTGGACGACATCTTTAAGGGTTTTCTCAGACATAAATTCCGTGTAGTAGCAAGCACGTACTTACCTTCTCGCCGCTAACAATGCTCACAATTTCGCGCCCTCTCCTTCTCCTTGCCACCGCAGCATTCGCAGTCGCGGCGACCCCAACACAACGATGCTCCGGCTACAACCAACTCGTTCAATGTTGCGAGAACGTTGTCATCGCTAACAAGGCTACGTTGAATGTCGACGCAGGACCACTGGACCCCTCGAAACTAGTCGGGTTTAGTTGCAGCTTGCCCAGAATTGTTATCGCACAGTCGGCTGTGAGTTGGTACGTTACTCGTCCACTTGTCGTCGAGGTTCGAGTGTTGAATGTGCTACATACTATAGTTCGAGCCCCGCAGCTACGGAGCTGTGCTGCAGTACTAATGTCTTCCTTGCGAACGACGGTAAGCCTTATACTATTCTAGTGTTATAAAATGGACTTACCGATGAGTTACAGGGACATTCACCGCGGTAAACTGCACCATGGCCGCAACCTGACGTCGAGGCGAGGTTAGGAGGTCGAGCACCTTAGCGAGGCTGCTTCGTTATCATCCAGAGCAAGTTGTAATTTGTATGATAGCGAGCTGGAACTTTTTTTTTGCTATTGAGTGAGAAAGATCAAAACTCGATGAAGGTCTAAGTGGATTGTTGATAACGAACAAGGTGTTGCGACCCGCTTCAAATTGAAGCGTGGTCTAGATTGCTGGTATCTCGTTGGATTCGAAGATCAGCTGGGAAGCGAAGGAGTAGAGTTTAGGAAGGGCATCGAGACAACCGAGAATCCGGTCTGTATTTGTGTCAGAGTTCAACTATGAAGAATGTTAGAGGGATAGATGTCAAAGAGAAGTAGCATGCGTACGAAGGCCTTCCATTCTTTGATAAGCTTCGCTTGTCGAGTAGTTCTCCGACGCCTCGGTATGTTTTGGTACTGCAGAGATGAACAATATATTGACGCGATTTGAGGAAAGAAATCGTGCTTGAGGACGAGGAGTTGGTGACGACGGTGACGGCAGGAAGCAACAAACAAGGCACAACGCGTAGCCGGCACTCGGACCGGATCTGCTTTTCTCGCTTCCGTCCTGACTTCGCGCATGCACCAACACTTATCGTTTATCGTTTAAAGGCATCGTGATTTTCTCGAAAAAATTGCTCTTTCCATCTCTGGTATAGCTTGCCGGTCCCTTTTGATACACACTCTCGCCTTTTTCGCTGTTAATGGTGTTGGAATCGCGAGCCCACTGAATTCAAATGAGGTAAGTATCAAAATGGGTTACATCTGTGCAACATGGGAGCTAACTGCAAACGTCCAGCTTTATGAGCGACAAGATAACATCGGAATTAAGCAAACAGGTAAGTAAATCCCTACAAGAAGCAGACCGCGAGCCTGATTCCGTCCGTAGATTGGTATAACAACATATTGCCGACTTTTTTTCTTTGTCTCGCTGCTTCTCTTAACAACTCGCTACAAGATCAATTGATCACCTCCCAATCTATTCTCACCCGAGGTCCCGCCTGCTACATCCTTAATACTCCCGATCAAGCTTTCTGGGTTCACTATCTCTCGGTCCGCTTCCTTGCTTTCCGTTCATCTGATGTCTCACCTGCATTGATACCGGCCTGCGTAGGTTCCCTTCCGTTTCCGAGAAGGAAAACGCGTCTTATTTGATTCCAGTATCTGCTTTATCATTCCTATCAATCGGTGCAATTCTTCAGGTCCCTAAGGCCCTTCGCACGCGCAGCCTATACGGCAGCTTTATATCCAAGTGCTACCATGCTGCTCCATCCCAACGATAAGATAGTTATTCCGGCAGGATAGGCATGGCGGACTTCCTATCGGAAGTAATCTTGGCGCTAAAGTTTATATAGAGCATCCTTTGATCCCCGCTGAGGCGCCCTCATCCGCATCTTGTCATGGCCTCTGCAACTCCAGAGAAGACTTCGTTTGACGAGAAGAACGTCGTCGTCGAAGCGGTTTCCTACGAAGTCAAAGATGACAGTGAAGGTAGGCACCTCAGCCAATTCACTCAATGCTGACCGGCATACAGTTTCACAGTGGCTATCGCTTCCGAGTACACCCCAGAGCAGTACAAGAAGCTCAGACGCAAGATGGATTTCTATCTTCTTCCATTGATGTGGCTTTGCTGTGAGCCGTTATGCATGTCGCCCTCTCAGACGCTAATGTATTCGTTATCAGACGGTATCCAGCAAGCCGACAAGACGGGCCTAAGTGTGTCAAATACCTCTGATTATCCCTACAAACTTCGAGCCCCTTAACAGGTACCATGGCAACATTTGGTTTGCGTGAGGATACTGGTTTGGTTGGGCAGCAGTACTCATGGTGAGTATAGCGCCGTTTTCTATGCTATTATCCCGATATTTACGTTCACTATTAGGTTGACAACGGCTTTCTACCTGACTTACATGTGCTTCGAATTCCCCTCTAATATCCTCCTTCAACGATGGCGGATGGGGAAGACCCTGTACGCGTTAATTCTTATGCCGAAAAATAACCAATAACCGAGTTTCATATGCAGGTCGATCTACATGGTACATTCATACCTGAAGCTTTATCCCTCGACCTTTCTAACCCCCTCAGATAGATATGCTGGGGAGTCGTCGTCTTATGCATTGGGTTCTGTGCGCTTTTCGGTTCTTATTTTCTCGATTGTCGTATATACTAATGATTTCCAAAGCCAAGAACTTCAAGCATCTTGTCGCCTTGCGTGCCCTGCAGGGATTTTTTGAATGCTGTATCAGCCCTGGGTTTATCCTTATTATCGGGAGCTGGTACACTCGACGAGAACATTCTTCACGGTCTTTAGTGTTTCAGGTTTGTCCATGATTGCGCACATTCCTCTTGTCCGGGCTAATAGCTCTTTCACTTTCAGAGCGCCAATGCCGGATTCGGCGTCATCGCCGACTTAACCCTCTACGGCATTGGTACGCTCGAGTATAACGGCAAAGACATCCAGGCATGGCGATATATGTCCTATGTACAGCCTCGTCTTTCACTAGATTCTGCACCGGCTGACCTACCAACAGTTTCTCGGATCCCTCACTATCGCTGTTGGGCTCCTCTGTTTGTACTTTCTCGGAACTCCATCTGAAGTTCCCTGGCTCACGAAGGAGGAGAAACGGATGGCAAACACTAGGATCCTCGAGAACCAGAGCGGACACGACCGGACGGGTACCAAGGTGTGGAAATGGGACCAAGCTCGGGAATGTTTGGTTGATCCATGCGTATGTAATTTCAAGCACTCGCCATTCTCGTGCCGTGCTGAGATCGGTCTAGTTTTATTTTGCAGGTATCAACGCCTTTCTGTCATCAGTATGGTTATCCCCTTAGCCTATGAATTTTTGTTGACACGTCCATATAGGTACCTAACGGAGGCCTGACAACATTCGGAAGTATCATTAACACGAGTTTTGGTTTTAGTATGTATACTCTTGATACACCACATCTGAAAATTGATTATGTCCTTGTACACAGCGTCTCTACAAGTGATCTTGTACACCATCCCTCGGAGTATGACCAGCGTCGTGATTTTCGTCATAGTTGGACTAGTTCGCCCATTCTATGTCCAGGTAGCGCCGCCAAACTCACATAACGATAGGTTACATCAAAATGGAAGAACCTTCGTCTGTACATCATGGCATTCGCGACAATCCCTCCATTTATCGGATTCCTTGGGATGGCTCTCATCGAGACGAGCCCGTCTAACAAGGTCTCCCCTTTTTTTTCCTCGGTTCACGTTGCCATCCTGACACCTCTAATAGTGGACGAAATGGGGAATGTACTACATGACCGTAAGATTCCTTTGAACGCATACCTCCCATGGCTTGGCGAACACTTCCAACAGGTTCCGTTTGTGCTGAGCCTTTTCTTGGCGTGGACGCTTATCCCCTCGAACCTTCCCGGACGTACCAAGCGAACAGTGACATCTTCGTTTACGTTCATCGGGTACGTTGTCCTATTTTCCCCTGATGTTCACTGCTCGAACATAATCTTACAGGTACTGTGTTGGAAATATGTGCGGATCACAGATATTCAAGACAAAGGACGCAGTATGCTCCTGCCCTCTTTCCTTGAAGCTCTTCGTAATCCCGTTTTCTAGCCGACTTACACGCCGGGAGTCATCGGATGCAGCATATGCTTTGGGCTCGAGTTCCTCGTCATCGTTGGTACGTGCGATCTTCTTTATTGAGAGAGACAGATGTTAATTCGAAGCTTTATCATAGCTTGGCGGACGACTCTAGTTTTGCGGAATAGACGCCGCGACAAGGCTATGCTCACGGATGGGCTAACCGAGGAGGAGAGAGAAATACAGGGAAAGATTAATGGAGAGTCCGATATGACGGACTTTGAGAATCCACATGTGTGTCCCTCATCGTCTCCACGCCGATACGTCCAGCTCTCATTACATTTGATAGTTCCGGTATACTCTTTGACGCAAGACTTTGATTTAAATAACTTTATTCATGATGATTCTGTCACCAGCTGTAACGAATATATGAAATCTTCCGCTTTTGCCTCTATCTTCTCCTCGCGGAAGATACACTGCATATCGATCTTGGTATTCTCACGATGATCCCTCTGATTTTACTCGTTGGCACCATGATACCGATTCAAAGACTTCATTCTTCGAGTCATCTCCGATAGGGTCGAGGTCTACAGCGCGTCGGGAAGACTAGAATTGCAGAATCAATGACGTCTTTGAGTATCTTGATCAGTGTCGAAATAGGGTTTCGTCAAGGCTGCTGCATCCTTGCTGCAAGCAGAGACGCTGATAAATAGCAGAGATGGACCGGATCAGGTACGGAGAAGATGGATACGATTTGTATTGGGGGTATCACATTGAATCAGCCTGCGTCTGAGGACTAGAGAACAGGTCGTTCTCTACGTCGCCCCAAGGCGAGTTAGTCATCACAGATAGACATAGCAGCTCGCGTACCATCAAGATTATCGCTTGCGGCCAAGACGGGGTAGTACCCGGGGGGGCGTAGACGCCTTTGGGAACTTCAGGACGCTCTTCTCCGGGTATAGAGTACTTTGTCGATGGCAAACTCCTTAAGTACTGGGTTGATGGAGGGCCAGTTCGAAAATATGCCGGTGTTTTAGGTTGATGAGGAGGAGAGGAAAAGGTTGTTTGGATTGGGAGCTGATAGTAATCGGACGATCAGCCTCTCGTGAAGCGAGTGGATGCGGGAAGTCTTTCTTCATATTGTAAGCATTTTTGACAGGACGGTAAAGACCTGGCTGATTTTTTAGTATACCGATATCGAGGCGATTCACGATACCTACTCAAAGCATCTGAACGTCTCTCAACCATCCCCTGCTGCGTGCGACAGGACATCGACGATGCCTACAGGATGATCAGGATACCAAGTTAGATTGAAGTTAGACAACAGGACGGACGGTTCGTAAGGGCCCATTATGTGCGTAGGAAAATCCAGCGCTTGTGGACGACGATGCTTCATTACGGCTATAGCGTTCGTTATGTGACCCACGTGGCGGCTGCGCCAAGGGCGGGAAAGTACAAAACTACGCGTCATCCTAATCCAGAACTTTGCCGAAACTCCCGCGACTCTTGGCTTCCTATGTCCCTGCAAATATCTCCCCGTCCTGCGTCTCTCAGCGTTTTGGGTGCAAATCTTGAGAGCGAGGTCCAAATCTGACCAAATAGCTGGACGAGGGCCTTTTCATCGCCGGGTGCGTTTCCCATCTTTGTGGAATCGACGACATCGCTGCTCACTGTGTCTGATATAGAACTGAATATCGAATACAATATATTGGAAACCGTGCGTAGGCTGTGGATGGCGGGTGAACTAGCAAACGAGCGACGAGATGATGGTGTTTCCTACGTACATGCGATTTCGCACGTTTAGTCGACATCCATTATAATCGCAGCATTATCTTCCACACAATACAGACATCGGTCCTTGCATGCCTGTTTTCACCGCAAATGAGAAGCGGGGGGTCTACCCGGGTGCGTGCCACTTGTTCTCGACGAGCATAACCCAGAATCTTGAACAGCTCGACGGCAAAATCATCGACAGCGGTTTCGCCCTGTTCGGGGATCATGGCGAGGTCAAGGTAGGTGATCAGTGGTGCGTGGCGATCTTGTTGCATAGCGCCAGGGTCGATATTGGTTAGCAGCTCTTGATCAACCGGGGTTGTGGTAATACCTGCGAAGGCGGTAGGGGCTTTCCGAGGGCGTTGAACATCTGTAAGCTAAAGAACGGAAGGACGGCCACCTGATTGAGGCTGATGTGATACGAGTCCAGGTCATTGAAAGTCCAACCGCTGCCAGACTTGGCGGAACGAAGAAGGTTAACCATGAAGGTGGTAGTTGGCGGTTGATCATCGCGTCAGGATTCGGGCCGTGTTTCCGAATACCGCCAACATCTGCCGTCCTCTCGCTCCCACGCCTCGTCCATCGTCCTGACCACCATCATCTACCGCGTCTTATCCTTCTAATTTCCCGAATGTCGATCTTTCGACGCCCTAGCCTGCTGTATATGCCTATTTAATACGACAATGACACGACCGGAGCAGATGACGAAGACCAACATCACTTTCGGTAGCACCCTTACTGCACGTCTTTTTGGGGCATTCCTTTTCTGAGGTGGGCTATTGGCTACATTTCCTCATATTATTTCTTAACCCATAAACAGATCCTCGTCTCCAAGGCGAATAAGGAATCGATAGCTCAGGAAAAGCGTGTGTGGTCGATGGAGGCTCAACCTAGGTATGCAGGATCCGCTCTTATTGATCTTTCCATGAGTCTGACGTCCGACAAAGAACGGGAACCCGGGATACGACATTGACGAAGATTGCTGCCAACGATCATGGTAGATGCCGTGCTGCGTGGTTTGATTTTGCAGGGAAAAGGCCTTCAACTGGTACGTCTCACTGCGGAACGAGACATCCTTACAGGCTAGCTGATATCTACATGTATAATCAGCATCCTTGTACCAGACGGCAACGGCAGCATCATCCTGATGGTTTTAATGTGCACACTCGATGTGTGTGACGCGACCAAGGTACGATCCATATCCATCAGCTCGTCGCTCTGCTGATCCTCGTTGGTTAGTCTTGGCACTGCTACTGCAGCTTCATGCGCGCCTCCTGCTCTTTCGAAAATTCCCATTCCATCATCGACGCGACACATCAGTATCGACACCGGCACGATGTCGGTTTACCTCCAAATCCGGAGTCGTCAAGTCAGTGAGGTATAGCAGGGAGGGAACTGGCTCCCGCATAGCAAGTGAATCCCATGTCCTCAGATACATTCCGCCGAACTAATGATCCCTTCACAGCCACGCATTTTTGCAGTCAGGATCCATTCGCGCGTCTGCTCACCCCACGCATCGGTGGATGGTACGCGATTTCCGTCGTCCTTCCGTTGTCCATGCTAACATCTTGCAGATTTCCTTTAGAGAGCGGCGCCGACTTTGAGTCTGTTGAGACGCATTTGCCCTTTTTTCATAGCTTGCAAACTGGCTTTGACTGGCGGCAGTTTACTCGACGGTACGCTCATTGTCAGCCTCGATTCTGCCTGTCCTCATGTCTTTTCAGCACTGCGTCTTGAGTGGACTTTTACTTTTATCTCTTCACGTTTTGTTCGGGACGAGACGGCAGGTATTGGAAATGGAGGATTCGGCTTTGTTGTGGACTATCGCCTCACGCCGTGGTGGATTCCATTAGCCAGGCTCATCGGGGAACTGGGGATTTGGTTTCGTCATCTAGGACAACGGTGATTGCTGTGTACGATCTCATAAATCCATTGTCGTGGTGTGTATACCATCGATTCACCTGCATCGCGCGACTAGCTCAATTTTCCCGTAATAGCTTGCATCATTGTCGTAACTTCCGTGGGAGGATCCTCGGGAGATTGCCTACGCTTGTTTCAGATGGCAGGCCCAGTCGCTATCGGCGACCCACTGCGTGATGCCAGCTTGCGTGCATTCACAATCAGATTATTGGAGGTAGAAATCTATTAATTCTCGTCCTCATATTGGGAACATTCGATTCCGCGTGATTGATACCTAGCACCAATCTTCATCATGGTTGATCCTTGGTTTCCCGTTTTTCTGCCGTGCTATCGTGAGGATTGATGCCACGAGGTGGCTCTCGAGGCCGTTCGGATGGACGTGAACAGTCCGATGGAAAACGGATTTTGCCCGCGATGGGGTAAACGGGAAGTGGATTTTTCCTTGGCGGCCGAAATGCCGCGGCTTCATTTGCGGCGCAGATCCACTCCCTCTTTCTCCTATGAGCTCCTGTCTTGCTCTCTCCCTCACCCTTGTGTTTTCGACCCTCCCACTCGCTTCGCAGAGTTTTTACCGTGATCTTTGATGACAGCAGAATCATGGCCCTGCTTTGTGATTTCTGCTGACATACCGGTCTCCGTGAAACTTGCCGTTTTCTCTTTACGGCCCTCAACCCTGACGCATCGACTTCTCACACTTTCTCGGTACTGCAAGTCTGGAACCTAACTCTCGAGGCATTTAACGGTCACCCTACCCAGTAAATTAACGAATCTTTATACCACAATGACGCCACATAATCGCCGGACCCCGATACGGAGTTACATTTTAGCCGCATATAAAGCTCCAGCGACGACTGAGTCAGCTATCTGGTTTACCAAAACTAAACTTTTCCGAGCCCCAGTCGCCTCGCCTCGTCCATGTCTACGTTGGTGACCTTCGAGCCATACGGAACCGTCCCGCTCTCCGCATTCGCCCTCATTTTCGTAGCCGGCAGTATCGGAATGTACTGGCTCTGGCTCGTGCGCCGGAATCGGCGCAGGAGGGTCGACTGGGATGTTGAGATGGTGGAAGCGGGAGAAGGAAGGAGGAGAAAGGGTTCTGTCGTGATGATGGTCCCTGTTCTAGTAACGACGGAATGAAATCGGAAGGTGCGTTTAGTGCATACTTTTTTGTAGGAGGAGTTCTTGCTGATGGATGGAGGGAATGGGGTAGGGATAAACGGTATTGGAGCAGTGTCGTTGTATCTTCCTGTCATGCGGATCTGAGATCGATATGAGCGGGTCGTATGGTACTAGACGTCTGTTGGAATGTTTCGTTGATGCTCTTCCTGGTTCGTGGATGCCATTGTTTTGTACTATATAATATTTTGTACTCTAGCCATGAATGAGAGGTGTCGTCGTCAGCTGTTGTCTTCGATACACAAAGTGCGATATTGTCCCAAACCAACGCGAGAACAAGACGTTCGGTATGATTGCGTGTCTTCCCCAATGCCGGCGTCCAAGTCAGGACGCGAACTTTATTATTCGGAGATAAGTGAACAAATAAATCCCAGACACGAACCACCATGAATATAGCACCTC
Source organism: Armillaria novae-zelandiae (assembly GCA_030435655.1). Classification (NCBI taxonomy): domain Eukaryota; kingdom Fungi; phylum Basidiomycota; class Agaricomycetes; order Agaricales; family Physalacriaceae; genus Armillaria; species Armillaria novae-zelandiae. The sequence goes on from JAUEPR010000054.1 coordinate 65,096, forward strand.
TTTCTCGTCGCACCTCATCTCTCACGTCGATCCACGTTCATTCGACATGTCGACCGACAAAGTAGCCCGCCGTGCATCTTTCGAAGGAGCACGGAAGGTTATAAAGTAGTTGCTTGACTACATTACTGGCGAAAGTATGTCCAAGGATATGATTGAGTGGTACGAGAAGGGTGAGTGAGCTTTACGCGAATACGGAACGGGGCTCATTTTGATAACAGAACCTTAGCTACACGTCAGCGGAGGCAAGCTCAACTGTTCCATGTCTGTCGTTGACACCGCCGAGATCATCAAGAAGCCCCCGTTGATAGATGGCGAGTACCTGGAGGCTGCCGTGCTGGGCTGGGGCATCGAGGTCGTACGTCCCACCTTCCATTTCTTGCTTGACAGCCGTTCTCACCTCTCGACTTGCAGCTCCTAGCGTTCTTCCTCGTCTCGGACGCCACGACAGACTCATCGATCACGCGCCTCGGGCTAGTACCGCGTCCCCAAAGTCGGCCAAATTGCGATGCAATCAACGACTCGTTCACGCTAGATGCTGCGATATACTGTCGCCTCAAGTAGCATTTCCGTGGGGAGAGCTACTACGTGGGATATTCTGGAGCTCTTTGGATACGACGTTCCAGACGGTGTTTGAGCAGCTTATATGAGCAAGCTTTCACCAAAAAGTGCGTACCTTGTTCTATTTACGTCGTTGTTGTTCTAATTGTCATATGAAGACGTTCACTTATCATGGTCTACAAAACTGCGTACTCGTTTCACCTCCCCGTCACCCTCGCCGTGTACATGTTCCATGTCTCCTAATCCCACCCCTCCGGGACATAAACCATTGAGCTCTACAACAATCCTTGTCACCCTCGGCGAGCCTGAGCAGATCGGGAAGACCGGCACAGATGTCCTGGGTAACAAGTACTCGTAGCACGTGAACACCGCGCTGGTGGCGTGCATGCCTGAGCAGCGAAGGGTACTCGATGAAAACCTTGAGAGGAAGGATTCGGAGTGCGAGAGGAGGATTCTGGAGGTGTTTGAGGGCCCCGAGGTGGATTTGAGGATGGCGGATGGGGTGTATGAGGAGCGGGTTTATCGGGAACTTGTTGTAATGATTGGGGAGATACTGGAGGTGAAGGGGAAGAGTATTTTGAAGGGGGAGATGTTTACCACGGGCGAGCGGCAATACCGCCTAGGCCTTCCATCATGACCCTGTCAGCCAACATCTGAAGACCACCGACTTCCCCTTCGTTCACTCAGGCCAGCAGCCACTTATGTTCTTGTTTCAAGTCTGAGCGAGATGTGTTATTGTGCGGCAGCGCAGGCCAACCTTTGGCCGGAAACGGTTACGAAAGGACAGACCGGAAGCAGAACGAGCGCTGATTTCGATTCACGGAAGGGCTGTTCCATCACAGCCCTCGCATAACACATGATCCCGGTGGCTCTAAAGTTAAATCCTTTGGTTCGTCTCATCTGTCGCTGTAAGCCATACCTTCGATTGGGCTTTGAATACTAATCAACAAGGAACTGTAGTCGTCGTTCTCTTTGTCCTATATCTCCCAAATGGAAGATGTTGAGGAAAGCGCTGGCTATATTTTTAGATGCTGTGCGAGTTCATAGATCTTACAATCAATGTAACAGCTGATGCAGTGCATCACGCCTGAGTCAGCTTGAACTGCCGCGTGTACACCTTGACCAGAAACCACGACGACTCTCGTAACCATGACATCTCCCAATGAGACCGCAATCGCGCACGGCAATGCATTCAGCAGCCCATCGCTTGCTTTGTTGTCCTCATCGACGTCAGCCCAAGTTGTCGGATCTCCGTCAAACAATGCCGTCTCTGTTAAGAGTAAGAGCAAGGGAAAGCTCTCCAAGTTCTTGCCTCTATGGAGACGCAGCCGCACCAATACGACTGGTGATGTTGCTACCACATCACACAGTGCCAGTCCAGTATTACAGTCCAACACAAGCTCCACCATGTCATCCCCACCTTTTGCCAGCGCTCAGATTATGGCTATGAAGATCTCATCAGATAACAATAACCCTGCCGGCACCTCGTCTAGGAACATGATCTCCAATGCAACTGTCATTGTGGAGATTGTGAAAAGCATATGTGACGTACTGGACAACGTGCCATATGTCAAGGGAGTTGCAGGACTAGTGGGCACAGCCATAAAGATTGTTGATGTATGTTGTTATTTCAGAGTGAGCCCACTTTACTAATTCACCTCACAGGAAGTCGATGCATGTAAGGGAGAATGGGACAAGGTGAAGGGTGATCTTCTCAAGGTCCGGGATATTGTGTTGGAGTTTCGACATGGGCAGGACAATTCAGCATTGCTGCCTGATGATGTCAAGGCTGCATTTCGAGAGCTCGAGATCTGCCTGAGGGAGATTCTTGATGCTGTTATACGATATGAGAATGTGAGGAAAGGAAAGCTGGTACTTGTGCATGGTGCTCTCAAGGAAGAAGCAATGTCCTGTGTCAGACACATTGATATGGCAGTCAAGATCTTCCAGGTGTGTCAACTCCATTTATACACTTGGTTCATACAAGTAATTTTCTGACCCATTTTACAGACAAAGGTCCTAATTGGCACACATGTTGTTGTGGAACAGACACGTCTCACTGGAGAGAAGACATATCATGGTGTAGAGAAAATCCTTGCCACCATGCAGGAGGGCCTGGCTCCATCCTCATCTCTTAATCTGAATGTGCTCACATGCCCTGCTCCAAGCCAGTACTTTACTGGCCGTGAGAGTGAACTGCAGAAACTGTCAAGCATGCTTGCTGCACCTGTAGTTACTCTTTTCAGCCCAGACAGTAATGCACTTTCAGCTTTTGTTCACAGCTTTGATCATTCATCAAGGTTAGTAGTAGTCTACTGTGTTGCATGTCATGAGCTGACATGACCTAGATTTACTGTTATTTTCTTGGATGCAAGCTCTATTGAAGTGCTCAATATGGGACTCAAATTGATTGTACACAATGTCAAGGCTGATGACAGTGCCCATCAACCTGCTTTACTTGTTCTTGAGAATGCAGACCTCTCTTTGGAGCTGGGCAAATATCTTCCTTACTCCCTCCATAATCCCATCCTTATAACAAGTACCAACCAAGCTGTTTCCTGTTTTGCTTCAGCTTAAGATTATAAGCTAGAGCTGTTTGATTTTACTGATCAGCAGACTGCTGATAGCCTCTGTCAGTCTATTGAAAAGGCTTTTGCTTCTATGCTACATGTTGTCACTATTGTGGCAAGAGGTGGGACTGGAAAGACACAGCTAGCTTTTAGATTTATTTCTGAGAATCTATCCAGGTAAGATTATTATATGATTGGTTAATTTGTCATACTGAGAGCCAATGGTAGATTTACATATGTTTGGTTTTTTGATGCCACCTCAGATGCTACACTTGTTGCTGACTTCAAGAAGCTAGGCAAAGCTGCATGTGTTGGTGACTCTGTCAATGACATTAGAAATTTCTTGGGAAGAATGCAGGAGGATTGGCTTGTTATTTTTGATAATGCAGATGATCCAAAGGTTGACCTGGGCAAATACATCCCACAGTGTAATCATGGGAATGTCATCATCACTAGCCGTCTTACTGAAGCTCACCAAATGGCATCTCCTGGTTTTTATCTCAACTTTCCAGACCTTAAACAAAATGAGGCTGTAGACCTCCTTTTAAAGCATGCACATGAAAGCTTAGACAGTGATAATGAGCAGCTTGCATTGGATATTGTGAATGCACTTGGCTGTCAAGCTCTTGCTGTAGCTACAGCTGGTGCTTATATTGCTTCAACTGCAACATGTACTCTCAGCAATTATCTTTCTCTGTTTAAACAGAAATGCAAACAGCTTCTCAATTATAAAATAAAGTTATTTGAAGGTTATCAGAATACTGTCTTTAGTGCTTTTCAACTTAGCTTTGATCAGCTTAGTCCTTCAACAATGCTTTTTATGCAGATCTGTGCTTTTTTTCATCATACAGCTATTCCCATTGAGCTATTCTATCGTGCATCTGCCTTTACTGGTAATGATCTCTTGCCTGAAGAGAAGGATCAAACTCTAGTGGTAGAGAAGTTAAAGCATTTTTTATCACTGTTTGCACATAACAGATCATGGGATGACAGTATTAATGAACTGAGCCATCTTTCACTGATATCATATAACACCAATGCTAAAGTGTTGTCTTTCCACTCTATTCTCCAGATGTGTGTTGAAGAGACTCTTACTGATAAAGACACAGTATGCAATATAGCTCAGCTGCTTTTGGCACGTGCAGTACCTTATGGTATCACAAATGCTGATTATCAATTTCGGCAACAGCTGATTGTACATGTAGAGACTATGAACCAAAATAACTGTGTTACTTTTTTTGTCTATAACTGTTTTGCAAATATCTTTAGAGATGCAGGCCTGTGGATAAAGGCTGAAGGTATATGGCAAAAGAGTTTGGTGTATTGCGAACACAATTTGGGAAAGTATCATCCCTACACCTTCATGTCTATGAGCAGTCTTGCATGGACATATCACCAGCAAGGACACTTGGAGAAAGCTGAGGTGCTAGAGAAAGAGACACTAAAGCTTTGCAAGAAGGTTCTTGGAGAAAGTCATCATAACACCTTGGCATCTATGAGCAATCTTGCAAGGACATATCAACAGCAAGGACAGTTGCAAAAAGCTGAAGTGCTGGAGAAAAAGACACTAAAGCTTCACAAAGAGGTACTTGGACCCAATCATCCTGACACCTTGGCATCTATGAGCAATCTTGCACAGACATATCAGCAGCAAGGACAGTTGGATAAAGCTGAGGTGCTGGGGAAAGAGACACTAAAGCTTCACAAGAACGTCCTTGGAGAACATCATCCTAACACCTTGACATCTATGTGCAATGTTGTAGAGACATATCGCCAGCAAGGACAGCTGGAGAAAGCTGAGGTGCTAGGGAAAGAGACACTAAAGCTTTGCAAAGAGGTTCTTGGAGAACATCATCCTAACACCTTGGCATCTATGAGCAATCTTGCAAGGACATATCAACAGCAAGGACGGTTGGAGAAAGCTGAGGTGTTGGGGAAAGAGACACTAAAGCTTTGCAAGGAAGTCCTTGGAGAACATCATCCTAACACCTTGACATCTATGAGCAATCTTGCAGGGACATATCAACAGCAAGGACAATTGGATAAAGCTGAGATGCTAGGAAAAGAGACACTAACACTTTGCAAGAAGGTCCTAGGAGAACATCATCCTAACACCTTGACATCTATGTCCAATGTTGCAGGGATATATCACCAGCAAGGACAGTTGGATAAAGCTGAGGTGCTAGGGAAAAAGACACTAAGGCTTTGCAAGGAGGTCTTTGGAGAACATCATCTGGACACCTTGGCATCTATGAGCAATCTTGCAAGGACATATCAGCGCCAAGGACAGTTAGAGAAAGCTGAGGTGCTAGGAAAAGAGACACTAAAGCTTTGCAAGGAGGTCCTTGGAGAACATCATCCTGACACCTTGGCATCTATGTGCAATCTTGCATGGACATTTCAACAGCAAGGACAGTTGTATAAAGCTGAGGTGCTAGGGAAAGAGACACTAAATCTTTGCAAAGAGGTCCTTGGGGAACATCATCCTAACACCTTAGCATCTATGTGCAATATTGCAGGAACATATCAGCAGCAAGGACAGTTGGATAAAGCTGAGGTGTTGGGGAAAGGGACACTAAAGCTTCGCAAGGAGGTTCTTGGAGAACATCATCCTAACACCTTGGCATCTATGAGCAATCTTGCAAGGACATATCAACAGCAAGGACAGTTGGATAAGGCTGAGAAGCTAGGAAAAGAGACACTAAATCTTCGCAAGGAGGTCCTTGGCAAATGTCATCCTGACACCTTGACATCTATGTGCAATCTTGCATGGACATATCAACAGCAAGGACAGTTGGATAAAGCTGAGGTGCTTGGGAAAGAGACACTAAAGCTTCGCAAAGAGGTCCTTGGAAAACATCATCCTGACACCTTGGTATCTATGTGCAATATTGCAGGAACATATCAGCAGCAAGGACAGTTGGAGAAAGCTGAGGTCCTGGGGAAAGAGACATTAAAGCTTCGCAAGGAGGTTCTTGGAGAACGTCATCCTGACACTTTGGCATCTATGAGCAATCTTGCAAGAACATATCAGCAGCACAGACAGTTGGAGAAAGCTGAGGTGCTAAGGAAAGAGACACTAAAACTTTGTAAGGAAGTCCTGGGAGAACATCATCCTAACACCTTAGCATCTATGAGCAATCTTGCACAGATATATCAACAGCAAGGACAGTTGGATAAAGCTGAGATGCTAGGGAAAGAGACATTAAAGCTTTGCAAGGAGATCCTTGGAGAACATCATCCTAACACCTTGGCATCTATGAGCAATCTTGCAAGGACATATCAACAGCAAGGACAGTTGGAGAAAGCTGAGGTGCTAGGGAAAAGACACTAATGCTTTGCAATGAAGTTCTTGGAGAACATCATCATAACACCTTGGCATCTATGAGTTGTGAGTAATACTTTCTCATACATCTATGGATCATTTCCCTGTACATGTTGAGTGATTCTCTGTCCATAGTGCTGCTCAGTGTAAGCTGAACTTTACTTCCATTACAGAGATCCTATAGGTGTATCTCTTTTTCACTATAATCTGTAGTCCATCCTTATAAGTCAAAATCCATGTCTATTATCTTCCATTCAAACTGTCTCATTTAGGCTTGACTTGCAGGCTTTATTCTATGTATGCGTTGCACTTTTAAATCAACTTGCTTATGTTAAATCTTCTTTCTTTTCTTTTTCCTTTCCCAAGTTCTCTTGTTCATTCTCTGATGAGTTATTACTGTCAAGGGCAGACTCACTTGTATTTACAGTGAACCTTTTGTTCTTGACCTTCATCCTAAGATGATTTACTTCAAACTCTCTTTGCATCTTTAATTGTTGTATAATATAGTCATAGTGACAATACAGTGGTTAACTGTGGTGACTCAAGCTATATGAGAATATGTGTGAAACAAAGTAATTAATTCACTGAGAGCCTTAGAGGTCTTGTATTTATACTTCATGTTGTGTACTACTACCTGAAAAGACCAGTTTGAGACCCATGTGAGAGATAAGAGAAAATGATAATACTAATATGAAGCCCTAACAGGGGCTTCTGCCAAGTGCTTATGTACTGAGTAATTGGTTAACAAGTATATCCATTGCTGGACCACTTTAGTGAGCTCACTGCATGTGAGACCCTATTCTAGAAGAAAATAACTGAATAATGCTGAAGCTAAATGTGGCAGGACACTCAGCTGGCTAGGAGATATGTCCTCAGACTTGAAACTAGCATGTTCTTGCTAGAGTTAAGTGAACTCACTGTGGAAACAACACTATATGAGGGAAAGCCAAGTTAGATGCCAAGTAGAACTGCAGCAACAGCAGGCTATATTTATAGGTGTCTGTTTACCTGGATACTATTGCAGGATTTGTAATTATCAATTGTTTGAGTATAAGTAGCTACTGGTATAACATAGTATACAAGCTTTTGTTAGTGATAGAGCATGAAGAGTAAGATCTAATAAGATATTAACTCAGATGTGCACTTATAAAAGAGAAACACATCTCTATTCACCTAACACTGCATGGAGAATTCAATATTCTTGGCTGAAATATTAAAATTTATAACTGTATATTAATTTCATATATTACACAAAAATATTGAAATAATATTTTTAATATTCTTTCAATATTTGGGAATTTTTCAATATCTCCTCAATATACAGGATTATTGAAAAATTATTAAGAATAATGTTTTGATATTTTGGCCAAGATTCTTGAAAAAATATACAGTTATGGAATTCAAATTTTTGGTCAAGAATATTGAATTCTTCATGCAGTGTAATAAGATATTAACTAGGTAATAGTAAGTATATGTACAATGAAATGATAAATATGATGAAGCTCACCTCAGATGTGTGCTTGTAAAAGAGAAACATGTCTGAGGTGCAGAATACAACTACAAGGTACATATATGAGTCCATTGACATATGAAATGTATGTAGTAAGGAAAAAATAGAAAGAAGACTGTGTAAATAATATTTTGTCCATGGGTATATACAGGCCCGACTACAGGGCAAACTTGCCTTTCCAACACTCCTCCTCAAGTTGCATGTAGGTCCAGTTCAGTGGAAAAATGCTTGGCTTTGGCACTAGACAATGGCTTGGTCAAAGTATCAGCCACCATGTCTTCAGTAGGGCAGTAGATCAAGCGAATTGAACTATTATCGATGACCCAGTAAATAAAATGATAACAGATGTCGATGTGCTTTGTCTGAGCATGATACTGATGGTCCTTGGTGAGTGCAATTGCTGATTGATTGTCCGAGAAAAGTGTTGTGGGACCATCGAGCAAAGAGCCAAAAACTTCAGAAATAAGAGCCAAAGACCCTCCTTGGCAGCATGAGTAGTGGCAACATACTCCCCCTCAGTAGTGGACAAGACCACAAGTTCCTGCTGCTTCGATGACCACAAGACAGCACTCCCATCAATGAGGTAAGCAAAACCAGTGATTGCATGTCACTCCTCTTCCTGACTGCCATCCACATCCACCCATCCTGTCAGCTCCAATGATGAGCCTCCAATCTGCCATACTTTTCAGGTAGTGGAATACTCTTTTCATTGCCTCCCAATGCACTGGTCCAGGATTCTTCAAGAATTTTGACAGTTTGGTCACAGCAAAAGTGATATCTGGCTGAGTACCTTGTGCAGCATACATCAACGATCCTACAGCCTCAGCATATGGGATATTTTGTATATGGCCGATTTCCTCGAGGGTAGTGGGTGACTAGGCACTAGAAAGGTTCATGTTAGGGTCCATGAGCATGGAGAGAGTTTTCAACTCATCCATGTTGAAGTGGCAGAGTGTGTAACGATCATGCTGCGGACTCCACGGACCTCATCCATCGTCCACTCCACCGGCTCCAAGTCAATCATCGGAATCCGTCGGATTCCGAATCCCGGTTTCTCTCTCATATTTCATATCTCTATTTCATTTACTTATTTCACATATTTCATTTATCACACCTAGAACCTGTCACGGTAGCGAGTAGGTGTTATATCGGAGTCCACGGAATACTCGACTCCTCTAGATACAGAACATTCCAGATCACGTCACTCTAGCCATACCTACACTATTCCAGACCCCGACCCATCAGACTCCGTCTTAGTATATAAGCTGTACATTTAGTAGTACATACCTCAGTTCGAATATCAACTTGGTTTAGCCCAATAACTCTCGTCCTCACTCTCTTCGGCCTTCAAGCCATAATCCACCTCTCTACATCCATGGACTCCGATAGCCGTTGGACTTAACCTTTGATCCTACAGGTCATAATCCCGTGGACTCCGTCCGTAATCCTTCTTTGGGCTTCGACCCAAGGGTGACATTGCTAATAGCTTCGCCAAACCCCACGCACTCCGTGGATTCCATGGTGTGCATTCCTTTCACTTCATCCTATTGGCACGATCCTAACAGTATATTCAAACTCAAACCCTTGAGTCGAAATTTTAGGAATGTCTAATACTACCCTCGATCCCTCACAAACTCGATCCTCCTCCACGGCTCTGCCCGTAACCCGTCTCTCCATGCACGACATTCCTGCCTCTGCATCGAAAGAGGATCACACCCTCTTCGGCAAGGATTCAGCCTCCGCACAACGTTCACGTAGGGAAACCTACACTCACAGTGGCTTCACCGCCCACCAATCTGATGTCAACACCACTCCCAATCTGTTCTCCACAGATTCTGCTAGTACGAACGGATGGGGTGGTTATCGAAGCATCGTCCTGGAAACCCCGCACACGCAGCCTCTCTTCCCAGTCGAGGAAGAAGGTGACAATGGGGATCCCAGTGACAGCGACGGTGAACCAGAGTCCCCTAGCAATCGCAATCGCAACCTGCGCAATCCGCGGCGCCCCAGTCCACCAGCTGGTCCACCAAATCCCGGGGGTCCTGGCGGACCAGGCGGTAACCCTCCTAATCCTCCCAATCCTGATCCTAACGACGAGAACCACCTCATGATGGAATTCATGAACCTCCTCCGTGGCCTTACCCACCAAGCCAACAACCCGCCTCAGCAGATAGTCCGTACCAAAGTCAAGGCACCGGACACCTTCGATGGAGCGGATCCGCGGAAACTCAAAGCGTTCATCGTCTCCCTGCAGTTGAACTTTAATGACAGGCCCAGCGCATTTGCCGTGGACACTGCCAAAGTCAACTACGCCATCTCCTTCCTCTCCGGTGTCGCCCTTGACTGGTTCGAACCGGATATCCTCCATCCCAATCAAGCCAATCCTCCCACTTGGGCATACTCCTACGCCGCCTTCCTCTCGGAGCTCCATACCAATTTTGGTCCGTTCGACGCCGTCGGAGACGCTGAAGATGAACTCGAAAATCTTCAGATGCGCAACGGAGACAGGATCATGAAGTACATAGTAAGCTTCAATCAACACGCCACCATTATCAGTTACGGCGACAACTCCCTCCGTCATGCCTTTTACTGTGGGCTTTGCTCATGAATCAAGGATGACATGGCTCACCACGGAAAACCCAACAACCTCCACGATATGCGTACCCTTGCCCAGGAGCTTGATGCTCGTTACTGGACTAGGAAAGCTGAGGCCTCCAGGGAAAACCGCGACCGGCCCTCCACCTCCTCCACCTTCAAACCTAAGGGTTTGGGTTCCAACTCGAGCTCTTCCAACAACTCCCCAGCCCCGAAATCCTACGGTTCCACCGTGGGTTCATCATCCACCTCTTCTACCTCCAGCTCCACGGGTACCTCCAAGAAGCCCTACGCTGACAAGCTAGGCAAAGACGGTAAGCTCACACCCGAGGAAAAGGAACGTCGCCGCAAGAATGACCTCTGCATGTTCTGTGGCAACAAACACAAGACCGAGGACTGCAACAAGCAAAAATCCGCAGCTTCCATGCATGGACATGCAGCTGAGGTCTCTGAACCTACTCCCACCTCTGTTGATTCGGCTCCTTCAGAGTCGGAAAAATAGAGAGCAACCCTGCTTCCTCCGTGCAAGGACAGGGTTGCGTTGACTGTCATTGCATTTCGGAGATCGTAACCCTCAACGCTGCCGCTCTTTCCAACCATTCCCTTACCATATCCCTATCCAGTGAAATCGGCTCCAGATCAGAGTCCGATGGATCTCCTATATCCACAATCCTACGTTTTCTTTCTCTAGTCGATTCTGGTTCCAGCCATTGCTTCATTGACTCGAAGTACGTTAACAATCACAACATCCCTACCAACTCCATTCCTCCTGTACAACTTCGGCTTCTCGACGGCTCCGCTGGATCTCACATCTCACAATCTGTTACTCTCTCCGTATGATTCCCATCGGGAGATATCATTCCTATTGACTTCTACGTCACACATCTTGATTCATCTTGTAACCTCGTTCTGGGATACAACTGGCTCTCCCACTACAATCTGTTGATTGACTGGGCAAAGCACAGTATCACTTTCCGTTCAAAGCTATTTGGTGTGTCTGTTCCAGACGTTTCCGCAGCCTCCGACGCAACAGCGCAAGCTCGCAAGGACCCTTCAGGCCCTATCCCATCCAAACCACCTCCGAGATCCTGACTGACTCTGCCAGCGTATGAACCTATCTACTCATACCCGTCCATCCCATCATTTTCCACTTTGGTTGCCCCCAAAATATCTATCATTTCCGCGGCTGCTTTCGTTTGAGCTTGCACAGAGGAGGGTGCACAACAGTTCACACTCCAACCTTCTATGCCAAGTGTCAGTGGCCAGGCTGCTTCCGCGGCTCCGCCGGATTTATCTGATGTTCCACCGGAGTATCATGACTTCGCCGATGTGTTCAGTGACTCTCTCTCAGAGAAACTCCCTGAGCATCGTCCTTACAATCTCAAGATCAACCTTGAGGAAGGCTCTTCACCTCTGCTCGGACCCATCTATTCCCTCTCTGAATCCGAACTGAAAGCCTTACGCGAGTTTATCGACGATAACGTCCGTAATGGTTTCATCTCTCCCACACGTTCTCCCCACGGAGCTCTGGTACTCTTCATCAAGAAGAAAACTGGTGAACTCAGGCTCTGTGTTGACTTCCACAGCCTCAACAAAATCACTAAAAAGGACCGCTATCCACTCCCCCTCATATCCGATCTTCTTGACTCCGTGCGTTCCGCGCGCATATATACCAAACTCGACCTCCGCCACGCCTACCATCTAGTCCGTATTGCCGACGGAGATGAGTGGAAAACTGCATTCCGTACCCGCTATGGGTCTTTCGAATGGCCCGTCATGCCATTCAGTCTTACCAATGCTCCCGCGGCTTTCCAACGTTTCGTCAACGACATTTTCGCAGACATGCTCGATGTCTCTGTTGTTGTGTACCTTGACGATATCCTCATCTACTCCGATGATCCCTCGGAACACCGAAAGAATGTATGTGAAGTCCTATGCAGACTTCGAGCCAATGGGCTCTACTGCAAAGGGTCTAAATGCGAGTTCAATTGGGATTCCGTGGAATATCTAGGCTACATCCTCTCTCCTGAAGGCTTACAAATGGCTGAAGACAAAGTCAAAGCTATTGTTGACTGGCTGATCCCACGGAAGGTCAAAGATATCCAATCATTTCTTGGTTTTGCTAATTTCTACCACCGGTTCATCTACGAATACAGTGAGATCGTGCTCCCTCTAACACGTCTTACACGCAAAGGTATTCCGTGGAAATTCGACGACAAATGCTTAGCTGCATTCAACGAGTTGAAACAGGCTTTCACTCATGCTCCTATCCTTACCCATTGGATTCCTGACCGACAACTTGTCGTGGAAACCGATGCCTCCGACTACGCTATTGCTGCTATCCTCTCAATCTACCTTGATGATGGGGAAATTCACCCTATATCTTTCTTGTCCCGCAGTCTCCACAGAGCCGAACTCAACTATGATACCCATGATAAAGAGCTTCTCGCCATCTTTGAAGCCTTTAAATACTGGCGCCATTACCTCGAAGGCTCTGCAGAATCCATCGACGTTGTTACTGATCACAAAAACCTTGAGTACTTCTCTACTACCAAGGTCCTGACACGCCGACAAGTCCACTGGTCCGAATTCCTTTCCCAGTTCAACCTAGTTATCCGATTCCGTCCAGGAAAATTAGGTGGGAAACCGGACACACTCACTAGATGATGGGACGTCTACCCTAAAGAGGGGGATAGTCAATACGCTCAAGTCAACCCTCACAATTTCCGCCCTGTATTTACTCAAGAGCAACTCTCCGCTTCTCTCCGCGCTACTTTTCTTGAAGGTCCCGTACTCTGCACTAGTGCAATCATGGATGTAGACCAATTGCATTCTGATATCAAGCTCGCACAACCCGCGGATTCCACGGTGACTGAAGGCTTCCACCTTACTTCTTCCCCTTCCAATCCTTCCCGGTGGTCTGTAGACGAGTCAGGAATACTCCGCCTTGACAACCGCATCTACGTCCCAGACTCTGTGGACCTCTGTCTTCGTGTCCTTCAAAACAATCACGACCACATCTTGGCAGGTCATTTCGGTCAAAACAGGACTCTCAAATTAGTCCGACGGAATTACACCTGGCCACAGATGTGTGAATTTGTTCACCACTACGTCAAATCCTGTACTACCTGTGGTCGTAACAAAACACCTAGACACTGTCCATTCGGCTTACTCAAACCCTTGCCTGTCCCAGAACGGCCGTGGGATTCCATCTCCATGGACTTCATTGAACAGCTCCCGGAATCCAACAGATTCACTGCCATCCTTGTTGTTATCGACCGCGCAAGTAAACAAGCCATTTTCATTCCCACTCATGACACCATCAATTCCTCGGAGCTAGCTCAGCTCTTCGTCACCCATGTCTTCTCCAAGCATGGTGTTCCAAATCACATCACTTCCGACCGCGGCTCCGAATTTGTCTCCCAATTCACTCGTGCCCTAGCCAATTCTCTTGATATGGAGCTTCACTTCACTTCTGGTTACCATCCGGAAGCCGACGGACAAACTGAACGCGCTAACCAAACCCTTGAACAATACATCCGTATCTATTGTTCATACCAACAAGACAATTGGGATACCTTGCTACCCATTGCCAAATTCACATACAATAATGCTCCGAACGCTTCCACCGGAGTCTCCCCATTCTTTGCTAATAAGGGTTACCATCCTAACATCACGGTGTACCCTGAACGCGACATTGCCTCCGCCCGGGCCTGCGATTTCATAGTCAACCTCGACGATCTTCACCAATTCCTTAGAGACGAAATCACTCACGCTCAGTCTCGTTACAAATTCCAAGCGGACAAACGACGGTCCCCAGCTCCAGATTTCAAAGTAGGTGACAAGGTTTTCCTTAACTCCAAACACATCAGGACTACTCGCCCTACTGCGAAATTCTCCGAGAAATTCCTTGGACCGTTCAATATCATCGCTCAGCCTGGATCCCATTCCTTCATGCTCAAACTTCCCACGGATCTCCGTTCCATTCACCCTGTATTCCATGTCTCACAGTTGGAACCCATGGAAATCAATACCATTCCTAATCGCACCCAACCACCTCCACCTCCCGTGGAAGTCGATGGAGAAGAGCAATTCGAGATCGCACAGATTCTTGATTCCAAGCTCGACCGTCGGTTCCGCTGTCCACTCCTCTACCATGTCCAATGGTTGGGCTACGAAGGTACTGATGAGGAATTTGCCTGGATCCCCACTACAGAGTTCTCCGTGGAAGATTACATTGAAGACTTCCATTGTCGTTACCCAGACAAACCAGGACCGTTATCCAAGGTCACCATTCGCAAGGTCTCAGTCAAGACCTCACCTATTTCTTCTTGATCAGCCATTCCATCGGTTCCTGTCGGAATCCGTCTCCCCAATTTCAAATTCAATTCTGGAAAACTATTGCAAATTCATTTCCTAATCGGGAATGGACTCCGTCGGATGCACTTCTTGACTTCACACTTATTCACACCAATTTCAAAAACATCAACAAAATTCATCTACATTTGTATGTCCCTCCGGGCACAATCTACTATCCATCTATTATCTACACATATCCATATAAAATATATACAAAGAGCTAGGCACTAAGCGTCCGTGGAACCGCCGGCTTCTCCAACTTCTACCTCCTTTCCCTTTCCTTTAACCTCCCTCATCCACTCTGCCATTCCAGGTACTCCTTCCACCAAGGACTCCGGCGCCATTTCAGGCCTTGCCACCTCATTCGGATCCAACTCCCCATCGGAATCCTCCACCAAGAAATCATCGCCCCCCTTCAGGTACTCCTTCCACAGTACCCACTCAATACGCAGCCCTCCGAGGCGGTAAAACTGTGCACGGGTCTCACGAAACCTCTTGCTGGCTGCGATCAACTTCTCCAGTGCCCCCTCTCCACGGCTTCCACACCAGTAGTCGATATTGGCAAGTTCAAACGGGTCCTGCCCATTGAACTCTGCGGAGGCCAGGTGGGCGTGGAACACCTGGGCGACATCTTGATCGATCTGCAGTCGCATGGCCCGACGGAGAGCCTCCAGAGTCGCGCCCTTCAAATCCTGCAGCTCCTTCAGCGAGGCCTCCCACTCATCTGCGGACGCCGCCGGAACAAAATCCCTTGGATACTCTCCAGCGCTCCCCTCCTCAAAATCATTGACAAGATCATCCACACGACCTCCGATGGACTCCAATTCCCTCTCCAGTTTCTCCATCCTCTCCTCCATGTCATCAAACTGGGCATGCAAGCTATGCAACAAGCCCACTACCTCCTCCATCGCCGTCGGCACCGCCTCATCCGCCCACATACATTTGGCCTTGCGGATTCAGCACCGCTCGCAGGACCTCATGGTGGCAGACATAACGCAACAGGCCCCGTCGGCCCTGCAGCGCCCACACTTATCTACAAACATCACATCAGCACAATAAAAAATTCACGAAGTCCACTTACCTTTTCCGTGGAATTCTCCACGTTCCACTGATCTCCCCTTAACTTTCTTGTTTGGCCGCTCCTCCGATGGCCCCGCACTCTGTTCATCAGTCTCCTCCACCACCGGCTTTGAGACATGTTTTCGTTTCTTCGAAGGGCCTGTGGCCCCGACCGACGTCGCCTTCGACTTGCCCTTCTCCTTTCGTTTTTTGCGCAGTTCTTCGCGCGCCCGCTCCTTCTTCACCTCTGCATCCTCCACGGACTCCTCGTCATCCCCTTCCCCAGCCTGCGCAGCAGCAGCAGCTGCGGCCTCCACGGCCTCCCTCGCCAACGTGGTCTGCTCCCGCAGCAGACGCTGTGTTCGTGCAGCCTTGGACTCTGCCTCAGCCAACCTTTTCTTCTTGGCCTCCGCGGCCGCTGCCTTTTCCTTCCTTTTCTTTTCCGCTGCCCTCTTCTCTGCAGCCACCCTGCACTCCTCCGCCTCCCTTGCCAATCGCTCCTCCTCTGCCTGCTTCTCCGCGGCCTCTGCCTCCTTCTTCAACTTCAATTCTTCTAGTTTTTTCACCCGCTCTTGGGCCTTCCTCTGTGCAGCCTCCACGGCTGCCACGGCTTTTTCAGCCTTCAATTTTTCCGCCGCCCACACTTCATGGTACTCCACGGCGCTCCGATATGCTTCTTCCTCGACATCCCGACGCTCGTAGAACTCCACGAGTTCATCAACCTCAACATCCTCCGGCGTCGCAGCCGCCTCATACGGTTCTGGGGTTTTCGACCGTCGGTATTGTGCGGGCATCGTAGTTGGCAACGAGGAGAGAAAAAAGCTAGATAACCTACCACTGAGATGGTGGTGGTAACAAGTCAAGAGGTGAAAATCACGTGATATCACACTCACAAATTCCACGCAGCACCCCCGGCCATCAGGATCTGCGCTCTTCAGGGCAAGAATGCTAAAGGGGGGATACTGTAACGATCATGCTGCGGACCCCACGGACCTCATCCATCGTCCACTCCACCGGCTCCAAGTCAATCATCGGAATCCGTCGGATTCTGAATCCCGGTTTCTCTCTCATATTTCATATCTCTATTTCATTTACTTATTTCACATATTTCATTTATCACACCTAGAACCTGTCACGGTAGCGAGTAGGTGTTATATCGGAGTCCACGGAATACTCGACTCCTCTAGATACAGAACATTCCAGATCACGTCACTCTAGCCATACCTACACTATTCCAGACCCCGACCCATCAGACTCCGTCTTAGTATATAAGCTGTACATTTAGTAGTACATACCTCAGTTCGAATATCAACTTGGTTTAGCCCAATAACTCTCGTCCTCACTCTCTTCGGCCTTCAAGCCATAATCCACCTCTCTACATCCATGGACTCCGATAGCCGTTGGACTTAACCTTTGATCCTACAGGTCATAATCCCGTGGACTCCGTCCGTAATCCTTCTTTGGGCTTCGACCCAAGGGTGACATTGCTAATAGCTTCGCCAAACCCCACGCACTCCGTGGATTCCATGGCGTGCATTCCTTTCACTTCATCCTATTGGCATGATCCTAACAGAGTGTAGACTTGATGTAGGACTTTTGGGAGAAGGCAATGGTGCATTGCTCTCTGTTCCTGATGATTTTGATGCCTAAGAGCCAATGTATGGCCCCATATTGACAACTTTGACCCATGAACCAATATTCCACTTGACTCTGGCCATCAACTCCAACATTGTAGTAACAATGGTGCAATCATCCACATACACAGCTATAATGATCAATGACTCCCCCTCATGCCAATAGAACATGGCCTGATCAACATCACACCGTTTCAAGCCCAACGTCTCACTGCAAATTTTTGTGAAGGTTTGGTACCAATGTTGACCACTCTGCTTCAAGCTGTAGACTGTTTTCTGCAAACAAAGGACTTTGCTGGTAGTGTTTGGGAGGAGAAAGCCAGGAGGTTGGCACATGTAGATTTTCTCGTTGTTGTTGAGCTCACCATTTAGATATGCACTTTTAATATCAATCTGATAGATTTTGAGATCGAGTTGTGCAGCAAGAGTGAGGATGGTATGAATCAATGCCAGCTTCGCAACAGGTGCATACATGTCAAAGTAGTTAATCCCTTTGACCTGAGAAAATCCTTGAGCAACCAAGCGAGCCTTGTAGCATGCAATCCTGCCCAGTGCATCTTTTTTCAAATGGAACACCCACTTTGAGCCTATAACATTAACACCCTCTGGCCTCTCAACAATCTCCCAAGTCCCTGCCTCTACTAGACTGTGGATCTCCTCCTCAATAGCCTTTCTCCAGCTGTCCCAATCTGGGCAATGCTTTGCCTCTGCCAAGGACAAAGGATCAAGTCCTTCTGCAACACTAGCATCAGTGGCCAATGCATACTCGACTGCACTGGCATATTCATCTCCATCAGTATCCATCAAGGTGTCAATGGTTTGAGGCAATTCAATATGCAGAGAACTGTATTGGGCTAGTTGAGCAGAGCAACCAGGGTTCCTTTTTGAGGGCTCAGTGGGTTTGCAGTGACTTCAAGTTCGCTTCAGAGGCACAGGTTCTGGAGTAGGAGGTGGTGGAGTGGGCTGCGATGGCAAGGGAGGTGACAAATCTAGAGGCAAAGATGTCAAGGTTGAAACAGGAGACACAGGCAGTGGAATATTGGTAGGAGAGATACCGGAGGACTTGCTGCTTGTACTAATGCTTTTTTCCTCCCCCTCAAGGTCACTGGGATTTCTGTCGACCATCACCATGACATCTGGCTTCTGAAAGACAACACCTCGCTCAACCATAACACATTGCTCATCTAGCCAATACACCCATGCACCTTGGTTCTCATCATCAATACCAATCCAATGTGCCATCTTTACATGAGAATCAAGCTTCGACTGCCCTTTTGACATGGGCTGATGCACATAGCAAATGGTGCCCCACTTGTGAAGACCTGAGAGATCTGGCTTGCACTTTCTCACCAACTTGTAAGGTGTTTTCCCTTCTGGTATGGCACGTGTTGATGACCATTTCTTCAACTAGATGGCATGATGCATGGCTTCAGCCCACAGAAAATTTGGGAGTCCACTAGCATGAAACATGGCATGGTTTTTCTCTAGAACAACCCCATTGAGGTGTTCAGAGACCCTATTCTCCTCTGGCATGTCATGTACCATGAGTTTATGTTCAGTACCCTGACTTTTGAGATAGCTGACAAATTCCTTGCTCAGATACTTGCCTCCATGATCGCAATAAAAACACTTGACAGTCACAGCCCTGAATTGAAGCTTTAGCCATGCCACAAATTTCTTGTATACACTGAAGACCTCTGACTTCTTGTGTAAGAAATAGACTCAGGTGAGGCAAGAGTAATCATCGGTGAAGCTGATGAAGCACTTTTTATGGGTGAGGGATTCAACTTGGGAAGGTCCCCACATGTCAGAGTGGATCATTTCCCCAATGGCAGTGGCTCATGGACATTGTCAGACTGTGGGCACAGACTGATATTTTGTTTTCATGTAGACACAAGATTTGCAGAAGAAATGTTTGCCAGAAGAGGTGGACTCCAGCTGAAGGCCAGTAATGAAGCCTTGAGAAAGCAGGCACTTGGGGGCAGAAAGTGAGAGATGGCCTATCCTCCGGTGGAGCTCATCCTCAGTCACAATGGTAGGCAGTGCTGCATTTGCTGTCCCATTGACATCATCATGGATAACACTATACAGACCCTTCCCAGCATGGGCAATAGAACTGATTTGGTTACCATCAGGATCAACAACTTGACACTGTCCTCCACCAAAGGACAACACATATCTAGCCTGATCAATCTCGAAAAGGTGTGAGATGTTGACTGCACCCAGAATCATATAATTCCACACAAATCAAAAAATCTGAACCTGTTGATGGACCCATAGCACAGGCCTCCTCCTCATCAACATTGAATTCTTCATTGTCATCCATCTCATCTTCACTATCTGAAACACTCTCGAGGTCAGGCAAATCAGAGCACTCAGAATTGGAATCAAAAAATCCATCCAACTTGCTCCCATCATCCTTGTCATCACTATAGGCAAGGAGACCAGGTAGGGAATCAGCATTGCTCTCCTCAGAAGCAGATACTAACTCTAAAGTAGGCACATCATCCCACAAATCATGCAACAATGATCTCACATCAAAGATCATGCCAACTCCTGGCTGCAAAACGAGAGATACAGGCATTGACAAAACATCGATGGTGGCCCATACACTGTCATCATCATATTCTTCCACAACATTTGCAGGTCCAGAAGGTCCAGTTGACTTTCCCTTGTCAGCCCCTTCCTTTGACTGTTTCAGGCTTGGACATTTGGCCTGAACATGTCCTCACCCACCACAATTCCACCATTCTCCCCTTGGATGCTTTTTCCATTTCTTCTTGCCTCTCTTTTGCTGACCATTATTCTGCTGGACTGATAAAGCGATACCAGTTTCCTCCTTGGGCTTGGGAGTCTTCCTGGTAAGTTGAACTCAGTCATACTCTGTTTCTGCAAGCTGCATGATATAGCTTGGGTCAAGAGTAACAGTGCTGGAAGTGAGTGCTGATGAAGTAACCATAATGGTGGTATTTGATCCAGGTCCAGCAGAGATAGATGTCACACTTGCAGCAGCAGCTTTGGTTGCAGCTACGGCTGCATTCACAGAGTCACTAATAGTGGAGAGATAACATTGATAGTAGCCAGGGAGAGAACCAATGATCCAAGTAGTATCACCACAAAAAATGTATAAATATCTTCATGGATTGAAACTGCCACAAACTTGATACCAACTGCTATAACTGGCTCAACTAGATATAATGGGTTCTAAAGTTTATTATAGATACAATGGAATATATGAAAGCTTAATTTCATTATAATGGCCACCAAAATGTTGAGGTAATGGCTCAAACTCATTGCAACTGGTTAGCATGTGTGGGATTGATGAGGTGGGTTTACATTGGATTGGTGTGTTTACATCCCATTATATCAGGTTATAGCCATTATACCAGCATTTAAATGCCCCTTGTATTATACCATATATGAAATCTCATGATAGAATCACAAAAAGATGTCAAAAAAGCAAATATTATACATGGCATAATTACATTGATAGTCTAGGGTCATACAACACATGGAACACAAAGTTTTATCCAGCAGCAGAGAGTCTAGTCCAGAACTGAGCATGAGAAGATGTAGCAATAGAGAGGACAGTGAGAGCAGGTCAAGTTACAAAAAGAGCACCCAAGCAACACAGCAATAGCAAAAATAAGGTTACTGGAAAATAGTCTGAGTACAATGAGCAGTCTGCATGATGTCACTTACCATAAGGGGACCTTCATCTTCATCCTCAAGGTATTCAAAGCCTTCAGTAGCAGCTGCAGCTTCTTCCTTGGCACAATGTCGTTCCACAAAAATTGCCTGCATTTGACTGACAGTACTGTCAGGAGGGTGAACACCCTTCTGCGCATCTAAGGTATCAGCACATCCATTGGGATCATCAAAGATTTCACTACACAGACTGGTCAGCCTCTAACCGAAATGACAGTATGGCATTACATGTTCCACCATGCGAGGGTCTCAGTAACCTATTTCTCCTTGGGAAACATCTCAAATAGATCAACCACTGCATAATAGAATACATCAAGATGGAAAGCACCATCACAGAGCTGCCAGGTGTCCTTTGGGCATAAGCCAAACCATGTCTGAAAGGGACTTGATTGAGTACACCAACATGAAGGAAAAATCATACCAGGCATGCCACATATGCAATATGATGGGCAGTAATCTTCTTGATGCCAAAAAGTTTCATGAGAGCAGCTTGCTTCAGTCCAGATTGCTTTATTGGGTCACCATTACTGAAGAAAATATGTCGAAGGACCTGGGAAATATGTTCAATCAAGAAGACAATGATGAGGACAGAATACTTGCCTGAACAAGGAGGTAACCTCACATCAGTCCTGAAAACATGTTGTTCTTGTCATACAAGTCTTGATCATACATAAATGAGGGCCATTTGGAAGTGGTAGGCTGGATATCCCCATCAGCAAGCTGTTGAAGAATCCTGCAATACAAGCTTCAGAGATTGCAAAGATGAACAAAAGCAAGCAATACTCATTTGGATCTTTGTTGAAATCCTCAAGATGAATCTGAGGACATAGCAGGCAGCCAGTATCAATGTGATTGAAACCTTGAGAACTCTTCACAGTAGGAACTGGCAATGATAACCGGTCTACACACCAGTCTTTGAGAGATAAGGTCAGTACAGCATGATGAACCTTGCTGGTGGTATCACAGCGATAATCCTTGGCTCCATTATGAAGCTATATGCTAGTCAGATCAAGTGTAGACCTGAGGACAAAAGTTATACCACTTCAATCATCTTGTGCAAACCAAACTCCCTATTACTGAACAATGCAAAGCCTTCATCAGTATTGGCCCAAGGCATGAAGAAGGAGGGAAAAGACTTGTATGCCTGCTCCAGCCAAGTCACAGCTGGCAGCTCAGCAGGTGATATAAGTCTTTGAGAGTATAAGTATGGCATCACAGAGGCAAAGAGAAGGGAAAGAGATGCCACATATGGTCCTTCATGTTCAAGAGCATCAAAAATCATGTCCTCAACCTCAACAAATGGGTCGGCACAGCATGGTATGTATCAGCCAAGAGAATGGAATAACTGTAGCTGCTGCATACATCTGCAGAATACAATTAGCATATATCCACCAAAATAATGGCAACAATACTTGGGAGAGAACTCATCATCATTTCTTGATTTATTCTCTTTCCTATCAGATCCACTTTGCTCCTTCCCCTTGCATCATTGTTTCCCTGTGGTAACCTTGTCCTTGCTGGAAATTACACCTTCCTCATCCTCAACAGCATCTTTGACATCTGAATCCTCTTTATCTTTATCAACTGTATCTTTGTCATACTGTTCTTCCTTGCTCTTCTCATCAGTCTTATGAAATACAGGCTTGATACCAGCAGGAGATGGTGACCTTGAGTGGATGATCTGCCTATGAGGCTTGATTGATTTGGTAGCCTTGGTCGCTGGCTTTGCTGTGGTCAAAACAGGCTTTGATTGGGGCTTGGCTGCTAATTTCAAAGGTGCAACAGGCTTGGACTTGACTCATTGAGTAGACAATGCAGAACTCTTCACAATCAAGGTCAGCTGGGTGGAAGAGACTTTGTGTGGACGACATTGAGCAGGGGTGGGCATGATGGTGGAAAGAAGAAGAGTTACGCTGGCAACAGAAATCATCTTACTTTCAAAGTCACATGACATGAGGTGTCAAGGCTACGCAAGAATGAGCCGTCTATTCGAGTGAAGACTGTAATATACCGCTGATACATGGAAATACTGGTGATCTTCTCTGTCTTCCATCTTGTCGTTGTCGAGCAGCAACAACGTCCTCCTCAGCCACCTCAACCAGTACCAACAGTATCCTAGGCTTGACAGACAAGTGATACGTCTATTTCATCCAAGTCACGATCTGGTTGCAAGCCATGTCGCTTGCACTCAGCGAGCTTACACTACACTTCAACTCCATCCAATGGCAGCATGCAATCTATTATGATCAACACGACCATGTACATCACCAAGATTATGGTGCACAACAAGCATGCATTCGCTATCGAGGATCTTGCTGTTATGGATGTGATTCCTATGTGCAATGACAACAGGGTGAAGGTCATGTTGCGCAAGCCCAAAGTGTTGGCAAGTGCCAAAGAGGTGCACATACTCAACGACAAGCCAGCTGTGGTTGTCATACACATATGGTGCTGGGGGAGTAGATGGACCCAAGCTGTCACTGCTGAGGGATGAGTGTGAGATGTGACAGCACTTCATACCAAGAACTCACATCTATTCTGACTCAAATCTGCCGACTTGGGGTCATTGTCAAGCATGGGGAACAGTGATGAGCCCTGAGGCTCTGTGCACTCTGAAATCATGGGCACACAAAACAATTTAGTGAAATCCTCACTTGCATGGATGTTCAATTAACCAATCCTTGCAAGTCTTTACAAGTCAAATCCCCACTGGCCAGTCATTTAGGTCATGAAGTGCATATTCAATATGGTTTGCGAACCATAAATCATTAATATGGCACCCAGGCCACAGTAATGCTGGCTACCACAGAACCCATACTGAACCAGTCATCCAATTCATGTCATCACCTAACAAAGGTGGCATGATGCAATACTAGTCATGTGATACTGCCCATATGCTCACCGACTGCACATAAGCACACATGCTGTGCCTGGCTACAGGACTCATAATGCAAGACATGTGGTCATGAAGCTAAATAAGAAATGAAGTTCACAAATCTCAAAGGTTAGCACTGCACAACTAGTATCCATCAGTCAGCTAAGGATGCCACAATGAGTTGTTAACTGGCATACCCAATTATATATTACATGTTCAGTAAGAAGGGTTATAGCAATGATGATAGTGTTACAAACCCTTCATGAAGCTCACTAATCTATTACTGCAGTTATAAAGAATGACACCTTTAGTTTATGCGAATTGTTAGAGAAAATTAGTATAAAAACCCAAGTGTATTAGCTAGAAAAAATAGAATACACTTGGGAATTGATCTCCCACACCATAAACCATAAACTCTTTGAGGCTAAACAGCTAAGAAGACTCCCCTTTACAATGATCCCTTCAATACACTAGTGTCAAAGGTTTTCATGAACCATAAAGCACTTGTGCACCATATTGAATTGTTGAGCTGTTGTGACTCAGCTTCAGTCCTTACACCAAGAAGGCAATAGCTCACCTTTGTTGGCACTCTCACACTGCTTACACCTAGTCCAAAAGACTTCAAAGGGTAATCCGTAGATAGGATTATTGCACTTTAGTTTCTAACATTAGCAGAATATCTGTTTGTGAAGCGAAATTGAATAGTAACCTACAGTCTCATATAGGAACTCATGACTGGAACCATAACCAGGATTCTGACACCCAATGTCCACTCAGTACACACCCAAGTTCATGACTCCCTTCCCTTCTTGAAGTGATTTGTGCCTAAAGCTTGCTACACAAAGTACAATTCAGAAAGCATAACAACTAAGTAGCCTTGAATAAGCTACAATCTTAGGACCTACAGTCAACACATGGAGGTGTCCGACTAGACTTGCTAAGAACCTGCCTTCAGATCCTGTGATTGATTATACTTGCCATTTAGGTGTTGTGTTTTCTGCCCGCAGGAGTTAATAGGTTCATCAACAGCTTTTGCCCACCAGGAATGGGCTCTGTTGCACCAAAGCCCAAGATGGCACATGCAACAATGGGGGCCAAGATAGTGCCGATGGTTGCACTGACAGCTGTGCCAATGATAATGTAACAAGTTTGTTGTTTTAATGGCATTCTAGTATCATAGTTGGGGAGGGCAATGTATTGAAGAGTGGAGAGCACTCATGGTAGGAAGGGTGCAGAAAGTGGGGGTTCAAGACAGAGGCCTCATGTGTCAAGCGAGGCTTTTGAATGTGGCTGAAGTCTTTGATTGTCAGGTCAGCAAGTGTGAATGGTGTCCAAGTATTTGGGAAGAACACAGGCAGCAGTCAAGTGAGAGGAGCATTTGGTAGGAATCCAACATGCGCACATCTTCAACGTTGATGACCTGAGTGACAATGTAAGTCTTTGGGAGATCGATCCCACAAATGATGTAAGTAGGATCATTGTCATCCACTCGCATATCTGAGCCCAAATAACAGCAGTCAAGAATGACCATCTGTCCAAGCACTTGATTAGGTACAATCCATGATAGAAACAACAAGAACTCACAATGTTGTCTGACTTTTTATTGGTGAGGTCTGCAAGAAGATGAGAGGCCCTCACATCAAATACACCTTGACCTTGCTTGGAGTCACTTGATCCACCTAGGATAAAGTTCTATGGGACCAGCCTTTGTATTTTCCCATTGGTGCTAGCCCATCCTGATGGTGCATTCGCTTCAGCGCCATCGTTATTACCACCACCAAAATGCTGACACACTCGCAACATGTCTACACGTGTAATTTTGCGATATGTATCAATATATGCATTGTATAATGGCTAGTTACTGAGGTAACCCCAGATACAGAAAGAATGCAGTGCTATATGCATAGAGTGTAGTGATATATGTAGGGAGCACGATATAGAGTCGCATGCAGTATGGCCTTGAGTGACAATTGGTAGAATGCATGCTCTAATTTAGAGTGATACTAGTTGAGGTCACACTAAGTACAAGAGCTCAGCACTTGATATTGAATGCACCAGGGGCAGATCAGATACATGCTCTAATGAATTGATAAGAGACAGGCATGATACAAGGAGGATTGATCTAAGACATGCACTGTGCACATATATGAAAATAGACATGGAGTGCAGTGATCTCAAAATAGCGTGTGATATAACAACGCCCGCATGCATGCACAAGTCTGGAGTGACAATTGGTAGAGTGCATGCTCTAATTTAGTATGATACTACTTGAGGTCATACTAAATACAAGAGCTCAGCACTCAATACTGAATGCACTAGAAATAGACTGCATACATGTTCTAAAAGCATTAATAAAAGACATGCCTGATCCCAAGAGAACTACATGACACAATGATCTATGATGCACAGGGCCTAGATCTTACAACAAGCCATGCGTGTGTCCCAAATAAGGCCTAAGTATAGATAACTCCGAGAGAACCCAGTTTGGACAAAGAGCGTAGTGCCTAGGCTTACTGCGGGTATCCCCCACCAACCAGAGAAACCTAGAAACTCAACTTTAGAATAGGATACAGCCTATATGATGGGTTGCCACTCCAGGTATCCTCTGAGGAAATGACAAGTGACATGCCAACACAAAGAGTGCAGTGCGAGTGGAGTCTCAACCATGAGGAAACAGAGTCTGGTCTTGAGATAGACCTCTTACCAAGTGCCCCACCCCAGGCATGCTATAACAACACGCATGCATTGTGAGGGATAATGTTCCGAGGTTCTAACAGTACTGTATTAGGTTGTACCAACTTGTAGGATGTAGAAATGTATAAATACTGTAGTGTAGATGTAGCATACAAGTTTTGAACCCCTGGTGTAATGGTGCAAAGCTTTTCAGCCATGCGCTCTAGCACTTGGAGTAGTTTGTAGCTTCGAGAGAGAATACAACCCATACCTGACACTTATCATGTGAATTGAGTCGTGTGCTTACATAAGAAAATAGTGTGGCACTCCATGCAGTGGTTCTGGTTTTGGTTTGACTTGCACTCTGTGAGAGAACGAGAGTACAGTATCTTGAAGGTCACCCTTTCGAGTTCTTGAGGGCATTTGTGTGATGTGAGGCATTACAGGTGGCAGAGGTTCAAACCCTTTGGCTTGGTTAGTGCTCACTCTTGTGTGTTATTTCCACAGGTTGGCAAAGGTTCAAACCCTTTGGCTTGTCAGATGGGGTTTTCTCTGGATTGCATAGGTTCAAACCCTGTGAATCTATGATTGGTTAGCAGCTCGAGTGTGTAGGTTCAAATCCTATGGCTCTTGTGGAAGTTTCGGAGTTTCGTACCAGTGTAGACACTTCTTCATGTGTTTGTGAAGGTTTCAGTTTAGTGCGCGAGGTTTTATTAGTGTGTTGAGTTTAATAGGGTTCGGTTTCTGCTTAGAGCGCAGTGCTTTAAGTTGTGTTTAGTGTGTTATTTGTTGTGTGCTATGTGTATCAGAGTCGCATGCGACTTCTAGAGAGCTGTGGATACGTTTAACAAAGCTGTGTCTTGTTATACACCCTTGCCTTGAGGCCCTGCGATGGAAGTCACACCTCCTGTTCTTGAGAAAAGCCTTTGGACTTAGAGAAGTCTAGATATTATACAAGCACTATTGCTTCACGTGTATCTTAGAGATATTGAGAACTCAGTTGTATTGGTTTGCTACTTTCATTGCATTAGAATCCCCCCATGAACTTGAGTGTGTTTGTGTGTGTAGTGTTGGGTGTGGGTGTGATCAGTGTCTTTGATGCTGTTGCATTTCTAGCTCTGTGCACTCAGACACCTCTTCAACGCAAGCAACAGGAATGGGACCATCGTGACACCAAAGTGGCGGCAGGAGCTATTCTTGTTACTACAGGTTACAGGGCAGGGCCATTGGAGATGGGTTGTCTATGAATGAGAAGAGAAAGACCGTTAAGTAAAGAAAAATGGCTCCTGACAGGTGTAGGTCCAAATGAGCTAGGCAGGCAGGGTAGTCTGTCAAACACTACAATGGCACTACCATCTAGAATGAGCCCTCACCTTCAAACAACCTGAGTTGGGAGGATCAAACTCTGCACCAAAGTGTGGAAGTGTGCTTGGTGAGAAGGGCATGGAAAAGATGGATACAATGTTTGGAAGGGGGAGTGAATGCAATGTATGGAGCACTGCTCTCGATGCTGAGGGGTGATGGGAGAGAGGGTTTGTGCATAACCAACTGAGTGAGGTGCAGCGACGACTAACAGAGACTTTCGTAGACTGCTTGCAAGCAAAGTGAGGATGTAATGACCTGGCAGGCAAATACTGTGCTGGGGTCAGGGTTGAGAGGACCATAACAGTGCCCCACAACACCTCTGGGCAGGGTAATTCAAGCTGGACTTGAAGCTATCATCTGACCCGCTGCATGGCATCATGGGTATGGGTGCTGACTTGGCCTTGTCAATGTTATAGTCATCGAACTCAAACAACTCCTCTTCATCTGTTGACTCATCTTCATCACTTGCTGGATATTCGTCGTCGTCACACAAGTTGCTAGCATGGGGATCAGCCTCTATCTCTGGTATGTATGAGAAGACCTCCCTCACACTCAGAGAGGCCTATCACATTGTTGAGGTGGTAAATGAATGGGTGGGTGAGGGACATGGATAACCAGGAGGGTGGAGGCAATGGTCTATTTTGAAGGGAAATACATTGTCTTGAAAATAGACAGCTGGAAGCCTTTGAAGTCTTTGAAGGCATAGGCACTGTTATCGAAGGAGGGTGGGTGGGAGTTAGGGTTAGCAGGGATGATGCAGTACTACCATGGCAGTGAGACATTTGATGATGGTATGCAGAAGTTCATGTTGTTCCTATGCTGCTACTTCTACAATTAGTTAAGTTGAATGAGGCGGAACAAAGTAGTACTCACTTTGGATGCAGCACACTGTTTTCATGGAGACTTTGATGGCATGTGATGACAAGGGTGGTGAGGGCTGTTTGAATGACTGGCAAGCTTGCTCTATGCATGAATCATGCAGAAGAGACTATCAATGAGGTCTGGAGACTGTATAAAAACTAGAGATCCATGTGAGAGGCAGATTGGCAGGCACAGTGGGTTCAGACAACAATGGTGGCTTAGCAAATATTAAGAATGAGGCAGTGGTAGTCCCTATAGCTGCTATTGATTATCCTACAGTGGTTCAAATTGTTGACACTGTGTTTGATGGTGGGAAACGGGTGCAGTCACTATAGTATGCAACCCAAGAGAACAGTCAGTCCTTGTCTGTTCATAGAAGATGCCACATACATTCTCTCCCAATCCTCCACTTGCTTGTACTCCCATCCTATCCTTCAAGTTCATGTTCTTCCCTCCATGGATAGCATGACAGTCTTGTCATCACTGAAGCGAATAAGTTGTCATGTCAGGGAGGGCTCAGACATTGATAATAGGAAAGGTGATAATCAGATGTAACTTCTTAAGCAGGAGATGGTGAGTGGAAGGAAAGGTGAACAGAAAAGGCATTAGACAACATGGCAGGCAATCTGGTCATGTGATCAGGACCTTGCATCATTGGCACAATTCATCGTCTCTCTTGCACCTCAACAACCTCACTATGGGCTTCCTTATTTTCTGAGCATTCCCACAGGTAAGCAACACCACTTCATTGCAATGCTTATTGATTCTACTTAATAGTTCAGCATGCTACAACTTTGCTATCTCCTACTACTTTTCATACTTTCAATGTATATATATGCAAGGCATGTGATGCAGAGATCACAAACACCTCCCATGCTATCAGTGTGCACAAGTCACAGTGGAAAGGTAGATCCTCTAGAGCACACAGGCTTGCTGAGATAGAACTCAATGGCATCAAAACTCAGGATGGCAGTGCCAAGTGACTACAGGCCTTGGATCATCTGATGGGCAATCCAAGAGTAGAGATGACCAAGAGAGACATGCCAGAATTGTCTTGGTTATCCCCTGAGACTGGTGACATGCCTGCTAGGCATTTATGTGTGTAATTTCACATTTTATAACATTATACACAAGTTGGAAAGCCCTGCAACTAAGATAAGAGATATTTAGAAGAGCGCAATGAAATAAACATAATACCATGAATATTCAAAGTGACTATTGGTAGAGTGCATGCTCTAGCTTAGGGAGATACGAGTTAAGGTCCTCCTAAGCATGAGAGCCCAGTGTTTGATACTAGCTGCACTGAAATGAAGTGGCATGTGTACTCTAAAATGATAATTGAATACATATGCAATATTAAATGAACTACAAGAGACATTGATCTATGACACGCAAGGCACAGATCAACTGGCAACTCGCACATCATGAAATGAAAGCCAAAGTCCAGATAAAACTGAGATACTACACTTTGGCCAATGCATGTGAGGTCTAGACATCAAGCAAGTAACCTTGTTGACTGGAAGACAATAGAAGAATATGAACAGAGTGGATCCTGATAGGTGGGAACTCCAAGGAGATAACAAGTGGCAGGTGACACACTGCATGCAGTGCTAACCAATGTCACAACCATGCACATGATATGAGTCTGGGTCTTAATTGACCTTCTGACCAATGTGCTACAAGATGGCATGCTTATACAGAACACACAGGATGCAGACAATTGAGCTCTGAGTCAGAAATAGGGCTATAAATGGTTGCATTAATTTGTAGAGTGCATAATGTATAAATACAGTAGCATAGAAGTAGTGTACAAGTTTTGGACCGCTGGTGTAATGGTGCAAAGCAGATCAGCCACATGCTCGAGCACTTGGAGTAGTTTGTAGCTTCAAGAAAGAGAATACAACCCATACCTGATACCTATCATGTGAATTGAGTTGTGCACTTGGATAAGGAAGTAGCACAGCACTTTGTGCAGTAGTTCCAGTTTTGGTTTGACTTGTGCTCTGTGAGAGAACAAGACTTGGTTTTATCTGGACTCAGGCTTTCATTTTATGACATGCACAAGTTGCCAGTTGATCCATGCCTTGCATGTCATAGATCAATGTCTCTTGTAGTTCATTTAATATCACATGTGTATTGAATTATCCATTTAGAGTATACACACCACTTTGTTTTAGTGCAGCTAGTATTGAACATTGGGCTCTCATACTTAGGATGACCTTAACTTGTATCTCCTTAAGCTAGAGCATGTGCTCTACCAATAGTCACTTTGAATATTCATGGTATTATGTTTATTTCATTGCACTCTTCTCTAATATCTCTTATCTCAGTTACAGGGCCCTGAAGGTTGTGTATACTGTTATAAAATGTGAAATTACATGTGTAAACACCTAGCAGACATGTCAATGGGATAGCAACCATGGACATACCATGCATCATCATTCTAGATATTCCCATCTGCAACATGACCATTCCTGTTGAAGTGGTGTCTGCATGCACAAAGCTAGAAATGCAACAGCGTCGAAGACACTGATCACACCCACACCTAACACTACACACACAAACACACTCTTTACTTTGTGGGGGGATTCTAACGCGATGAAAGTAGTGAACTAAGACAACTAGATTCTCGATATCTCTAAGACACACATAAAGTGATAGTGCTCATCTCATATCTAGACATTACTAAGTCCAAAGGTTCTCTCTAAACAAGAGGCACAATGTTTGTCACTTGGCCTCAAGGCAAAGGGCTTTCCAAACACTCTAAATGCCAATAGATGTATCTACAGCTCTCTAGCAATCACGTGCAACTCTTATAGTCACCAAACAAAACCACTAAACCTCAACACAACACTTTAAACCTCGCATGTTAAACCATAACCTTCACAAACACGTGGAGAAGTGTCTACACTGACACAAAACTCCCAGAACTTCCACAAGAGCCACAGGGTTTGAACCTATGCAATCCAGAGAAAACCCCATCTGACAAGCCAAAGGGTTTGAACCTTTGCCAACCTGCGGAAATAACACACAAGAGTGAGCACTAACCAAGCCAAAGGGTTTGAACCTCTGCTGCCTGTAATGCCTCGCATCACACAAATGCCCTCAAGAACTCGAAAGGGTGACCTTCAAGACACCATACTCTCGTTCTCTCACAGAGTGCAAGTCAAACCAAAACCAAAACCACTGCACAAAGTGCCATGCCACTTTTTTATCCAAGTGTGCAACTTAAATCACACAATAAGTATCTGATATGGGTTGTATTCTCTCTCAAAGCTACAAACTGCTCCAAGTGCTCAAGCACATAG
Organism: Armillaria novae-zelandiae; assembly: GCA_030435655.1. NCBI lineage: Eukaryota > Fungi > Basidiomycota > Agaricomycetes > Agaricales > Physalacriaceae > Armillaria > Armillaria novae-zelandiae. The sequence goes on from JAUEPR010000054.1 coordinate 97,496, forward strand.
CTGATCTGCTTTGCACTGTTACACCGGGGGTCCAAAACTTGTACACTACTTCTATGCTACTGTATTTATACATTATACACTCTACAAATTAATACAACCAGTTTTAGTACTATTTCCTGCTCGGAGCTCAATTGTCTGCATCCCACACATTCCACCTGAACATGCCATCCCATAGCATGTTGGTCAGAAGGTCAATTAAGACCCAGACTCATATCGCGCACATGGTTGCGACATTGGTTAGCACTGGGTGCAGCATGTAACCTGCTACATGTTATCTCCTCAGAGCTCCCACCTATCAGGATTCACTCCACTTGTATCCTTCTATTGTCTTCCAGTTGGCAAGGTGACTTGCTTGGTGTCTAGACCTCACATGCTTTGGCCAAAGTGTAGTATCTCAGTTTTATCTGGACTTGGGCTTTCATTTTAGGACACGTGTGAGTTGCTGGTCGATCTGTGCCTGGCACATCATAGATCAATGTCTCTCATAGTTCATTTACATCGCACGTGTATTCAATTATCTTTTTAAAGTATGCATGCCACTTCGTTTCAGTGCAGCTAGTATCGAACACTGGGCTCTCATACTTAGGATGACCGTATCTCATATATCTCCCTAAGCTAGGGCATGCACTCTACCAATAGTCACTTTGAATATTCATGGTATTATGTTTATTTCCATGCACTCTTCTCTAATCTCTCTTATCTCAGTTGCAGGGTTTCACAACTTGTGTATAATGTTATAAAATGCAAAATTACACACATAAACGTCTAGCAGGCATGTCACCATTCATCTAGGACTTCCACAGTGCAGCTGAAGGCTGCTGAACCTTCCTCAAAGGTGAAGTCACATTCTGGGAACCCTTCACAGGGTTCTACTTCAAATAATGGACAAGGTAATGACTCCACCAAGGGCAAGGGCAAGTGGCAGCTATTGAAGAAAGAGATGGATGAGCCCCATGCTGCAAACAAGTGTTTTGAGTGCAAGGAGACTGGATATTTGAGCTGTGACTGTCATAGGAAGAAGTGACTCCATAGGGCAGATAGCTTGTCTTTGCACTCTGCTGCAGTGGGCCTTCAAATGACTTCAATGTGCACCATAGATGCCAACACCTGTGGGTTCCTTAGTGTTGCAGCTGTGAATACCCAGGAGTTTTCTCCTACTATTCATTCAGCTGAGATGGGTCATGGAAGACACTGGGATGGGCCTGATACACCTATTCCACCTCCATGGCATTATATTCCTAATATTGGCTTCCTCCCTGTAACCTGGTATACACCATCAATCACATTATTGGAAGCTCATGATCAAGTATTGATTGAATGTTCAGTCTCACAGCTTTATGCCAGTGTCCTGTTTCTGTATGATTTCTACAATGTTGAAGCAAATAGCCCCTTCAGTCCTGAGTGATTCTTGATGGACATATTAGGCTTGGATGAGTTTATAATTTGGGATTGGCATACATTGGATGACCATGTCATTAGTCAGCATGAACTGCTGGATCTGGATTTTGACTTGATCCACTGGATTACAGGCCATAAGGCATTGGTTGTGATCAGATGCTTATGGGGACTGAACCCTGGCCCCAGGATGAATATCAATGGCTGGCAGCACCAGTCTGGCTATCCAGTGGAAATGAAGTTGATAATGCTGTCTTGCTAGAAGCATTGGATTTGCATTCAGACTGGCCTGAGGATGACAATGATTCATCTTCTGAGGGGGATATTGATGTCTCAGGACCTAGCAATGGTGATAATGTCCATTCTATGCATTCTAATTCTGATTCTGATGAACCACCTCCTCTACAACAGGTTTCAGAGTCAGAGGACAGTGATGACAACTATGATTCTGACTCAGCCATTGATGGGTTGAAGGACCAGGTTTTATGTTCAGTGGCCGCATCTCTCTCATCATGGAAGGGTAAAGGGAAGGACCCTCCTTCTGAACCCTTAGAGTGAATGGCTGCAAACCCAAGAGACTTCACACACAAGACCCCCTGGGTTCCTACAATCCTGGTGGTAGTGAATGGTACTGTCCTTAGAGCAATGCTTGATATGGGCTCTCAGGCAGACTTTATTTCCTCTGCTGTGGTTGATCTACTTTGTCTGAAAAAGGTACCATTGGTCAAGCTGATGAATGTTTGGCTTGCAATGACAGAATCATTGACAAAGGTTAACTATTCTATCAAGGTTGAGATCACTTACCAGGATATTTGTGAGACACACTGACATGCCCGCTAGGCATTTACACATGTAATTTCGCATTTTATACCATTATACACAAACTTGGAAGCCCTGTAACTGAGAAAAGAGATATTAAAGAAGAGCACAATGAAATAAACATAATACCATGAATATTTGAAGTGACTATTGGTAGAGTGCATGCTCTAGCTTAGGGAGATATGAGTTTAGGTCATCCTAAGTATGAGAGCCCAGTGTTTAATACTAGTTGCACTAAAGCAAAGTGGCACACATACTCTAAATTGATAATTGAATACATGTGTGATATTAAATGACCTACAAGAGACATTGATCTATGACGTGCAAGGCATGGATCGACTGGCAACTTGCATGTGTCATGAAATGAAAGCCTGAGTCCAGATAAAACCAAAGATACTACACTTCGGCTGATGCATGCAAGGTCTAGACATCGAGCAAGTAACCTTGCTGACTGGAAGACAATGGAAGAACATGAATGGAGGGGATCCTGATAGGTGGCAACTCTGAGGAGATAACCAGTGATGGATAACACACTGTGTGCAGTGCTAACCGATGTCACAACCATGTGCACGACACAAGTCTGGGTCCGAGTAAGCCCTTTGACTAAGTGCCAAGAGATGGTGTGCTTATACGAGATGCAGAGGATGGAGCTCTGAGTCAGAAATAGTACTATAAATGGTTGTATTAATTTATAGAACACAGAATGTATAAATACAGTAGCATAACAGTAGTGTACAAGTTTTGGACCCCTGGTGTAACAGTACAAAGCATTTCAGCCATGCACTTTAGCACTTGGAGTAGTCTGTAGCTTTGAGTGAGAGAATACAACCCATACCTGATACTTATTGTGTGAATTGAGTTGTATGCTTGGATAAGAAAGTAGCACAGCACTCTGTGCAGTGGTTTCAGTTTCAGTTTGACTTGCACTCTGTGAGAGAATAAGAGTACCGTGTCTTGAAGGTCACCCTTTTGAGTTCTTGAGGGCATTTGGTGTGATGTGAGGCATTACAAGTGGCAGAGGTTCAAACCCTTTGGCTTGTCAGATGGGGTTGTCTCTGGATTGCATAGGTTCAAACCCTGTGGCTCTTATGGAAGTTCTGGGAGTTTCATGTCAGTGTAGATACTTCTCCATGTGCTTGTGAAGGTTTTGGTTTAGTGCACAAAGTTTTAAGTTGTGTGTTGAGGTTTAGTGGTTTTGTTTGGTGAGTATTTGAGTTGCGCACAATTGCTATAGAGTTGAGGTCACATCTGACGATGTCTGGAGTGTTTGGAAAACCCTTTGCCTTGAGGCCAAGTGACAAATGTCGCTCCTCTTGTTTAGATAAAACCTTTGGACTTAGTAAAGTCTAGATATGAGACAAGCACTATCGCTTTACATGTATTGTAGAGATATTGAGAATCTAGTTGTTTTGGTTCACTACTTTCATTGCATTAGAATCCCCCCACAAACTTGAGCAAGTTTGTGTGTGTAGTGTTAGGTGTGGGTGTGATCAGCATCTTTGATGCTGGTGCATTTCTAGCTTTGTGCATGTAGATGCCTCTTCACCGTTGTTTTGAATCATAGTCCCAGTACTGTGCAGACTCCTGAAGATCCTCAAACAATGAAATCTCAGCACTGTAACCAGCCTCAGCCCATTTGGCACAGATATAGTCATCTACTCCTTGCCAAAGATAAAGAACAAGCTGCCAATCCAGAATATCACCAACACTGTCTGCAAGATTCTGTAATTCAAAGATGCAGTCACCAACAGCATGGCTGTTTTGCCTACAATTTGATAAATGGGTCCATTGACCAGTATGGAAATTTGAAGGAAAGCAGTGGTCAAAGAGGCAAGTTAAGAATTCATCCAATTCCCAGTTGCAGATAGACATGGAAACTTCACACATGAAGAATGCTGCAGCTTTTCCTGACAAAAAGTGTTGAAGCTTAGGTACACAGCACATCTTCTCAATGTAGATGGTCCTGAAGTAATCTGTTATCAAATACAACCATCATTGGAACGTGTCAAACTTTGGGGAACTATCATATTTCTCAGGCAAGACAACCTTCTCATTCTCCAATTCACATCTGTGGTGGGCCCTCTGCTTCTTGTATCACTTCTTCTTCTCCCATTTTCTCCTTCTAGTTGAGTCCAAATCTGAGGAGTATACAGAAGAAGGTTCAGAAATAGTATCTTCAGATTCATAACCTGTTCCTTCAGGAACCTGGGAGTCAGAATGGGTATGTGACATATGTGATGTATGTGGTACCGACTTTCCATCTGACCCCTTTGAGCCCATCAGTGATCTGTAGATAAAGCTATCACAAGGGAGCTGGTGTGAAGCATCACTAGACTGCACAGGAACTGGCCTGACCATCCTATCATGTTCTCTATCAGCAGCACATGCAACAATGTCCACTCCAATGTTCAGTGAATGACCAGTGGAAGACGCCTTGCTACGAGCTCACCTAGCATTCTCAATATGATGCACCAGCCTATCCTTTGCTTCCCTATGCTTATGGGCAGCCTCCCACTCAGCAGCCTCTATATCCTTTGCCAGCTGTTCATCAGCCGCTATCTAAGCCTTGTGCCATTCAATATCATCATCATCTTCAATGTCCTCAACACAGACAGTCCATTTTCCCTTTGTTCCATAAGGGATCCTATCATCTGAAGTGTCAATATGCCCTCCAGGTTTGTGTTCACCATCTAAACCTGCAGCATGACAATCAATAGATCCTGACCTCATTGGTGAGGCCATATGTGAAGGGGTTTGTTCCACAGAGCTATCCAGCCCAGGTGTGTTATATGTCTCATATTTATGAGTCATTCTGTTAACAAAACCTTGGACATTGTCAGGGGACATATGGTCATAGAACACCTGCATGAAATTGTCTTCCAAATCATTAGGCCTGTTGAAACTTAGGTGAGGAGTATCCTCCTCACATACCCTTGTATCCAAAGTAGGTGTTGCAACATCCTCATCACCATTATCATTATTTGAATCACAATGAAATTCAGGCAGGAAAAACAAAGGTCTATGCATTAACACATGAACAGGACTACATGGGGGTGAATGGGATGTGGTGCGCTGACAATGAGGAAGAACAAAATCTATCCCATCAACATTGCATTTGACATCAATGGCATCTTGTGCTGTGCCAGGTAAGGACCAGCACCAACATGCACCCCTTAAACAAACATTGACCACAGCATTGTGCACAGCCTCAGTGATAGACACATCCTCATGCTCCATCTGCTTGTTGATACCAGCAGGGGCAGAGCCACTCAACCATTCATCTTTCATAGGAGCTTCATCATGATGCTCATGAGCCTTGTGGCTCTGTGTGCTCATAAATTTGCAGATCTATAAAGATCTAGTGATACTCCATCCCCTCAAACTTAATATCAAGGTGCAGCCATGATCTGCAGGTACCTTGATCATCAATCCTATTTAAAACACACCTCAGAAATAGCCTATGGCTATGTCCGACATTTTGCAATTGCCTGATAAGGCCTATTTAGCCACAATTATGCCATATTATGCCGTTATGCCGCCGAGACCCTAATTAGACCTAATGAGGTGAAAGTTCTTTTTGATAAGATAACTAAAATGATGCATAATAAACCCCCCCATCGATTGTGATAAGCACATTTATTATGTGCATAATAAGCCCCCTAATAGCTGGTCATATTAAGATCACCGGATGACTAATAAGGCCATGCCCAGTCTAATAATCCAACTAATTTCATTCATTATATGTAGGCTAATGGTTGTTTCCAGAGGCAAAATAATGGCTCAAGAAAGCAAAGAGAAATTTTTATTTGAGCTATTTTTCTATTAGCCCGTCAACTTTCTTAACCTTCAAATTGTTAGTGATTAATGGCCGAATGAATAATGAGTTAATGGATTCCACCAGGGATTGAACATGCGATGAAGAGAAATAATATTACCAATAAGTTACAACATAAATACATTTAGACCACTACACTATATAGAATATATTTATACAGGACATTTAGGTTAGTATGATATGGTTGCCCTTCCTACTACCCAATCCTCTCAAGTCTGCTTTATTGCTTCATAAAATTTTTTAAAATGACAATGGTTCAAGAAACGGGCTTCATAGAATGTAGTAACTACAAAGGGGATTATGGAATGGTCTATTTCTACACCTCTTCTTCCCCCTCTTCCTCTTCTTCCTCTTCCGAATCATACTCATCATCATCCACATTGTCACCAAAGAATGTTCTGTTTGGCGCTGTGTCAGTCGCAACTGTTGGTAGCGGCACAAAGGCTACGGCCTTAGGTAGGGATGCTGCAGACTTTGCACAGCCTCCTGAGCTGCTAGCACCGAGACCTTCCATTGCGGTGTTCTTTCCCCCCTTTCGTTTCTTCATGGCCAATGGAATGGGAGCTTCAGCTCCGACCTTCGCTTGGCCCCCTCGGCTACATGTCACCCTAGTCACCCTGGGCATTGCTGGTTGTCTTCCTTTCCTGCCCTTCCCCTTTGATCGGACCCTGTCACTGTTATCGGCGGTCTCCAAATGGACTGTCTCGCCCATGGTAGATGCCGGTTGCAACAATGGGATCTGTGCATGGATAGATTCAGAGGCGGCTGAAGGGATGTTCCTCAAGGGTGATACCGATAGCGTGGGTTCAATGGAGAAGGCTGAAAGTGCATCTGAGTCTGCAGGCGCTGTAACAGTTTGGTCGGCGCTGTCAAAATCTGTGTCGTCAGAGTCCTTAGACTTGTCAAGTGCTTCAATTTCAGCCTAGAAGTTTTCCTCCTGTTCCATCAGCGATATGGGGACAGTAGTCACAGCCCTGGATCGACGATTTTGCATCGGGGGAAAGACGTGGTCATTGTAGAATTTAAGGGTGTCATGCATTGATTTTGTACCTTTCTTGAGCTGGTCCTCGAAGAGCTCGACATAGTACTCAAAATCAGCCATATAATTGATGCCAGATTTGCTTCCTACCGGCTTAAATTCTGGGTTGCCTGAGAGTAGATATCAAGTCTGTGAAATGATAAACTTGTAACCAGGAGAACAAGGATACCGTTATAACTTACCACTATTGCAGCAAAGGCGATCGCCGCAGCGTTCACTTCAGTGACATGCCACAGTTCACCGTTTGTCCCTTTGGTTGTAATTTGTTGGTTGTCAAGGGTGGTGTTGCCCCACAGCAGACAGATGAGTATCTACAAAAACGGTCATACTCTGCAGTTCGTAAAGGGTAGCAAACTCGTACCTTGACACCGGACGTGGTCCTGAACACGGTGGCCCCTGTTTTGTAACCATTAGCAAACAGGCAAGGCAGATGCCTGTCATAGACCTTGGGCGACTCGTAGCCCAAAAGTTCTCGGCAGAGCGGGTCCTCATTGCGATCAAAATTCCCCTGGAAATGCCCTGATGGAACTCCATTGTCCTGGAAGATGATGGCGGCATGACCTCTGAAGCGGTTTACGAAGGTTGATCGGCGAGTTCCACCAGTGGATTTCATCTAAAAAATTGCATGACAGTCAGTCCCGTCAACTGTCATGATATCATAGACATACCATTTTGTAAAGTTTTAGATAGTCGCCCTTGATCGTTGCGTTGACGAGTGGGCGAAACACTTCTGGGAGAAATTCATAGAGCTTGAGAATTAGCCATAAAACAGCTACACGATCCTTGGATGGCCTCTGTACACCGGTATCCAGGGAATTTGTGAGGATGGTGGCATCGAGTTCGCGGTGCGCAGTTTCTAGATCTAACCCAGCACCAAATAAACCTTTTCTATCCCACCATACATGGCCGAATACGACCATTTTCATGGCACAATATTCAACAGCCTTTTGACTGTCTTTGTCAACAAAAAGATTTTTGTCGGTGGTTGAGGCTGAGTCATTTGCGGAACTGGTGGCACTACTGGTGTCCTGTGGCAGGGGGGAGGATCTAGCAGCATCCAGAAGAATGGTAGGCGCCGTTAAGAGCCAGCGATTTTGTTCTTGCAACGTTTGGTTTTTTAGTTGAACATCTTTTAAAGCCTGAAATGTTTATATTAGCTTGAAGTTGACTAGGGGCAATTGAATAACTCAACGTACCAGTAGAATGTCTTCCATGTTCATGTTTTCAAGTGCAGTAGATAGGTGGGTGACGTCCATGGTTGAAAGAGACAGAGTTGCATGAAAAATTTTTTGTGGCGACAGTTAATAAAATGGTACTGAATAATGTCCTTGAGATTGAGTCAGCATAAAACAACCCTGACAACACAGATGCTGACATCGGTACGTATGAAGCCCCGAATATAGTCTCTCTCGGTACAGTGCTGAGGACATGGTCAAGGGACCGTTCCAATGGTAAGATTCAGACACCAGTGTTGGGCACCAGCCGAAAGGTCACTTTCGATCTACAGAACGTAGCAAACTAGATGCCCGATAAGATTAAGTTTGGCATGGCTCGGAGAGACACTCACAATTTAACATGATCTCTTTGATCACCTCCTAGGATGTGTTGGTGTACAGGTCCTGAACGGCCCCATGTGACGAAGTGAAAGATGCTGGACCATGGGTCATGCTCTGGAATGGCACAGTGAGAAGAAATCACTCCGTGGAATGTCATAGCGAGGACATACCTCACACATTGCCTTCTGGTGGATTGTACCTGCATTTTTGAGTATCCTAAACATGATGGCGGCATCCACCTGGGCTGGAGGTTAGGGTTTCACGGTGAGATCATGATAGAAGATCAGAGAACATATGGACGAGATCCTTTATGACGTCTGGGTCGAATTGGTATTGAATGCCCACCTGAGCGATATCCTTGAGGTAGTTTGTGTAAACCGTCTGGAGCGCCTCTTGCCATTGCTGTGGCATGCCCATGCCCTCCACAGGTTGCTTTCATTGTCTGGAATGTAGGTATTTGTATGCAGAAAAGTCCATAGTCTACAGGAGAGGCAAAATCTATGTCAAGGTTTGTATTGAGATTGAACCCAGGGCGCCAAAGAATGAACCCGACATGTCCATCAGAGACTTTGCAGCATTTCCGGTGACTCTGGTTGCAGTGAAACGAGGACCGCCCAGACCATGACGTGCGATGATCCGTTGCGTCGTTGAAGAAGTTGATTAATATTGAGGAATAACGAGTAAGTCGACCATATTTGCATGCACGATCCTGTGGGTGATGCGAGATCTAACCCATGTAGGATAGAGGGCGACGCGAGGTCTAACCCATGCAGGAAAGAGGGTGACGCAAGGTCTAACCCGGGCACAGAGAGGTCGGACTGAGTGGTGGTGGTGGTGAAAAGACGAGACAATCCAAATAAGGCAACTCGTCCTAACTAACTGATCATTGCTAAATTCCCAGGCTGCTACGACTTACCTTGCGCACCTCATACTTCTGCTTTCACACGTCACTCATCTCTGCGTATCTGGAAATACCTTCAGTTGTAAGTCAATGGCTACTATATTCTCTCTAATTGTTTATCTAAGTCTGATTTGATATTTAGATACATATCAATCTATATTGCCTCGAACCCATTCTCTGCTACAATACTACCAGGTATGTATGCGAATCATCGTTTGTTTTGAGCACCTAGATGTCTCGTCGGTGCAGTACTTAGACATCTCATCAGTGCTTTCCTGATTCATCCAACATCTAGATGACTTCATCGGTGTTGCTTTGATTTCGGTCTAGACAAATTGTCGGTGCCGCTGGTCCTCCACGGTTTCCAGCGCTTGTCGATTAGCAGCCTCGTTGCACTTGGAATAGCTTCCAAAGGCTTTTTCCATGTTTCTCATGCCCTTGGAAGCCCTGATTATCGACTCACATCTGATATATGGACTTATTACTCTGTGCCAGTCTCCAGACTATCCCTGCTTCGATACTCACTCTACGTTATAATAAAGTGAGTTTCGCTTCACGAGGACATTATTGTCTCTAAATTTATCATGTTTAGGACTATGGAACATCGGTTTACCTACGAACATTTATCCAAGAATCCTACTGGCCTGCTACATAAGAGAAACACTGCAGATCATATGTCTATTCTAATTTTTTGGGAAGACTTTGTTCAATTAATGAGAAATCAGCTATCGGACCTTTCAATGGAAAGCTGGGTGCATTGGTTGAAGAGGGATGGTTTATGGTGACTCCTAATGCGTTAGGATTGTACCACCCTCCTCTCGGTATCAACCGGGAGATGTACATTCAAGCAGATTTCAGATATGGTGCTGACGACCCTCTGTTGTGGCCGCAATTCTACGTGCGCTCAAATTCATGGCTTGGCTGTGTATGAAAGCGTCCCAAGGACCCGCTTAACCCTTTCTTGCCACTCTACGACTCCATCACACGATCGGACTTCAGTACTTTTTCATATGCATCACAAGACAATCAGCTTGGAACATTTTCGAGTGTGTCCTTTACTTGTCTACAAACTGCAGCCAAAAAAATCATTGACATGTCTGAATCTCAGACGGCGAGTTGGGGGGGCTCGCACTCATTGCTTCAAGATTGCCGCTCTGGTCTTCTCACACTCCTTCACTGCCTGGAGTCTTTGCCTTTCATTTTTGATAGACTTTGTCTGACCGTCACAGAGACACAGCGCATAGCCATCGAAATGCGTGCTATTATGGACTATATCACAATTTACTGCCCACATATGTTGGCGACCAATATAGCTCCCAGGCACAGTATCGCTGTCGATAGAGAGCTCATTGGGGTCTTCACAACAGACCCTATTATTGTTGAAGAGTTTTACAGGGCTAAAATTCCAGTTTGGCATCTGCTTAAATTGGATCGACTCCCTTTCACACGAATCAATGCATACACCCTCCCTTTGGACCCAAACCAGTATCTTACTCTTAGATCTCCGCGTATATGACTTTGATCGGTTTTTATTGGGGCATCCGATCAAGCTGAACAGTACAAGGCATTCCAGCACTTCACTTGTAATCATATGCGCTTGCCGAACCCTTTTGCACTTGTCCCTGACCAAGTTCGTTCGGATCCTCCTCTGCCAGAGCCATTGCCGTCAACATCGCACAGCAAGCCATGTAAGTTTTGTGTTCTCTGCCTGTCATTAATGTCCTGAAATCGATCATAGATGACCGTCCCATTCAAAGAGAAAAACAAGTACAGCTGATTCAGAGTCCATCTAGCCAGATGGGCTTCCTTTCTGTCATCGTTCACCCTCATTTGCCGTCTGCTGTTCTGGTGTGGTGGGCGGCGGTAGAGGTCACAAGTTCAGATCGTTCTCGATGTTACCCAGAAGCGAGAGTTCCTGAGGCCAACGGGTACATATTTCCATGGCCAGATATCTTCATTGGTGTGCAAGACGAACGCAAATCTCTTGAGCTCATAAAAGCATGGCTGTGTCTACGTCCTCTGCTGCTCGCACATGTCTCTTGCTCGTTGTACTCCGTGCAGCCGATAGCTCATCAATCATGGCGTGTTATACTAAATTTGGATCGTTTGATGAAGGCAGCGAGGTCAGGTGGTGCTAGCTCATCAAGAGGCACGCCAACAAAAGCTGCAAAGCGGAGGGAACAAGCTGTCGATTTTTTGCAGGGCTGTGCTGGCGAGCTACAAATTGACGCCGACTTCAATGTTGGTGCGGCAGTTTGGAGAGGCATAGAGCTCGAGAAGCTCACAGACAATCATCACCGCGAAATTTCCTGGGAGCTTGTGGAGCTCAACTTCAGGTTCAAATTGTTTGCATTAGATGCACAAGCGGCGACTAATGGCGGCAACCATGACCTGCTCCTGCGCTGTCTACCCCATGGTTTTACTATGGCCTTCACTGCAGTCGATATTGGCAGTGCTAATCACGGACTGGGACACCCAACTTGGTAGCAGAGGGCTCCCTATGTATTCCCTCTCATAAATACGATGCGATCCTGGAGGGCATGCCCTGATTTGATCCAACAAAAGAAGATCGGTTATACTGAGGCAGAATTTACTGACATAGAGAAATGTGCTGCCATATTCTATACGGAATCATTCTTTCACTTCTTTGGCCATGCACCAGTCATTCTGCGTCACCTGTCCCACTCTCCCCAAACAATGTTTGTGCCTGAGACACATGAGGACATGTACACAGAAAGACCTGGTCTCATATTTGATCTTGCACAGTTCTATCCATTGCCATAAACGTCACAATCGGAGTTGCCCCAGTCACATCGTTGAGTTAGGTGAGTTCTCTGGGATTATTTTCTGTTCACCTCTCATTGTTAACAGCATTACAGTATAATATCTTTTGTATTTTTTCTGCTATTATAAATTACATGACTTCAACCCCTCAGTTACAGCGCCTGGCATACTGGAGTGATTTCATCCTGAGAAACAAATCACTGTCAACATAGTTAATGATCAAATACTCCTTGAATTCATCCACTGGTTTGAGTCTGAAATCCTCAACTAGGAGTGCCCCTCAGATAATCATATAGACAGATACAAACATTGATTCTTTTCGTTTTCGCACATGGACTCGATAAAAGCCTAGGTCATCATCCAGCTTTTCAGTAGCTGCATCGACAGGTTGATCGAATAGATGAATGAGGGCTAGAGGAAACTCTTTCCCGCCAATAACACAGGTGAAGACCATCACGAGCTGTGCGAAGAATGGACGATCGGTGGTATCAATAAGAAGACAATCATATCGAGAATGATTATAGAAATCGGGACTGCACCGCAAGTAGTCGGTGGATGTGGTCCAGTCAACGGTGTTCTCGTAGTCGACCTTCAGAAGTCCATGTAACTGGATCTGTAAGTGGCGTATCAATCAAAAAACAGGAGTCTACTAAGTAAATTGTTGCATACCTTGTCTTTAGGGTGGAAAGAAGAGAACATCACCTTCTGTCCATCAACTTCGGGGATTATATCAGAGTATTTTTCGAACTGTCCTTCCATGAACTTTGATAGACGCCCCCGAAACCCCATGAACGCTGGATCGTCTGCTTTCAAGGCTTGGATTCCCTCGATAGTGAAGACTCCACCCCCTTTGCCACGGCTACCATGCAAAGTCATGTTTCTGGATTGTTCTGCCTCTGAATCTTCATCTTCTAGCTCGTCGTCACCATCATTTTCAGACATTTGCTCATCATGTAAGTCAATTTGCTGTCGTATAAAAGATGCTGAATTACACCACAAATCGACCTGTAGAATCTACATCAGAACTAGTTCAGCTTCAGTATCAATACACAGCCTTGAATTCATAAAGACCTGTTCTGCGACATCTTTAAAATTTGTTCGCAATTGATACGCATCTTTTAGGGGACCGTGCATTTTCTCATTTGGCTTTGTATTGTAGTTGAGCGTAACTCCCTTTTCCAAGATGTCGTTGACCATGTGCTTGTGGGAATGTACTTTTGGGAAGTTCCACTGTTTTGCACCTGGCTTAACAGATTTTGTGAGTTGTTCGTATTCCTATATTTAATGAGACCATTGAGCATGAATATTAGTAGATTCTCCTACCCTTATTAGCTCCGAAAACTTGACCAGCTTGTCCCGAATGGCTTGTATACTACGCTCAGTATGGAGATTGAAGCCGGCATACATGTGAAGCTCCATATAGCTTCAAACACATTTCAGCAAATGATAGCCATGTGCATCTTTGGTCTCTGTGAGGATATTATGGGTGATGAAGATGATGTGCTGAACATTGATCTATTATTTGCTTGCAATGAAAGCCAAACAGTGAACTTACTTTAGATAGGTCTTCGTACTTTGTACCATCGGAAAAATGAACTGCCATGAAGCCGCTTTCAAAGTGATATAAATTCCTCTAGCGTGGAAAGCACTTGATCCTGGATCAAAGAATTCAGAATATAAATAAAGTGTGAGTGCGGGATTTTATAACAGTACTGACTGATCATCTGCCCAACCCACAGATTCGGAGCCTAATGCTTCAACTCGGGAAATGACTTCCTTTTGGATGTGATCCCCAAAAAGGCCATTATTGTAAGCATGAAGGCAATCAAAGGAAAGTGCCCGGAATGGATCACAGTCCTCAATGTTCCAGAAAGCATTCTATTGGAGGTTCAGTCAATTATTGGCAAGAAAAATGGCAGAAAGCATGAGGCACCCCACGAATATTTCTCAAGCTGAAGGTAGAAAGAAATGAGTTCCAATTATCCTTCCTTGGGATAGCAGCGGCATCTGTAAGTATCTCTTGAGTTTGCCACTTTGTCCATAGCTCATATGTGATATGGAGAAGGTTTTGCTCTGACTTAGGTACCAAACACATGATGCAGGGCTTCTTACCGCTGACCCCTCGAGTAAGGACAACAAAGTTCCTGTTCACATGGTATTTGGTGAGCTTGCATGGCAATAGAACAAGACTGATGACCGACGCTTCTTTGTAATCACAACTTTTGATTGGTACTCTAGGGAAAAGCTGAAGATCTTCATCTGCTAAATTGAGATGAACCCAGGACCCTAATTTGCTTGGTACAAATAACGGCTCAAGAATATATCCGAAGGCAGCATGCCAAACACGATGCTTGAAGTCTACATAATAAACCTTCCCCTTCAATTTTGCATTCTCTTTTATCTAGGAACATCGTATTGTTTAGCCAAGGTGTAACTGCTGGACAGTGGTAGAAGACACATCATACCACTGGCAGCCATCCAACGACGCATCCACCACCGACTCCATTGCCGTTTCGTATACTAGCTTTCAAATTTCCCAGACGAGCGATGACAGGATAGCCTTGAGCCATTCCAAACGAAGAGAGACACGTCTTGTCAGCATATATAATATAGTAAAGGACCTTTCCTCCTTTGGGGAGCTTTGTCTATGATAAACTGACCAATAAATTAGCTGCATGGCCTCGAAAGAAATTCTGAAATGCACCTGTAGATCCCAAAAGGCCTGGGCTGTCCATGGTTTGTCTATGAACCTCTCGAACGCCTGCCCATTCCATTTGGAAAGCTGAACGGCATCCCATACAAAGTACGGCTGCAGTGTTGGGTCCTTGATCAAATCTAATGCCCAGTTCCATAGATTTCGTCGGTAAACATCGTAGGTATAGTCGACTCCCCGGAGCGACATGGTGACCGTTGATTTCTCAAACTAAAGCAACCGTGTTACTGAACAATATTATGAGATGCAAAAATGAAAACTCACAGGTGTAATCATGTTCACTGCAAGATCCCAGTGTTCCTTGAATTCTTTTGGGCTACGGATATTGAATTCCACATTGTCCTGATTGCTCCCCACCTCTGGCTTCAGTAGCTGGAACATAGTCTTCATATTTTTCTCGGTAAGAGCTGCGTCGAGAATGAATTCGGCGAGTTCAAAGTTGCGACGGGATGCAAACAGTCGCCATGGATGCGGGTCAATGGGTGGTGGGGCGTACTGGAAATCAGGATGTAATCGATAGTCTTCGAAATCATCTACGATGGTTGCTCGTCCACTCGATGGGTGATATATTGTTCGTATGTCGTCATGTTTGTACACTGGCTCATTGTGAATAGATTCTTCATGAGTTTCGGGTGGAAATGAAACTATGTGGTTGTTTGGAACAGGATGAGTCGCTTGGTTCAAGTATTAGCAGAGTGGGATATAAAATTAAAGAACGACTAACGTTCCAGATCAAGGTCATTCAAGTTTACGGGTGGTTGACCAACACTGATATCTTCCCCTGGTGAGGGTACTGTGACTATCATTTCTGCTGACCCTAAATTAATATGTTAGAATGCAGACAAGGAAATAAGATCTGAGGTAGACTTAGTAAACTGCTCACCAATTTGGAATTGTAATTGTTGTTCATAACGGGTGTCGGCCTGCCGCTCGTCAAGCTGTTGTTTGCAGGCTGCTTCATGTCTCTTCAGACCACGGAGTGCAAATGGATGGCGACAGTGTTGACATTGCTCCTGACGAGTGCGAGGAGCCTGCATCGAGGTCAAATCGTGGTTCAAATATTATGAGGATGCCAAGTTAATGGCTAGGGGATACAGGTATGTATGAATGGCTCACCAGAGACTACAGTAGGTTTTATACTACTTGCATTTTCAAACTCGGGCATAGAGGTTAGTAGCAACTTGAACTTGAGCGCAGCATTACATTTTTGATAGTAGACGGCCGTTGCCCCAACAAAAATTCATGTACCTCCATTAACATTTGTGAGGATATCTGCAGCACAAGAAGTCTTGAAGCATGGCTATTTCATACAGTAATAACTAAGAGAACATCATTCAGTGCCGAATTGTGAGGTTCAGGACTTGTAGCAAACTTCTTCGGGCCAGTGGGAGGGGGATTATCTTATTTCTTATTATGGTACGATAAGATAACAGAAGCCTAATATTCTACATGTTATGATATCAGGCCGGATAATTTTTCAAATTGCCTAATAAGGTCCTTGCACAATCTCCGACATATGCCAGATCAATTGGAATGGTTGCACAACTATTACACAAGTTAAATGACAAAGTTAGCAAACTTATTCACTGCTACAGTCAGCAGCAGTCAAGACATTACCAAGGTGGTTTGCTTCACAATGATGAGCCTTGTGGATCTGTGTGCTCATAAATCTGTGGATGTCTAAAGATCTAGTGATACTCCATCCCCTTAAACTTAATATCAAGGCACAGCCATGATCTGCAGGCACCTTGATCATCAATCCTATTTAAAACACACTGCAGAAATAGCCTATGGCTATGCCAGATCAATTGGAATGGCTGCGCAACTGTTACACAAGTTAAATGACAAAGTTAGCGAACTTATTCATTGCTACAGTCAGCAGCAATTGAGGTATTACCAAGGCAGTTTGCTCTGCGAAGCAAGGAGGCTTAAAACACCCAAAATTACTCAGAAAGTTTGTGCAGCATCAGCTTTGCACAGTTAGAAGCTCACAGCTGCTGACTGATTGCTGACTGATTCCAACACAGCAGTAATAAGGAATGGCTAATAATACTCTATTGCTTTGTAACAAGTTTACTTGTGTTGTGCATCGACCAGGCAAGGACCAATGTAGCTTACATACAAGTATTTATCAAGTAGTATAAAGGTAGCTCAGTAAAAAGTCGAAATAAAAGAGATCAAGAGAGATCCTAGGAGACACCTAGAGGACAAGCTCCAGAACATCTGCACAAACTTGTTCCTTGTCTTCTACACCTCCTACATACCATACACACACACCAAGTCCAAGTTCTCTGCTTTCCATTGGAGAATAACAATTAGTGAACTTCCCTTCACTAAAAGTTAACTATAACTTTGTGTGCTTGCCTCAGCTTCATAAACCTTGCTAGGAAACCTTTACTGGTTACCCTTGCAAGGCATTCTCATTGAATTAAGATCAACTGCATACCTGTGTGCTTCGCAAAGCAATCCACAGCTAGGATTGACTCCCTTTAGCCACTAACACCCTAGTACTACCATTTCCAAAGTTAGAAAACAACACCACTTAACTCTTAGTGAATTAGACACCAATCAGCACCACATATAGTTGCCCCACTCAGTA
Source organism: Armillaria novae-zelandiae (assembly GCA_030435655.1). Taxonomy (NCBI): domain Eukaryota; kingdom Fungi; phylum Basidiomycota; class Agaricomycetes; order Agaricales; family Physalacriaceae; genus Armillaria; species Armillaria novae-zelandiae. The sequence goes on from JAUEPR010000054.1 coordinate 115,137, forward strand.
TACAATCAAGTTTGTGCATCACTTCCCCTCCAGAAAAGCTTTGCACACATACTTTGCTTCTCAATCCAGTTGCTACTGAGTTGCATAACACCCACACTTGGGCATTCCTTCATTTTTAATAACAGCTTTGTGCACTAATATTCCTTCACAAACCAGTTATTCAAAAGCACAACATCCTGTTGCCTAGGACAGCTTCACACACCTACCTTGCTTCTTGAACCAGTTACTCCCAAGTTGCATAACACCTACAGTTGCATATACCTTCTTTTCCAGAACAGCTTCATGCAGCACCCCTTATTTTTAATAACAGCTTCATACACACATATTGCTTCTTGAACCACTGATTCAAAGGCATAACACCCTGTAGCCTAGGACAGCTTCGCACACATACATTGCTTCTCAAACCAGTTGTTCCTGAGTTGCATAACACTCATCATTGCACATTCCTTTGCTTCTGGAACAGCTTCATGCATCAGCCTTGCTTCTTGAACTAGTTATTCAAAGGCATAACACCTTGTAGCCTTGAATAAGCTACATTCTTAGGATAATACAGTCATCACATGGAGGTGCCCAACTAGACTTGCCAAGAACCTGCCTTCAGATTCTGTTATTGATTATACTTGCCATTCAGGTGTTGTGTTTTCTGCCTGCAGGAGTCTATAGGTTCAACAATGCCTCAACTATCCTGGGATGGGAGCGGTGTTGATGTCCCTGGCAATGCCAGGGCTAGGACTCAATGACCTCAACTGCCTAGAAGCAGGAGCTTCCTGGACCATGGAACGACCACCAACAGCATTGAAGCTGCTGGCAGCCATGGCACCAGGAGATATTGTGAGTGAAATAGGAGTAAGTGAGGAGTTCAACAATGCACCCATCCTACCAGACACATTCGGCATGCTGGTAGCTGTAACCTGAGCATAGGTCAATGAAGTTGTCATTGTTGTGATGACTCTCAAGCAGAGAGTCTGAATGTGAACATTGATGAACCTAGAGACTCCTGTGGGCAGAAAACAACTAATCCATTGAGCGGCAAGTGGTATCCATTTTACAGAATCTGAAGGCAGGTTCTAGTGAGTCTAGTTGGGCACCTCCATGCAGTGACTATCCTTCCTAAGCTTATAATGTTCTGTTGTTACTTCAGTAACAAGTTGGTGCTAGAGAACTAGGTGAGTGAAAGAAGTTTGCTAGTAGGTTTGGTGTCATTCTTAGTGGATCAAATGGTATCTGTGGGTGTCAGTAACTAAAGAGTGAATATCCTATCTCGGATTACTCTTGAAGTTAGCTAGTAGCAGGTGGAAGCCTGAGAGTGCCAATGAAGGTGAGTTTCCTCTTCCTTGGTTATAGACTTAAGCTAGTAGGCAATGGGTGCACAGCGATACAGTGCACAAGTGTAATCAAGTTCACGATGGACTTGCAACACACTAGTGTATCGACTGAGTTGTTGTGTATATGTGTCTTCGACTATGAAGACCTTAGTTTGTTGGTTCGATTGTGTGGGGGAGTAGTAGCCCCGAGTGTATTCTATTGTTCTAGCTCGAATACTTTGTTACTTTTATACTACTATTCTATACTACAGCGTAATCTACTGTTGTCAGCCACAGTACTTGCTTATTGAGCATAGCAAACTTATTTGTAACACTATTACTGCGCTATCTTCTTTATAATAGCTTGCTCATATGGATATCTATCTGCCTGACTAACGAGGCCTAACAGCAGGACCACCTTACTAACTGTAGTAGTTCTGCAGTTACTACTGCCACAAGTTTGCAAACTTGTTTGGTCGGGTCATATACGTGTCGGTGCACCTGGAGCTTTCTTCATTATAAGTCCCTTTTTGCCACATACTATGTGCATGTCGGGAGACCCTATGACTGTGTGGGTCTGGTCACATGCTAGGTACCATATCTTGCCATGTCAGACATGTATGATGCATATGTTTAATTACATCGGGCTGATGCCGGTGATTTGCATTGGAGCTGACCTATGCATCATAGCTCATGAACTTTGTGTGTTGCCTATGGATTTGGATGGTTTAACTGGCATTGAACTGGCACACCTTATCTGACTAGGGTGCCGACCTAAGAATAGGTCAATAAAATTGTTGTATGTTTCTCACGAATTCTGAGTGCACAGAGCCACCAGGCTCATCATCTCCCCCTAACTTTAATTTTTATTGACTTGCTCCCTTCTTTTCCCACCATATGCTTCTTTTCGTACTGGCCAAGGCTTTTCACATTCGTGGGAGATGCCAGTTGCTAGGTGGATCTTCTTGAATGCTTAATGTCGATGGATATGTGCCTGGTAGTGGTTTGCTCATTTTCAAAGAACTTGAGTGATTTCTGCTACTAATGATTCTTAGCTTAGCACTGGAATGTTTTGCGAACTTGTTCAGGGCTGTTCGTGTTTCCTGAAACATCTTCACGTTGGCGTCGGGTATGGGTCCTGCTCAAGGTCAAGCTTTAAAAGCTATCTGGGTTATCTTCACCGCTTCCCCTGGTAATCTCTTGCTAGCCCTCTTTTCATCTACTATGGGCCCCTCTTATGTCGAATCTGCTACCTTCCATGCTCACGAGGCCGCCTCCTTTATCTCTGCTTGTGTCAATCTCTTACTGGGCCACTCATCAATGTCTTTGACTACCGATGCTTGGGTCCTCTGTGCCTTCAAGTGTTGGTCCCGACTCTCCCAGTCCTTTTATCACAAGGACCTCATTTTCTCCAGCCCCATTGAGTGGCTGGAGTTCCAACTCGTACTGTGGGCCATGTTACAACAGGTCATGGTGGATGACGTGCACTCATCGGGGGAGGAGTGCAACTTTTTAGTTGCCAAGGCGGTAAGTGTCAGTTTTCTCCCGAACTTGTTTTGTGCTAAATCCTTTTTCTAGTTGAAGTGCAGGGTCGCCATCAACCCGATTCCTGAACTTCATTTGACTCAATATGCAGCTGAGGCAGCCATGGTGTTGAACCTAGACTTCTGTGGCAACAGCAACACCCAAAACTCCGAGAGAGCTAAGGAAAGATGCTTACAGTTACAGTAGTCAAGGCTATGTGTTTGTGCGAGTGGTTCGGGGCACTTCTATGCAGTCAATTCCTCTAGATGCAGGTATACACTTCGACTATACAGTCTGGAAGTAGTACCCTTCAGCAATCGAGTACTAAGAGGCTCAGGCTGTAAGCCGAGGGGGATCTCGATAAACGAGATAGAATGGGATCTGGTGTGACCTGGACACCAAGAAACCGTCTCAAAAGACGTGAAATACATTGAGATAACGTGTACCAGATATAGGCCACCGGATATGGTCCTAAAACCGGAGCAATGTCCAAGAAAATAGTGTAAAACCGGTAAAATGCGGTAATAGGTCCTAAAACTGGTGTAGATGATGGAGAAGGGATATAACAAATGGTGAAGGTCCTAAAACCGGTCCAGAGAGTGTGTACCGGATATAGACGATGGCAATAGGTCTAAAAACGGTGCGACATCCAAGAAAACGGTGCAAAAGCCTATAAAATGCGACAATAGTATAGACAAGATGTCTATATGTATACCTAATAAAGTGAGCAGAAATGGTGGTAATAAACATACCAAAGCAAAGTAAAACCAGTGGGAAACTCGGTTTATTGATCTGTAAAACCGGAGCTATAGAAACAAGTGTGCAGGGCTTTATAAAAGCAATAAAGACGATGAGGGGAGTCCTATGGAGAGTGGTGTGGAGATGGGCTTTCAAAGAGGCAATACGATCCTATACTGGGCTGGGAGATGACAGTTCGGCAATATAAAACCGGAATCACAACTGAAACCGAAGCAGTAAAGCCAGTGACAATGTGGAAGTGATTTGAGAACAAAAGCAAGTAGTTGGAGCAAGAATGTGTCTATTGGGCAGTAATAATGCAATCCAATAACGATTAAGAGTAAAGCAAGCGATGGAGCATAACTGTGGATGACTGGGATCGACTGGTAGTGTATAAACTTGTCAATAGAGTGTATATCCAGTAATTCGAAGCAGTCCCCTCTCTAACTAATTTTCTACAGAGTCTTATATACTAGAGGTCCAAAATTATAAATAGAAAACATGTCTAAGCATTGGTAAGGCTGTATCTCCATAGCTGAGTAATAACTGGTGCAAGCATGCGGATACTGGTCATCTGAAGCCATGGCATTGCATTTAATGCCAGGTTTTTGAGGAGAAACCATATGGTTGTTGTAGCTGCTGTGAGGATCATGGGAACTGTTTAACTGCGGATTATCAATGCACAGCTCTTCTGCTGAGGTGTGCGCAGCAACTAGCTGTTACTTTAAGGTCTTGGCAAGGTAACAGCCTTAGTAAACATGGTCTGAAGTACCCATGCACTTTAAATAACTCAGATGGAAGAAGATCAATCAATCAATCACATCAATTTAATTGAAGGATCAATGAAAGCGCAGCAAATGTCGATTCCTGGTGATGTAGCAATGCTATATCCGGTTGATTGTCAATCAGGCATGCCAGGGTGTGATGGGGCATGGAGATATAGTGCAAATCTGGTCGAAAAAGGATATAAAGTGTAGTAGGAGTAATAACCGGTGCACTTTGGTTTCTGAAAGAATATTCGAGTTATAGCCTTCGAAAACTGGTCTGAATAACTGAAGAATAACCACTGTATAACCGGTGGATGCACGGAGATAATACTGAGTGGGCTAGAGATTTAAATCCGGAGTTTGTTCTGGTAGGAGGATGTAGAAAGATAATGGAGTAGTCCAATTTCTGGAAGGATATTCGAGCTGTATTGTTCAAATACTCGTCTGAGTAACCAAAAAGTAAACGCTGTATAACCAGTGGGTGCACGGAGATATTGCTGAACACACTAGAAATTAAATCCGGAGTTTGTGTAGGAGGTAGTAGGAGGATAATAGAATAATCTGATTTCTGGAAGGAGATTCGAGCTGTAGCCTTCGAAAACTCGTCTGAATAACTGAAGAGTAACTGCTGTATAACCGGTAGCTGCACGGAGATAATATTGAGTGGGCTAGAGATTTAAATCCGGAGTTTTCTCTGGAGGTGGTAGGAGTATAATGGCATAATCTGCGAATTCTGGAAGGATATTCGAGTTGTAGCCTTCAAATATTCATCAAAATTATGGCTGAATAATTGCTGTATAACTGGTGAGTGTCCGGAGATATTTGCTGACTGAACTAGAGATTAAATCCGGAGTTTGCTTTGGTGGTAGCAGTTGAATAAAGGAGGAATTGGTGGATTGTGAGGGCTGTAAAATCTGCAAATTCTGTGCATACAGAGCCTGGAGGCTCATCAGCACATCTTAAGATCTTCGTGTTCTACCCCAGCACCTCCTCTTCCTGTTGCTGGGCCTAGTAAGCCAAGGAAGCGCCCCTTGGTCTCTTGTGAGTTTTTCCTTCGTTTTCTTGGTGTCTTTATCTGACTGCTTCTCTTACAGCCGCTGTTGATGATGGCACAAACAAATGCACTCACCTTACTTTGTTGCTGCCCAGTTTGACCGCAGCACAAAAGGAAAAAGGTCGCACGACCTCTGCTAGTACGTTTCTTTTTGTCTTTGCTTGTTTCTTTATTGATTCGCAAACTTGTTTTAGCCTGCATTACTACCAAACAAGGTCGCTCGCTCACTGTGACCAAAGATGTTCACAAGGTTGGAGTCAAGGGCAGTCTTGGAGAGAAAACCCCTGAGGATGCGGTTGAGGTGGAGGACCTGGCCCTAATGCCATTGGGTCTCCTAGTCCCTGACAAGGACTATGGTGACTTCGTGGGATGTGATGGCCATTACTTCCATCGCTCCTTAGGTGACCTTGTTGGTCATTTTGTGAGTTTTCATTTTTCTAAGTTTTTCCCTTTGTTTAGCTTTTCCTTTATAGATGGCAGAACCTTGCAACACTTGTTGTGCTGCTGAAGCACAATGCTGGACCATTTGCTCTGGCTCAGGAAAGTGCTTCAGGTGTGCCATTCATAAGCATGCCTGCCTGTTTCATGGAGAGCACTCAGTGAATAAAGCTCAACAAGTCTTTGTCCCACATCCTGGTGAGTTTTACTCTCTTTTCCTCCTGTCTTTGTCTTTATCTTTTCTTGTAGCCCTTGTCCAGGATCTTCATGCACAACTTGCTCAGGCTCTTGATGAGGTCATTTGTATTGCCGATTACCAGGGCAAGGTTCCTGCCACCCTTCGTCGTACACATGCGGACAACATTGAGAACTTGTTCAGTCTCTTCGAACTTGGGGTCAAGGAGTGGAAAGATTTGGTTGATGTGGATGCGGAGGCCGTTTTTGAGACTGAGGGTGAGGATGAGGATGAGGACAAGGATGAGTCCTCTTAAAAGATGTTCGCTTTAGTATCTTGTTCTTGGGTTTTCAAACTATTTCTTTGTTATCCTTGCTTTTTAGCCTTGTCTTTTTGCTTGTGGCTGCCTTCACAAACTGTTTAATAGACTCTTTGACTTGTATCTTGTGTTTTCTGAGTGAAGTTTCATGACTTAGTGAATTTCTTTGCTTCTTCTTTCATGGGTCATGTGTGCGCCAGCTAATGATGCTTGATTGCCAGTTTTTGGCACTAATTTGCCAAGTCTGATTTCTATGAATAGATCCTTTGATATGTCAGATACCAGGATGCTGTTCATGTAGGCCAGTGCCTTCATCATGTTTCCAAGGTCTAACATGGTCATGATTTTGTTACTGATGTCGTTTGTTACTGCTTCTCTTTCACTAGGTATTTTTGTATGGTCTAGGTCAAGAGAAAACACATTATTTTTGTTTATGGTGTATATGAAAGATTGTGGTTTTCTGAGTGATTTTCTTTCATACTATGGTGTGAATTTTTGTTGAATGATTGTGTGTGTGTTATTATGCGATATCTTGATGCATCACAACATGTGTACCATGTCCCTCCTCCAGACTTTAATTTTTCCATGTTTTTGATTTGTTAGTCAATTTTCCAGTCATGAGGATTAATATTCAAGGATAGGTATGATGTCAGAACATGTTAGAGCATCTGCTTGTTCTTCAGGTCCTTATGGTTCAATCCGCAGTGATGAGAATAATTTTCAAGTCCACGATGAATGCTGGAATCAACCGTTTTTCAACTTGTACATGTAGTGTTCCTTTTTCTTATAAAAGTCAATAAAGTTTGCAAACTTGTTTCTTCATCCGGTCGATGACTGTCATTGTGTTCCCTCCCAAACCTCCTGCCTTGTCCGAGCTTGTTGCTTGACTCGAGCGCTTGCAATCCCTTACTCTTCCAAAGAGTGCGACTGAAGCTGCCATCGGCTTCTGGTTCCATGAGGCCAAGGATCTTGAGGTGCAAGGTCATGTTTCTTTTCTTTGTGAAGTTCGCTAACTTGTTAATAGACTCTGATTTCCATCCATTACGCTGACTTCCACCAGAATATTCAATTCAAGTGTTTCACATCACGTCTCAAGCAATATCTTTGCGTTCATGAGTATCATGCCAAGTGGGCCGTCTTGTCACGAAACAGTCGTGGCAGAGTCACCTTCTGCAGCTCCAGTGTTGTTGCTGCTACTAAGGTGACACCCTCAATTATTGAATGTATTGAAGACCTCCCTGCCATTGGCCCTATTATTGATGGCAACTTCTCTATGGGATCCCCAGTTCCAGATAACCATGAGTACAACTGGAACAAATCCTCTTGGTCTAATTCCCCTGCACGTCCCCCCTCCAGAGCTGATCATTACTCTGAACATGAGTCTGACAGTGGCCGAGCCCAGCAGGCTGAAACCAATTTGACCGATGTGGACCCTTGGGTGTGTTATTTTTGCCTCACGAACTTGTTTTGTCTAACTTTTTCTTTGTAGGACGACTCGCCTGAGGGTGACTGGGATGAGCCTCCCAACCTTGAAAGTCTCGTGGCTTGTCAAGGAACCTTGAAGGATGCTCAGCGAATTGCTGAGAAGATTTCTGAAAGGATGCCGCCTTGTGTTCCTTTTGAAGGGCAACAATTCGGGGCTAGTTTTTGTGCATTTTGTTCTGGCACACCTCATCACCCCCCGCATGAATGTCCTGCTTGTTCAGTGAAGGTGCGTTGCGAACTTGTTTCTTCTAGCTTTGTTTTTGATTTTCCCTGTTAGGCTCATCACCCTTGCTTATCTTGTTCGGCTAGGAACAAGGAGTGTGTCTATATTGGTCTCAAGGTGGAGTGTACTAATTGCACTCATCATTGGGATAGAGGGTGTGTTGGCAGCATTCCTGATCGCAATGTGTTGGCTTTCCCCTTTCAAGGGAAGCCTGAAGAAAATGTTGATTCTATTTTGGCCAAGATTGATGCCTTGACTTTGTCGGCTGCTCCTTACAGTCCAATCAGTGGTATGTTTTGTTAATTAAGTTCGTGAACTTGTTTTGATATCTGTTTTCTTGTTAGCTGGTGCCACCACTTCTGAGGCTTCTCACGCTCAAGAGGTGGAGGATTCTGCCCACACTTATGTGGCTCTCAACTGGTACCAGTTGACTTTTGATGGTCCCGAGATGCTCCCCTTGCTAGTTGCTTCCTGCGACACTTTATTTTCCCACATCAAAGTTAACACTTGTGAACTTCTTGCGTTGTTGAAGGTCCATGCTACTCTCACTGCCGAGTACCGCATCGTGCATGCCAAGTTAGAAGAGAAGCATGCCAAGCCGGGCAGTTCCATTGGATAATGTTTGCGTCAAAACAAACACCAAGGGAAAGGAGCCTAGCTGGTGGTAGGATATCTTCGCAAACTTGATCTGGTTGTGAGTCCATCATGTAATTTTAGTCGTAGTAGTTGTTAAAACATTGTTCAACCAATGTCGTAGTATTTTGTGTTACTTGTAAGGACCGTGTATGTTTGTACGGTTGCTCCCCCCCCTCACTTATAGATAAAGTTTGCGAAGGGGTTCAACTCCCAAACTTTTGGCATGATTTAAGCTAGTTCCACTTTGTTGTGTTCTTCCTTGTTGTTATGACTGCAGACATTCCATACATGTAATTTTGCGATCTAGTGAATATACCTGGTACTACAGTACAAGGAGAGAAACGGCCTAAGGACTAAGCGAGTGTACATAATAAGTACCTCTGAACAATAATACTACCTGTCTAAATGACACGACGTGACAGACCCAAACCGGAACTTAGTTACAGCTTGTACTTGACAGGCTAGCTTGACAGGAAGTTCATAAACCCTGTTTGGATGTCGGTAGTTGTCCATTACCAAGAGAGCTTGCTCCTATAAACAAAGAAGAAAAGGATTGCAATTTAAAACGATCAGCACGTACTAAATTAAAGTGATGCACCATACCTGAGGAGCCCAGTCCGGAAACCACGCGAGAGATAAGATAAGACGATAATCCGAGGTGCAAGCTGTTGTATGACGAGTGCCTTCACGGTTGTCACACTATCGAGGAACTGTTGCCAGTAAGAATTACTTCTGGAAGAATGATTGAATAAGAGCTGGGGTTAGACATGGCATGGCCATCACCGGTCAGGAGATATGTCCTCAGACTTGAGATTAGCGAGTGCTTGTAAGACCTTAGCGAGCTCGACATGGAAACTACATACGGCAACACTGAGTCGGATGCCAAGCAGGACTGCGGCAGCAGTGGGCTGTATGCATAGGAGTCTAGTTACCTGGGGACTGCAGTGATATTTGTAATTAATAGTTGTTTTAGTATAAGTAGCTAGAAGTCCGGTGTAGTATACAAGTTTTGAACCCCTGAGTTGCGGTGCATGCGTAGAAGGCGAGTACTGCAATAAAGGAATAAGTTTGTAGCTTCGAGCATCGTATATAAAGAACGAGCTCACCTCGAGGAATAGAGATAACTTCAGGATCTGACAAGTGTGCTTAAGTTCCGAGTGAATAAGAATCAGTGTCACTGTTCTGTTCCATCTGAGTACTGCTGAGGTCTGTTAAAAAGAGTATGAATTGAAGTAGAAGTTCTGAAATCTGTTCTGTCAGTCTGTTTCTGAATCTGCTTCTGTTCTGTTCTTGTTGAGTTGTTTCTGTTCTGAATCTGAGAACTGTTGAAGAGTCAGAGTCTGTTATCGTCGTCGAAGTTAGTCTTGACAACCCTACCCCTCGGGGAGTAGCAAGCTCACTAAGTCAGTACTTGGTTGAGTGGTCTAAAGAGCGAGCTCGGTGTCGTAGTGAGGAGTTTCATGTTCTATTGTGTTGTAGGATGTGTGTCCTAGTGTAAATTGAATATTACCATTCACCTAGAAGGTTGCGCCTCGAAGTATACCTTCTTGTAAAAAGATTCTAGCCCTAGGATCAATCAAAAATGAGTAAACACTGTACCGCGCTGAGATAACGAGGAGCTTTACGAGTTCTAAAGTGCTAATAGCTGCAGAGTAGACATAATCTCATCCCCCATGCACTTACGAGGGTGATTGTATTATTGAGTAGTTGTGTGAGTGTGTGTGTGGTTTGGTGTGTGTATCACGCCACTCCACATGCTGTTCCACAAGTGCCCACAGCCAGCCTCTTCATCGTTGTCTGGTAATTCATCAAAGGTATCTTCTTTTCCTGACTCTAGGAGTTGTTTCATTCAGGCCTGTGGTATATCAATTATTGTACTGATCTCTGGCAAGTCTATCTTTTGTCTTGCGAAGTAAGGTATCAATCGGTATGCTGCGATTGGTCTTGCAAAGGTTGATCCATCAAGTTCACACAGGATGTAGGCCCCACCCAGGTTCCTTCCAAGGACAACCAAAGGTCCTAAATAACAGGGCCTCATTTTCCTATTCAGTGCTTTCTCTATTTGTGTGTTTCTCATTAAAACCAAACTTCCACTTGCGAAGTTAAAGTCTTTAATAGAGTATTGATAATCTTCCTCAAATTTCAAGGCTGCCTTACGCTCGGCTTTGTAGACTTTTGACTTGATACGTGCTAAGTCTTCTGCATGCTTCTGGAGGCTGATCACCCTTCGAACTATCAGGGACGTAGTGCTTATGATATTTTCTGGTGGTGGCATAAGCTATGTCGTTTTGACTATGTCGAGTGGTAGGAGCGGTTCAGTACCCATGGCCGCAAAGTATGGTGAACAACCCATTCTTCTTCATGTAGTTATTCTGTCTGACCAGAAAACGGAATGCACGTTTTGACTCCATCGTTTCTGGTCTCCATTGGAGGCTTTGAATAAGCCTTGTCATTCATCAAAGTGAGGTCGCTCAGCTATTCCATTTGCTCTCGAATTGTATCCTGATATCCTGATGTGATTTATGTGGTATTTCTTCCTGAGGTATTCAATGGCAGCGACAAAAGCTTTGCCATTGTCTGTAAAAATTACCACTAACACTCCCCATCTACACAGGATATCTTTGAAAATCCATTCCCCTATTGTTCTTGCTGTTTCTCTTCGCAAACATCTAAATTCAGGGTAATGGCTCATGGAACACTGCCCTTGGACAATATATTTGAACTGTCCCAATATTGGCATGAGCATGGTGTCCATGTACATCTTCGAAAACAATGGTGCAGGGACTGCCACAGTTGCAGGCATGTAAATTTGTCTTGTCTGTCGTACTTGACATAGGTGGCAAGTGTGTACATACCAAGCAATTTCCGCTTTCATGTCTGGCCACCAATATCTTGCTTTGACTAATTCATGTGTCGCATAGAATCCTCTATGTGCTACTCTGTCATGACATGCTATCATGACTTCAATTCTTTTGTACTGGGGTATCACAAGCTGATGTTTCCCTTGCGAATTTTTATGCCATAATTTCTCGTCTTTCTCGAAGAAATTCATTGCATATCGCATGAACTTCGCATAGTTTTCTTTGTTCATTCCTGGTGGCCTTTCCAGGTTTGTATGCCAACATAGAATATAATCCAACCATTGATCTCATAGAACTTGTTGAGTAGTTCATGGTACATCCATATAAGTTAGCGAACTTGTTTGTTCCTCCCATTCTTCGGTGTCTTCAATCGTTATTGAATATGTGGCTTGGGCAGCGTGTACATGAACTTGTAGTAGACCATAGTGTGTATGCAAGAAATCATCCATACCATCTCCTGATGGCGGCAGATCTCCTTCTTGAGGTGGACGTCTTGATAGACCATCAGGTCCATGCCTAGTTCCAGGTACATGTACTAGTACAAAATGAAAGGATAGTATCCCTATTATCCATTGGTTTACTGCAGCTGATGGTGCAATGTCTGGGTTTTTGAGCATTCCCTTTATAGTGCTTGCATCCACTTCTACCATGAAGGTGGGTAATCCTATAAGGTATAGCTTACAATCTCCTAGGGCTCTGTATAGCCCATAGATTTCTCTTTTTGCTTGTGAATAGCCGCATTCACGGGGATTCAAGGTGATCAATCCAAACCTCATGAACTTCCTGATTGACAGTTCATCAGAGTCACATTGCGCCAGGTAGTAACCAACAGCTGCCGGTCCTGTATCGACTGTGAGGATAATGGCCCCTCACGAACTATAATTGATAGGTCGTAAGGCAGGACTACTTCGCACCACCTCCTTTAGTTTTTCTTGTGCTGCTATTTCTTTGTTCCCGAACTTGAATTCAACATCTTTGCGGAACAGTTTCGTTAGAGGGAGCGAATTTTCTGTGAAGTTGTCAATGAAGTTTTGTAGTACTCCCGCTGTCCCAACAAAAGCTCTTGTGTCTGAGATGTCCTTGCAGGGTCCCCACCTGAGTATGGGTTCTACGATACTTGGTAAGGGTAGTCGTCTAGCATATGTACATCCGTGGCCTATCACCATGATTTCTGGACAGCACAAGTACACTTTCTTTCCAGAGAACATGCCTCTGCAATATTTCATACGTTGTACAATCCTATTTAAGTTCACGAAGTGTTCCCAAACAAATCTACAAATGCCCTGATTTTCTGGTATGGTTTCATAGGCTTTTCCTAGTTCGTATCTTGTAGCAGGGCCTTGGACTGGTACATCATCAATATAAGGGATAGTATATTGTGGAATTTCTGGTTGTAGGATGAAGGTAACATTGTTGTGAAAGATCAGGACCGAATTGGTCCACCCCATAGGTAACATTACCAGTCATAGGGCTCTGTAAGGTGTTTGGAATGTAGTGAGGTCTCTTGAGCTTTCAGCTGACACTCACTCATCGTATCCTATGAACAAATCTAGTGTGGCCCCACAAGCTCTGCCTGCGAAGTTTTCTGCTAATTGATCTGTGGTGGGTGGTAAACCGGAATGGGTGATAGTAACCTCATTGAGTGGTTTGAGACTGTGAATGATTTGCAAACTTTTGCCATCTTTCTTAAGGACTGTGAACCAACGAGAATGATATGAAGAATTTGACGATTCATATACTCCCGTGTCAAGCTTTGTTTTAATGATTTTACAGATTTCACTGTATATTCCTGGTGGTATGGGTATGTTCTGTAGTACCCAGGGAGTGTGTTCTACCACTGGGATATCGATTGGTGGGAAGAAATCTTGTCTGAAGCTTCCTTGTTCAGCATCTTCCCAAGCAAATGCTTGACTTTGTAGATTCATGAAGTGGTGCATTAATTTTCTTTCCTTACTCCAGAGGAATCCATTGTTATGTATTGAGTCTATATATTCTTTTTGTTCAGTGTTATATCTTCATGAAGGTTTGAATTCTGGGGGTTGTTGTTACGATTTATTCACATTTTCTCCGATTTTCCCCAAATAAGCACCCAAGCACTTATCCTCACTATCTAATCGCCCATATCTAACCCTTATCTCCCATACGACTTATCTTGCCACACCAACTCCACACCCATAACAGTCAACTATTGTCCTCCTACTACGGCTTGCTTCCGTCGCATTGTTACCACTCGACCTACTCATCATACACTCATTGTTCACTTGTTGTCACTTACTGATGGACCTATTATTAGCACAAAGACTTTAGTACATAAGTAGCACAACTCTCACTGTAATACCTCAGCTTCAAGCTATAGTTTATCTATACCAATCTTACTCTCTCAACGACTAGCACCTAGTGCTGTGTCTCAACGAGCCCAATGCTACAGCTTTACTTAGGTCATCGGTGCTTACCGGTATACGACTCTAAGTTTATGCTTGTTTGGATCATGTGAGATTCGGGTCTAACAGTTAGCTCAAAGCTTCCCTATGGTTCCTCAGTGCTAGCCACGAAGAACCAACCAATGACCTCCGACTTAAACGAAAAACAGACTATTGAACTAGGAGTAGCCATTCGAGCTGCTTTCCTTCTTGTCCTCTTCACCGCCCTCACGGTCCATGCAAATCGCGACCACATCGATGAGTTCCTCCACGAACGAAGAATCCTCGTCCCCCTCCAGCCAAGGCCCGCCCGGAGGATTTCCTTCCACTATCAGCCAGCAGCCCCCGCCACCGCCACAAGGACCCTACCAGAGGCCTACCCCTGAGAATGAGCCCCGTCGCTCGCAGACCCAGCATGCAAGGAGGTGGAGCACCCCCCATGGTGATGCTTCCTCCGACGAGTTTCCCCTTCGCAAGGGGCCAGTACGTGCACCCACCCCGGGCCCTTCCAATGCCCCCATGGCAGAGCCAGCGCAGCCCACCACAGCTGAGGAAGAATATGGGAGGGACCTATGGACTAGGTTCCGTAGCCTGACCCCACCCTCAGCCTACACCCCAGCCTGCCCAGACAGGGTGGAACAACCTGCCATTCCCTGTAGAGGGGTACATATGGCCCCAAGACTGACCCAGGGCCTTATTCCCTGGCCTGCCGAGGACTCTGACTCCGACTCCTCCGAACTGGACGTCTGTGCAAGAAGACACCCTGAGACCATCAGGGTCAGGACCCCTGAGCCTGCTCGACTTGTCCCCGTCAAGGAGCCCGAGCCCATCTGGCTCCAGCTCATCGACCATGAGCTCTTCAACCGCTGGAGCCCAGACCGACTCTGGCCAGAACTTTCCCCAGTCGACCGGGACCTACTCAGCCCCATCAGAATCGAGGCCTGGACCCTCTGGAGAGAGGATGTCGATTCCTGGGCCCTCGTTCAGCTCAACCATGAACCAATGGGATACGTCATCGCCCACAACCACCTACAGCCAGGAACCACAGATGAAGACTTCGCTCTCTTCGTTTGGGGCAACACGGCCTGAAACCTTCATGGACCCGAACTGGGCCCAAGGCTTAGGAACCGCACCAGGGAAAGGAGCGAGAGGCAGGATGATGAGTTTAGCAGGAGACTTTACGAATTGGAGCACTGCCCTGGGCACAGGGGCCCCAATTAATTTTGAACATTTTAGCATGTATATACCTGACATGCAATACAACACTTTCACAGTGTACCACCCCCCTGAACCACAGTGGCCCACCCAAATGCCAGACTCCCCTCCAGCCCGAACCAGAAATCAGGGATACTACCCCTATCCCACGACAAGCCGACTACTCGGCGCTGCAGGAGGAAGCTCCGAGGACGAACCAATGCCACAGCCACCGGCCCAACCCGCAGGCCCAGGCCAGCCCATCAACGAACTAGACCAATTGGCCAGGCTTCTGGCGATCAATGCAGAAATGGGACACCGACATGAAGCAGCCCGGGCAGCAAGACTAGCACTGGAGGCCACACTACAAGAGGCCAACGAATATGCGGACCTCAATAATCTACATAGGGTACCAGATCACAGGGGAAGACCAGGGGCACCCCCCGATGCACCTCCACCACCAGCAGCGCCACCAGTACCAAACGAGTACTGACTACTCCACGATCAAGACGACCGCTATTCGGTCCCCAGACACCCAGACTGGCCCTATGCGCCCCACGACCCACTGGTAGGAAATGGATTGCCAAATGCCCCTTACTTCAGGGTCAAACCAACCCTGATCGTTATCCCGAAGCCCTTCCACGGACATCACAGCGATATTCTTCACTTCATAGGCGACAATGTAGCCTATTTCAAGACCTTCCTACCTTTCTTTCAAGAAGAGTCCCAAAGGGTGACCTTCACCGCATCCCACTTCAACGGGGTCGCCAAAGACTGGTGGACCCACAAAAGGCCAGAACTCTGGGATGGAATCAGCTGACACTTTCGATATTCCTCCTGGACAGAGTTCGTTGCCATGATAGAAGCCCGATTCAAGGACCATGCAATCAAACAGGTCCACGAAAAGAAGATGTTCGAGCTCAGGATGGCCAATGGGATGGCCAAGGACTACTTCCAGCAGTTGGAGCAAGAAGCAAAGCTCGCTGGACGACTCGCCGACGAGGGCAAATGTGGGCTCCTCTGCAAAGCCGTTCAAATTGGCATTCCCCAGTCCTACTCCCATGCTATCGCCGACGGAGAAACCACGCCAGATGGCTATCAGCAATGGAAGGCCCATGTCATCAAGATGTACGAGAACCAAACAAGAAAACGGATCTTTGACCAGACCATCGGACTCCAATATGGAGGCAACAACCAGCAATGAGACGATCGCCAACAGAGCCACCCTGCCAGTGGAAGTAACAAAACCCCTGGCACAACAAGTCCGTCGACACCCTCACAGGCCACCTCCAGTGGAGACAAGACTAGCACCAGAACGGTGTATGGAGGCCGGGGACAGCCAATGGAGATAGACCACCTCAAGAAGGAGGGTTGATGCTTCAACTGCGGAGAAAAGGGGCACCTATCTAGGGAATGCCCAAAGCCGAAGAAGCCACGAAGGCAAGACGCACGCAGGAGATTCACTAAAGCCGAGCTCTGCACGATGTTACAGGAGATGGAGAAAGAACCCAAGGAGAAGACGACCTCGGGAGTTGAGGAGTTAAAAGACGAGGCCAGTGAGTGATCGATTCCACTCAACTGGCCCAAGGACTTTCTACTGGTATGCGGTCGCTCCCTGCTGGTCGGACTTATAATATTTCTGTAGTTACATCTAAATACGTGCATTCGAATATACCATTTTTAGCACCTTCCACTGCAAAACCAGTAAGAAAAGAAAAGAATTGATATGCTCTCCTCTCAAACGATGAGGAGATACCCACTCAAATGCCCACAAGGATCAAGAGGGCCAAACAAGGGACAGAGAGTCCCTCAAGTCCGCTTGCTAAGGTGGCCACCAGACCAATCCGAAAGGTGCCTGGCTCAAGCCACAAACGCACAAGTTCAAGAACCCGAGTAAGCACCGAGGATCGACAAGCTGATGACAGAGGCACCACCAATACCGCCATGAGGGGAGCTAGGGGTCGCCCTGTGTCGCCCTTGGGACATGCCGGGGACACGGATCATGTGACAAGAACACAACGTTCACGGTCCCTCTCACAGACAGTGCCTGCATGCACCACGCCCTCGACTTGCGATGTAAATGGGACCCCAACACTTCCTGCCTGTATAGTCAGTGAAGAGTGGCAGAAGGACAGGAAGGACACTTCCAGGAACTCAAATGCCCACAAGGATCAAGAGGGCTGAACAGGGCGAGAGATGCCCCGACCACCACGCACCACCATCGTTGAAATACCCAATGAAGAGGATGACATGTCATACCGACAGTGGCTAGCAAAGGAGGCGGTGAAGCATAGGACCCCGTCCGTTCAAACGAAGCAGGGCTCGAAGCCTCAAGAACCGCCTCCCCCCGACAACACGTGGTACCAACCCTTCTCCACCGCCTGGACACTGAGGGCGATCCAAGAAGCACGTATGCCTGATCAGGCAAATGTGATCATTGCACTCTGGATCCATAAAGGAAGGGAGGCCAAACACACCAAGGAATTACTCGAAGAACTCAGGAAGGGGGGCAAAAGGGTGAAGGAGCGCCTGTACAAACTCCAGAAGCCAATCCGATACATATGCACCACCACTACAAAGTGCAACAAAGACCTGTCGGTCTCCACCAGACTAGAACCCTGTTCAGGCACCCCCACCCTATCCGTAAGGGCACTAATCGACAGCAGATGCACGGGCAGCTCGATCAACCAAAAGCTAGTCCAACAACATGGCCTAGACACCAGAAAGGCCGTGGTACCCATCCCTGTCTACAATGCCGACGGAACCCGAAACAAGGCCGGAGACATCACGGAATTCGTAGAACTCCGAATGAGCATCGGAGGACACATGGAACACATTGACCTCGCAGTCACAGACCTGGGGACCAAGGACGTATACCTAGGCCATGACTGGCTAAAACGCCACAACCCAGTGGTCAACTGGAAGACCGGAACCCTCATCTTCGGGAGGTGCCAATGCCAAAAGAACCGCTTACCTCTCCCCGACTCCGACCCCGATGATGCCTGGGATGAAGAACTAGAGGAGGGAGAGAGTATCCTCACAGTCAACATGCAAGAGGAGATACTCATCCGAGCCGTTCATCATGCCAACAACCTGGCCGCCAAAGCCAACGAAGGGAAACCCAAAAGGATCTTCGAAGAAATAGTCCCCAAGCATTACAGATCCTTCCGTGACCTGTTTGCGAAGGAGAACTTTGACGAACTCCCTGAATGAAAGACCTGGGACCATGTGATAGAACTTGTACCCAACGCAGCATCCACACTTGACTGCAAGGTATATCCCCTGAATTGCAACAAACAGGAACAACTCGACAAATTCCTCGACGAAAACCTCAAATCCAGCCAAATTCGCCCATCCAAGTCCCCATTCGCATCCCCATTCTTCTTCGTCAAGAAAAAAGACGGCACCCTCCGTCCTGTACAGGACTACCAGAAGCTCAATGAAATGACCATCAAGAACCGGTATCCTCTCCCCCTGATCACCGAACTCATTGACTGACTCCAGGGTGCCAAATACTTTACCAAGCTGGATGTATGATGGGGCTACAACAACGTCTGCATCAAAGAAGGCAATGAGGAGAAGGCCGCATTCCGAACAAATCGTGGGCTCTTCAAACCCACAGTAATATTCTTTGGGCTCACTAACTCACCTGCTACATTCCAGTGGATGATGAACAATATCTTCAAAGACCTAATCGAGACCGGGAAGGTCACCATCTACCTTGACAACATCCTGATCTTCACCAAAGACCTAACAGAGCACCAACGCATTGTCCAGATGGTCCTTCAGCACCTCCGAGAGCACAAACTGTATCTCAAGGCAGAAAAGTGTGAGTTCGAGGTACTAGAAACAGAGTACCTCAGCGTAATCATCAGTGAAGGCACCATTCGAATGGACCCCATCAAGGTCAAAGGAATCGCCGAATGGCCAACCCCGACCAAGAAAAAGGTGCTACAGTCATTCTTGGGGTTCACCAACTTCTATCAAAATTTTATAGAAGGCTACTCCAAGATTGTCTGCCCCCTGACGCAACTCTGTGGAAATGCCCCTTGGACATGGGGCACTGCACAAAACCAAGCCTTCCAGCAAATCAAGAAGCAGGTGGCAGAGGACGTCCTCCTCACCATCCCGACCTAGGAAGGGAGGTTCAGGGTAGAAGCAGACGCCAGTGAGGGAGCGATTGGTGCAGTCCTCAGCCAAGAATGGAATGGGAAATAGAGACCGGTGGCCTTTATGTCAAAAGCCCTCACCGAGACCAAGCGACACTATGAGATTTACAACAAGGAACTCCTCACAATTATGCTCGCCCTTGCAGAATGGAGGCACTATCTCATGGGGGCAGTAGAAGATGTGGAAATCTGGACGGATCATCAAAACCTCCACTACTTCCAAAAGCCTCAAAAGCTCAACTGCCGACAAGCCCGATGGGTCACCAAGCTAGCCGAATACCATTTCACCCTCCATCACAAGCCCGGCACCCTCAACAAGAAGGCCGACCTGCTCTCACAATGGGAAGACCATGATCAAGGACAAAATGACAATGACAAACTTGTCATCCTCTCACCGGAGCACTTCCGAGCAATGATCATGCCCACACATGAAGAACTCTGCCCTCGCATCCTCGAAGGACTCCGGAAGAACGAAAACATAGACCCAAGCATCTATGATTCCTTCATCCATGACCAAGGAGTCTACAAGGATGGCCCCAAGTGGGAAGACACCAACGTCCTGATGTACGATGGACACATCTACATTCTGAAGGACGCCGAACTCAGAGGCACCATCATCGCCATGAGCCATGACCATATCGCCGCTGGACACCCCAGGGTAGTGAAAACCCTGGAATTAATCCAAAGAACCTACTGGTGGCCCAAGATGTGCAAGGACGTCAAAGCATATGTCAAAGGATGTGAGACGTGCCAGCAAACGAAGACCAATACGCAACCGAAGGCTGCCCCGCTCAACCCAAACGTCATCCCCACTGAACCCTGGTCCCATATCTCCATTGACATGGTCACCGGACTCCCTGAATCCAACGGACACGATGCCCTCCTTGTCATAGTTGATTGCTTTTCAAAGGAAATCATACCGATCACCTGCAACATCAAACTCTCATCAGAAGGATGGGTGAGAATACTCAGAGACCAAGTCTATGCATGACACGGAATGCCCACACATGTAATTTCGGACAGGGGCCCCCAATTTGTCTCAAAATTTATGAAAGACTTGTACAAAATGCTGGACATCACCCCGAACGCCTCTACAGTATTCCACCCACAGACCGATGGCCAGACAGAACGAGCAAACCAGGAGATTATCAAATACCTCTGGATTTTTGTAGATTACCAACAAGAAGACTGGGCAGAATGGCTGGCACTCGCCGCTTTCTCACACAACAACTGAGTCCACTCAGCGACAGGCAAATCACCATTCTTCATCAACCACAGAATGCATCCCCAACTCTTATCAGAGTCAATCCGCGAAACCCCCTTCGACAATCCCAGTGCTCAAAACTTTTCTGCCACAATGATGAAAATCCACCAAGACACACAGAAGGCCCTGACAGAAGCCACCATAACAATGAAGAAGCAGTACGACAAGAAAACCAAACCAGCATGCGGTTATGACATCGGAGAGCGAGTCTGGCTGGACACACGCAACCTCAATCTGCCACGACCAAAGAAGAAGTTGGATGACAAACGAGTCAGCCCTTTCCTGATTCTCAACAAAGTCGGAATGGCAGCATATAAGCTGAAACTTCCACCGCACTGGAAGATTCACCCCACCTTCAACGAGAAGCTACTCTCGCCATTCACACCCCCCGCATTCCCAAACCAAGAAGTGCTGCCACCACCTCCTCCAGACCTGATTGAAGATGAAGAGGAGTACGAGATCAATGAGGTACTAGACTCGCGAACATGGAGAGTGCGAGGAAAGAAAGGACAGAAATCGAGGACAACGACCAACTACCTGGTCAAATGGAAAGGATGGACACAAGAACACAACTCGTGGGTACGAGAAACAGAGATGGAACATGCACAGGAAGCGATAGAAGAGTATGAGCAACGCATCCAGCATGCCGGACACATTGACATAGCCAAAATCATAACCAATCCCAGCAAGGCCATCACCATAATCCTCGACAACGAATACTCGGACAATGGCGATGTCAGATACAAAGCACAAGCAGTAGACAGAACCCAGTACTGGATCAAGTACAAACCAAAATGGAAAAGAATGATAGACGAATATTGGAGAAATGTACACAAACACAACATGCACGACACCCCCAAAGACGAACCCTAATGGCAGTCGGGATGACTGCCTTAATGAGGGGGTAATGTTACGATTTATTCACATTTTCTCTGATTTTCCCCAAATAAGCACCCAAGCACTTATCCTCGCTATCTAATCGCCCATATCTAATCCTTATCTCCCATACGACTTATCTCGCTGCACCAACTCCATGCCCATAACAGTCGACTATTGTCCTCCTACTATGGCTCACTTCCATTGCATCATTACCACTCGACCTACTCGTCATACACTCATTGTTCACTCATTGTCACTTACCGATGGACCTATTATTAGCACAAAGACTTTAGTATATAAGTAGCATGACTCTCGCTGTAATACCTCAGCTTCGAGCTATAGTTTATCTATACCAATCTTACTCTCTCAATGACTAGCACCTAGTGCCGCGTCTCAACGAGCCCAACACTACAGCTTTACTTAGGTCATCGGTGCTTACTGGTATACGACTCTAAGTTTATGCTTGTTTGGATCATGTGAGATTCAGGTCTAACAGTTGTGGTGAAAGTTCGGGCATGTCTTTCAAGGGATCTCCTCAAATGTTGTGAATAATCCTGAACTTGTCTGGTAAGGTAGCTAGTACTGGCTTAGTTTTCAAGGCTACTGGCTTATACTTTTTGCTGGCATATATTGAAGCAGTTTTCTCAAACCATGGTTCATAGTTTTCATCACCAATTATATTTGAGCCATATAGATTATACATGTACTTGAGAGGCTTGGAGATGTGTTTAGAAGGGGTTTTCATGCTGTGCTGTGCATAGATGGGCATGTTTTTCCCATGAGTTCTAGTGTGTGGACTATCTAAGGGTCTGTTTAGAGTGGTTATATCGTGTACTGAAGGGATGTGGAGTTGGGTTGGATTGCACGCAGCTAAATATTGTGCAGCGGTGTGGAAGTTCTCGAACTTGTTTCGTGTAGCATAAGCGGAAATAACGGGGTTCTGATTCTTGTCTAACTCAATGACTAGTGCCACTTCTTCTTGATTGTGTAGCTTTTCTTCTAGTCAAGGGTCATCTTCTTCTGTATATCCATCGTGTGTCATGAGTCATACATGGCCCCTAGGCCTGGTAGGTATGGTTGCCGTTTTTCCCATGTTGGGATCATGAATTGTAATGGTCTGATCCTGGTTCTTGTAGTTCCTAATGATGCTCCGAGTAAGAGTGTTGAAGGGGCACCCGAGTAATATGTCGTAGACTGATTGTCTAATGACGTGCACTTGCAGGTACAGGGTGATGTCTCCAAATAAAAATGCAACGTTCCTGGCAAGGCCAAGCGAACTATTCAACATTCCATTGGCGGATTGCATGTCTATAATTACCATGGGATCATAGGTTAACCCCAGGCAAGGGCATATGGCTTCTGACATCGAAATCACTTGTGATCCCAGGTCAATGATACACTCCATCTTCAGCTGATGATCCACGATAGGCAGTATAGATCGTAAGGCGATTGATTTGGCTGCACACTTAAGTGGGCCAATCTTTTCTCCTTTCTTGATGCAGTCTTCATAAGGATCCTGGACCACAAAAGCCCCTTCAAGAGGATCTTCACGAACTTGTTTGACCTGCTCTTGCTCGAATGTTTGTACTAGGGGCTTTGGTTGCCCATATAGTAGCATACTTTTTACGGACAGATCCTCTGATGCGACGTTGATTTCAAAGGTACCGGGTCCAGTGTACAAAACATCATTCTTAAATTGTTCGACAGTTGATGGCACCTTGCGTTTTGTGATATCGTCTTTCGTCATATCACATATTTCTGGGGATAGCAAAAATAGTTCGTGCTGGGATAAGGTAATGGGAGTGTCCATGGTTCTTTCATACACATGTCTGGCTACCAATGCATCCTCTATAGGAGCTTTGGTTCAGTATGCCGGTTCATGTTCATGAACTTTCCTGCGATAATCAGGCTTTGCACCAATGTTGCAATCAATGGGCAGGGCGTAATTAGCCGGTCGTGCCAAAGCAAATGGGTGTATATCTTTGGGGATCCCTTCCTCATCAAGGGCCAGTCTGTTCCTTGATTGCTGCATGGAGTCTTGTTCTGCCCCAGGCACATTCCATACTGTGGTATTGACACGCGAACTTGTTTGTACTGAGGGAATAAACCATTTGATTATTTCTGCTTCATGAACATCTTTCACTTGAGTTTGTGGGGAGCGAATCTCCAAGTCACTGTCATCTGATAAGTCAACAAGTGCGGGTATGTCATCTGTGTCTGAAGGGGCTTCTTGCTTGTGTGTTTCTTTTCTGAATGAAGTTCACGGAGTTGATTTCGGTTTCTCAACATCTTTGTGAACTTTCTGATTACTGCGGGTATTTCTTGCCATGGTGTTGTTATGCTCTGGAGTCAACAGGACGTCAGCTACTGGCTTTGGTTCCTTAACTTTGCCTGTAGTACCAGGGTTGGCCTTTTGTGTTAGGTGAGGTACACGGACTTCAACTTGTTTGAACCAGGTTTTAAGTGATTCATCGTTGGATGCGTCTGCACAAGCTTGTAGACTTTGTAGTTCTTTCTCAATAGACCCGGTCTTAGCAATTAAGGCTTCGACTCATTGAGTGATGGTCATATTGGTTGGTAAGGAACATTTGTCCACTAGCTGAGCGTATTGTTCAGCGTTTTTAACGAAAGTGAGGGGTTCTCCCAGGAATTGCATCATGGTGGTATTAACAGCACCCAATTGGCCAGGGTTCTGTTGGTGCCATTCCTCTATCTTGTCAGCAAGGCAATTCCCAGGTAGACCCTTTGGTAAGTACACTCCAGTGGGTAACACTATATGATTCTTAGTGTTCCTTCTGCACTTGCCCTCATGGACCATCATGTCGATTTCTTCACAAGCATTGATATAGTGACCTCTTTTGCCACAAAAACCACAATTGCCATCTCGTGATGCTGGCGAACTTGCAAACAACGATTGGGGTCCTGGTTGGTAGTTCGGGCACCTAGGTTGTCGATCTTGTTTGTCCTGTAACTGCAGTTGTGCTAACTGCACTATCTTGTCCTCAATTGCTTGTAGATGCAATGATATTTCTGACGGTTCTTGCTTGACCATTACTGGTTCTGGCATTCTAGCTGGGTAATGTTGTGGAATTCCCATGGGTACTGAGGAAACCACTGGTGGATTATACGTAGCATAACCACTGCTAGCATGGTATGGCTGCAGGGTGCTAGCATACAGGCTCTTGCCTTGATTGGTTCCTTGTAAGACAAACTGCGCTGCTTCATATATATTTCCCAACAGGTAAGGGTCTGAAGGAAAGTGGTCTGGGATTTTAATTTGAAGCCTTCACATTATGCCTTCCCATATCAAATCCGGAAATCCCTTACTGAAAAGGTTACTGACTTCCAAACCAGATAGTCATTTCTTTGCTTCCAGGAATTGTGCTTTGGGGTAGAATTCCCTGTAGTACGTTCCTAGGTCCACTAAGGATGTAACTTCACAAGCATATTTGCCCACTGCATGCTCAATATCCATGCATTCATATTTGCGTTCAGAGTCTGTGTCAGGATATTGTTTAATGATTGCTTTCTTGAGGTGACGATAGGTTTTGGTAACATCCACAAACTCTGCCAGGCTTTCCCAGAAGTCGGCTACGGCGACTCCAGAGTAATGTGTAACCCATCTCTTCTTTTCTTGCTCATTGGTTATATTGTAATGATCAAACAAGGCTTCTAAATCCTGCAGGTATCGTGCAAGTTTGCGACCAGGATTGGCTTCATCGAAGATGTTCGGCGCACTTCTTTCTCACCTAAATGGCATCTGTGTGCTCATAACTATTTGTGCAACCGGGGCGGCTTGAGGGGCAGCTGCTGCTGCTTGCCCTGTTGCTGCTTGACCAGCGATGGTGCCTGCGCCTGCATCTCCTGCGAGTCCTGACATTGTGTTCTGTGTGTTGGCTGGGGTGTTGATAGTAATTTCTATTGGTTGTGATATGAAAGGAATGTCATATTCCTCAGTTTCTCCTTCGTTTACTGGTGTAGTAACAGGGGCAGGGGTTTGTTCTGGTGAACCTCTCATAGATAGTTCAGTAGTTTCTGTGCTCTGTGTTGTGAGACTTAATCTTCTTCCAAACTCATGAAGGTCTAGTCCTTGGTCTGGGTGAGGTGTCGCAGTATCTGATGCTGGGGTAAGGTTGTCCACAGTATGATATGCAGTTGGTAATGTGTCTGCAAATAGACTGGTGGTAGGTTGTAGACTGGATAGAATGTTGTCTTCTTCAAATAAATCAAAGGGTTCTGCAGTCGATATATCTAGCTTTTCATGGTAGATATCTCCTGGAATGAATTGTTCTATTTCTTCTTCTTTGATAGTTCGCAAAGAAGAACTGGGAATTGGTTGGTTACTTGGTGGGGTGTCAGCAGTTAAGTGCTCAGTATCTTTTTGCCACTGTTGGCACTGGAATGTTACGTGTAAAGTTTGCAAAGTAGTTGGTTGGTAGGGTTTGTTATGACCAAAGTTCTTTGGAGGAGCAATGGTCAAGGTATGAGTTTAGGAGATAGAGTCGAAATTTGACTATTATCCCCCTCATGGTGGGCTCCAAAATGATGAACCCAGAGACTCCTGCAGGCAGAAAACAACTAATCTATTGAGCGGCAAGTGGTATCCATTTTACAGAATCTGAAGGCAGGTTCTAGCAAGTCTAGTCAGGCACCTCCATGCAGTGACTATCCTTCCTAAGCTTATAATGTTCTGTTGTTACTTCAGTAACAAGTTGGTGCTAGAGAACTAGGTGAGTGAAAGAAGTTTGCTAGTAGGTTTGGTGTCATTCTTAGTGGATCAAATGGTATCTGTGGGTGTCAGTAACTAAAGAGTGAATATCCTATCTCGGATTACTCTTGAAGTTAGCTAGTAACAGGTGGAAGCCTGAGAGTGCCAACGAAGGTGAGTTTCCTCTTCCTTGGTTATAGACTTAAGCTAGTAGGCAATGGGTGCACAGCGATACAGTGCACAAGTGTAATCAAGTTCACGATGGACTTGCAACACACTAGTGTATCGACTGAGTTGTTGTGTATATGTGTCTTCGACTATGAAGACCTTAGTTTGTTGGTTCGATTGTGTGGGGGAGTAGTAGCCCCGAGTGTATTCTATTGTTCTAGCTCGAATACTTTGTTACTTTTATACTACTATTCTATACTACAGCATAATCTACTGTTGTCAGCCACAGTACTTGCTTATTGAGCATAGCAAACTTATTTGTAACACTATTACTGCGCTATCTTCTTTATAATAGCTTGCTCGTATGGATATCTATCTGCCTGACTAACAAGGCCTAACAGCACGACCACCTTACTAACCATAGTAGGTCCACAGTTACTACTGCCACAAGTTCACGAACTTGTTTGGTTGGGTTGTATATGTGTCAGCGTGCCTGGAGCTTTCTTCATTATAAGTCCCTTTTTGCCACATACTATGTGCGTGTTGGGAGACCCTATGACCATGTGGGTCTGGTCATGTGCTAGGTACCATATCTTGCCGCGTCAGATGTGTATGATGCATATGTTTAATTACATTGGGCCGATGCCGGTGATTCATGTTGGAGCTGACCTATGCATCATAGCTCACGAACTTTGTGTGTTGCCTATGGATTTGGATGGTTTAACCGGCATTGAACCGGCACACCTTATCTGACTAGGGTGCCGACCTAAGAATAGGTTGATAAAATTGTTGTATGTTTCCCGCGAATTCTGAGCACACAGAGCCACCAGGCTCATCAACATTGTTGGAAATGTTGGCAGCCATTCTGGTTGATCAGACCATAGGAGTTGCCAAGAAAACAAGTTGAGAGAGAGAAAAAAAAACTAGAGAGTAAAAGAGTTCAAAAAATGTAATGCCAGATGACCAGAGTCAATTGTCACTACATGAGTTGAACTTGCAGAGAGAAGCTTAGAGTTGCATGAAAGAACTGGAATCAACTCTCATTAAGTCCAAGAATGTCCCTACTAGAGTACCAGGCATCGTATATATACTATGGTTTGGAGATATATAAGGAAATGTGTAAATAAGTGCAACTAGAGCTGAGTAAGTGCTGAGTCTTCAGTCTCGAGGATGATGAGAGATGATGAAAATCCCTACACTGGCCCAGTTCCAGCTAGAAAATGGGGTGGAAGCTAATGATTCCACTCAAGATAGCACCTTGTATAGTCAAAATTAAATCAAATTTTGCTATTTCTATGAATCTGTACTACTAAATTTTGGTATGTCACTTACACATTTAAGGTCTACCCCCCTCCCCCCCTACGTCAGGTGCCAGTTTGCTCCAATGGAATCCCCTTGCCTTCAAAAGCTGTTTGTGGGCTAATGAGAAATCTTCCTAGCAGACAGTGTCAAAATGCATGCCTTTATTGAAGGTTCATGATTTCCTGGGCACCGCTGGGCATGAGACCAAGTGAAGGGATGATAAGAAGATTACCTTGCTTGCCAAGGTCTCTCTGGGTCGACTTTGGTGATTACGATAGCCATCGTGTCCCGTGATTTTTCCCACAGCATGATGCTATCGTGTTGCTTGGTCAAATAAACGTAAAGGACTATTGACCACGTGATTTCTTGCGAGAATTTTTCACTAAACATCATGTTATATAGTATACTACTCGTATTAGCTATAGCTTGATCGCAAAGAGAAATCGATGTTATTGGGTGGTCCAACGTGATATTAAAGAACCGGCTGATGTAAGAGGAGTGACGGCGTTACCACAGTGATTGATGTGACAAGCGGTAAGACTCGGAACTGTTTTTGAAACTTTTACCTTGCAGTCGATGTCTTTACGTGATGGTGTTCCGACAGGTTTTATACTTGATGATATAGACGTGCGGAATATTTCCATGCTGTTAACGCATCATCACCCAAGTTCAAATTCGTCAGTACACTCATATTCGATTTATGGTGCTAATTGGATGATCTCTTAGGATGATGTAAGCTCAACGACGTAACTGCAGTGACAGGAGCAAAATTTGGGATTGATTTGGAAACCTTCATCTGTAAATCCATGTCTTTTCACGATGGTGTTCCCATAGGTTCTATACTTGACGAGATCGACGTACAGAATATCATAACATTGTTAAATCGTCATGAGGTATGTTCGAATAGGCATGTATACTATACTTCACTTATTGTCTTAGATTTCTGTGGGACCTTCCATAGCGAATAATCGCGAATATTTATATTATTTCATCGGGAATTGCAATAATGTTCAACAAGACGCCTTTCGACACGAAGTCATACGTTGCTTCCACGGAATAGAACGTCTGTCTTTGAAACTACCCACATTATTGTTGTTGTATATGGTCAAAACACAAGACCATGGTGCGCTATCTCTTTCCAGCGTTTTCATATCGATTTATGGCAGTATATTTAGACACTTTAATCGGCAATCATTATACAAGGAAAGAGCTCTTGAACCGCTTGGACAATTTCTATTTGGAGAACGTCATCCGAAATCACGCCTTGGACACTGTCGATCCAAAATTTGTCGATGGTAGCTCTGTGGGGGAGACTTTACGAGAACATCATAAAGATGTCATTGTAGACGTTCTTCGGCTTTCTTCTCCCACAGATATTCTTCCCTGTGAACTCTTACGAGAAACCAAAGCGACGATCTATATGTTTTGCTCCCTCCTGGACATGAATGCTTTGAATGATTTCCGACGCCATCTTCAACAACAATTACAACCACCCACATTTATGGACGGTACCTTCGTCAATGACGAATTTGACTTCGTTGCTACACCTGTATTACAATGGCTTTGTCGCCAATATGGTCAAGGTACGTTTATCACATTGCTATAGTGTATAAATGATAGGACTAACGATGTATGTAAAGAAACCGATATTCCCTCCAGAGCGACACGTGTTGAATGTTTTCACCGTCTAAAATTGCCTGAATTCGAGGCGGCCCGAATTCTCGTCAATGACCGCCACGTAAATTCGAGAGTTCCAATCTTCTGTAATGGCACTCCAGTCCTTGACGAATTAAACACTGTACCGTTACATCGTGTGCGGGAAATTCTTGGGTCATTATACAACGTTCCCTTGGAGATAACACATCAACGAGACATTCTCGCTCAATTCTGTGCCGTTATTCCTGCGGATATTGCACATTCCTTGGTTATAGAGGTCAGAAAAGAATATAACCATCGCATTCATTATACAAAACGACTTCGCGAACACTACGAAAAGGATGATGATGATTTTTTGCATGCAATAGATGATGAATATGTACGGGAAAGGATCAACATGGCATCCGATCGGACAGACAATGCTTGCATACAGGAATCGACATGTGTCGTCTGTGCTCGTTTGCAATGTAAACGCTTGATGAACACCATGGACATCACGTCAATTCCTCATGGGAATCTCCTACAGCCAACGCAAACACATCCTTCTCATATATTATCTTCCAATATGCTCTTATATGGACACGAACGAATGCCACTCACCGGAAGCGTCGATGTATGCCCCGATTGCTTACGATCACTGACAAGGACCAAACTACCTCGACTAGCATTAGCCAATAATATGTGGATAGGACACATACCTCCTGAACTCGAAATTCTCACTTTACCTGAACGAATACTGGTCGCTCGTTATTTTCCTGCGGCATATATAATCAAATTGTACCCAAAAATCAAGACGGCGAAGCATTGGAATCCAGAAACTTTGTGCAGTGGAATCAAAGGCAACGTATCTACATACCCGTTGCCCCATGGATACATTGCATCCTTCATCGATGGTCGTCAAAGTATGCCACCACCACCTGCCATTCTTTCCGCTGTCATTGGCGTAACTTTTATACAACCCAATGACAAACCACAATATCCCTTTCCTAAACAACTTCATGTACGCCGACGAATCGTCTTCAACGCATTGACTTGGTTAAAAACAAACAATCCTTTATGGGCGGACATTTATATTGATTGTGAACGCATACAACAACTGCCGGAAGATGGTGTACCTGCGGAGATAGCGAAAGTTGCGCGAGTATCACATGACTTAACAATTCTTGTCGACGAAGAAACCGGGTATATTCCTGATGCTATGAACGACGATGATATTGGTACGAAAATGGTGTTTCCAAGGATGCTATATGCTTATACAGTATTTCAGTTTTTCAGGACTTATATCCTAATATGGATGAGTCTGACACAGACACTCATTCCTTCAAACTTTCCGAAGGTATGTCTTTAACATATCGTTTCTAAATCAGTTTAACACAAGACTTAAGGTGAAATATATTCTGAGGACATTCCATTACGTTCAAACGGCATGGTCGACGCTAATGGCAACGAAATCCTAGATGAAGATCTACAGGAACACGCCTTAGCCAATGAAATTTCGCATCCTGCTCAAGCAGATTCATCTGAAGAACGTTTCCGCGTTAAGAGGGGAAGTAGATTCATATGTGAATATGCTCGGACGTCTGATGATGGCCTACGAACTGATGGCGGACCAAGCAATCCCAATCATCTCTTGGGAGCATTTCCTGTCCTGTTCCCATATGGTCTCGGAGGGTTTGAGACTGCCAGGAAGATTGATGTCCCTTATGAAGTTCACGTCAGATGGGCATTGCTTTATGCTGACCGTCGTTTTCGACGAGACTTGCATTTCATCTTTCAGACGTTTGGAGTTATTCAAAAACGAAATATCTGTCGCTCCGCCGTTCTCCAAATGCACACTGCTTCATACGAAAGGCATCTACCCTTGATCACATCTATAAGACCCAAAGATCTTTTGAAGGCCGCTGTTCAAGAAACTCAGAAAACACCATTCACAAACCCAGGAGTACAAGCTTTACGAGCAGAATTGATCGCCGTACGATCCAAAGTGTTAGGTACTGATGAATCTCGACGAACTCTTTGGTCCAAAATTTGGAGCACCACTGTCCTTTTCAATCCCCCAAACCTATGGATAACTATTAATCCCAACGATACACATGATCCAATCGCTCAAGTACTAGCTGGTGAAAGAATTAATCTCGACGAGTTCATCGCACGATCCGGTCCTACAGCCACTATGCGAGCCAAAAACATAGCCCAAGATCCTTACGCGTCTGCTCGGTTCTTCCATTTGATGATTGAAACGATTTTGGAATGTCTATTTGGAATTACGGTAGAAAAACATCGTGGACGACATGCTTTCACACGAGAACGAGGCATTTTTGGAATTGTACAAGCATATATTGGCACGGTTGAAGCACAAGGACGAGGTTCACTCCATTTGCATCTGCTATTATGGCTCCGAGGTTCTCTCACGGCCGATGAAATGGAACACGCTTTGACATCGGCAACGTTTCAGGAACGAGTAACCTCATTCATAGCTCAAAATATTGTTGCAGATATTGGGAATTTGAAGCCCGAAGACATTTTACTCTTACCTCAGATTCAAGACGTTACATATTCCCGACCACCTCATTTGTCTCCTACATCTGACTTTGCCGATTGGCGTTCGCGCATAG
Organism: Armillaria novae-zelandiae; assembly: GCA_030435655.1. Taxonomy (NCBI): domain Eukaryota; kingdom Fungi; phylum Basidiomycota; class Agaricomycetes; order Agaricales; family Physalacriaceae; genus Armillaria; species Armillaria novae-zelandiae. The sequence goes on from JAUEPR010000054.1 coordinate 147,036, forward strand.
CACGAACTGTTCAACTTCACAAATGTGACGAGCTTCGATGTCTCATACGTGTTGGGAATCGCAAAGCGTGTAAACATCATGCACCTTTTCCCATTAGCGATCGAGCATGGGTCGATAATAATGGAGAGTGGGGTCCTCGGCGATTGTACGGTTACGTGAATAACTTCAATCCTTCAATTCTACTTTTCACACGAAGTAACCATGATATCAAATTGATATTGAACGCGATGGGAACCAATAGTCTTACTTGGTATTTAACGACATACGCAACAAAAAAACAACCTCAATCCTCCAATGCATCTGCAGTGTTGGCAAAAACACTTGCTTTTCACAGACAGACGTCAAACCGAATACAAACGGATTATCACATGTTCAATAAATGTTTATTACAACGATGTTCTAACGCCCTCGGTCGTTTACAAGAATTCAGTGCTCAAGAATGTATCAGCTACATAATGGGATGGGGTGATCGCTACATATCCCATTTTTACGTACCCATTTATCTCAATGGCATCCGTGCTCTCTTATTCCAAACTTTCCCCCAACTTCGGTGAGATCTTTACTTTCTTATGCATTTACAACGATACCAATTCATATAGATATCCTTTCACAAATGAGGATAATCACACCAACAATGAATCGACAGAAAGCAATCCCACAGCAAGTTTTCTCTTATATTCACATTACAGTGTCTTAATTATTTCTAAGGTTTCTGAAAACTGTGTTCGTTTGCACTTTCAAAATGATACTCTCAAGCCGAAAGATCAAGTCCGAGAATATCAAGACCGTGGTTTACGTTTACAGTGCCTTAGTCTTTTTGACTTTCTGTTGAACACGTACGATAGTAAGAAACGGAAAATCCCTACCATCCACGACGACTCTGCTTCAGATTCTGACGATGACACTTCTACTATTCACACTCTTGATGCCGAATGCGAACACAAAATACCGTATTTACCGGAATCAGGGAGGGAATCACACGTTCGAGTCATTCGTCGTATAGAACATGAAACCCTGCCCGATTTTATAGGTAAATATGTTGTGTATCTACGATATAACGTACTTATTTACACATACAGGCGGTTGGTTTCCAGATCCAGCATGTGAAAAGGAATTACATGCGGCATTTCTTCTCACCCTGTTGAAACCATGGAGAGATCTACATGAGTTGCTACCCCACGCTTCTTCTTTTGCTAGCGAACTGCAAACCTTCTTGGACGTTAATCCGACATGCCAATCTTATGTGTCCAACATAAACTATTATCACCGTTGTCTTAAAAGCGCCAAACATCACAGTTTGGACCATACGTCATCGACATCGTCGACAGTCTTTGATGACAGCGACCGTATTGACGGTGATAACACTGCTCATATCACAGAAATTGACATTGAACGTGCACGCATATTGCGTGTTGATCAAAATGAACGTTATTTTGCACAAACTACAATGGACTATGCATTTGACGTTGGCATGTTTGATAGAAATACCGCCCCCGCTCCTTTAAAACCACCTCGTCCCATAGCCACTCCAGACGACGTAACACGGTTTCAAACCTGGCATGATCAACTGAAACGTGTTATCGAGGCAGACCAAAATCCTATTGCATATAATATCGCCAACTCCTCCCAATCACCACTTCCCGAAGGAATCGTCACCATTGACACAGATACAATCTCCAATCCTCCCGTTTTCGTACCGAGTTTAAACAAAAATCAAAAATTAGCACTGTCCATCGTGGAACAACATGTCCTTGCAGACATTCGAGAAGGAAATCCTACACAATTGTTGATGCATATTCAAGGCGCTGGTGGAACGGGAAAAACACTACTTATCCGTGCTATTGCGGAGATGTTTGCAAATTATAACGTACGCCATACATTGGGATTGACGGCAACATCTGGAATAGCAGCGACGCTGTTCGGAGGATGTACAATCCATTCATGGAGTGGAGTAACAGCGACATCCAGCGTAGAAAACCCATCTCGTGCCACAGCGGCAAAACGACAAGCTCATTTCGGTTCGAACAAGCTTTTAATCATAGATGAAATCTCCATGCTCGACAAAGCTTTCCTATCCAAACTGGCTGATACCGCATCAATCACACGATCTCAAATTGGATTACCTCATGCGGATAGACCTTTCGGTGGCTTGAATGTACTTCTCGTCGGAGACTTCCATCAATTTCCACCAGTAGCTAAAAGCCATGCAGCCCTTTACGATCCACATTCTTCAACAGATTCCGCTACCAGAGGATATGACCTGTATCGCCAATTCGAAACGGTGGTTTTACTGAAAGACCAAATTCGTATAAAAGACGAGCAATGGATGGCTTTTTTGAACCGCCTACGCACAGGTGCCTGTACAATCGAGGATATTACATTAACAGAAACCGTCCGCCTGGGTTCGCCAACATGTCCTTTAACAGATCTCCATACATCACCTTGGATGGATGCCGTCTTCATCACTTCCAGAAATTCTGCACGCAATGAATGGAACGCAGAGGCATTGCGCCTTCATTGCCATAAAACGGGACATATTCTTTATCGTTCCCATGGAGAAGATCATTGTGGAAAGAGCAGAGAGTCCCTAACAATGAATGAACGCATGGAGATTGCTTCCCTAACAGAAAAACATACCGGCAAATTACCAGACATTGTCGAGATGGCGATAGGGATGAAAGCCATGGTAACCCTCAATATCGCAACGGAATCGGATTTAGCCAATGGTACTCGTGGCACGATAGAGGATATTATCCTTGATCCTCGTGAACCCAATCCAGACCCTGATGAAGACAATATCGTCAATCTACAATATCCCCCCGCACTCATCCTTTTCCGACCTCATACTTCGAAAAATACACCTTCTTTTGAAGGCCTCTCCTATGGCTTACTACCCATCATTCCATCGGAAACGTCCTTCCCACTCAAACGCAAAAATCAAACGTCTTATACAGTTTACCGTCGACAAATGGCTGTCACTGCTGCTTACAGCTTCACCCATCACAAGGCACAAGGACAATCCTTAGATTGGTTGCTTGTCGATCTCGCTGATCCTCCGAAACACGAATTGGATGGATTCAATGCATACGTCGCCTTATCTCGCAGTCGTGGTCGCGACACTATCCGCATTCTGAGACCATTCAACAGAAACATCTTAGTTACACCAGCGAGCGACATTTTAACAGCAGAAGATGCACGTTTGGAAAAGTTGTTTTCCTCCACATGTATGAGTTTCAACGACAAATTTTCCATGTAATAATTATTGTATAATACACTTATTGTAACATATTAACCATGACAAAAGTGACTCCTTATCTCCAACGTCAGCACCACTAACGAGCCTTAGCGCATAACCTATGAAATAGTATCAACACCGACAAGATGATACTAATTGCACACCCCGATACTAATGGTTGTCTTCCAGCTGTTGAGCTTAATGACGCTGCCTGCTTGGAAAGAGTAAATGCCTGTAATCACAGCGGCCACCAAACTGGTCAATGATACCTGTAGATAGTAGATGAGCCAGACTACAATGGAGAAAGCGTATAGCGACAAACACAAATGACCGACGGCTATACCCGTGATAAATCGCAGAACATGGGTAGGAAACGCTCCGCGTACGTGCACCGCTTAGGGCTTCGATGTCACCGAAGCCATACTCCAATGCTGCAAATTTATCACAGGTTACGATGGAGGTGCTCGATGCTGTTACAATGGTGCTATTGGCCAAGACTACAGTCATTGATTGGACTGTATCAAGGGTTAGGCCCCACATTCTAGATGCAAACCCAAATCCTCCACCAGCTGTACCGAATGAGATTCTGCCGCTTCTCGTTATCGAGATATTGAGAACTCACCAACGTGACCACCAATGCCTACGTAAGGGCAGCTTCCATTGCCTGATTATTCAATGCGAACGCGACATCTCTTAGCCTATTTCCCGTCTCTATTGTTGCAGTACCAGAAGACGCGTCGATGTCGACCCTGGTCATATTGCTCAGGTCAATGACAATGGCACCATTTTTGCCTCCTAGGCCATTGGCGATGTAGTTGTGCTAGAACGATATTAGTAAGGGTGGATAACAACTTGAAAAAAAGGCTACTTACACCCCCACTCCTTGCAACGATTTGCAGGTTTTCTGAACTACCAAGAGCAACTACAGCGACTACCTGCTCTGTCGTTGAAGGATATGTTACTGCTGCTGGAGAAAAATTGAAACGCAAGTTGTCTGTGGACACCATGACGAGGTTTCAATGCGAGGTGATTAGAATATATGTTACTAGCTACTCACAAGCTCTTCTTGCAGCATCGTAGACGAGCCATTGTATGAAAAGTTGTCGACCATGCTTGCTTGCTTATATATGGAAGATGAAACGCGAGCGTCAACCCACCGTGTGAGCTGTGCTCCCAGGAGTCTGACGCGAACGGGCACATTTGAGCGCGTGTGGGCTTTGCCTTTGATCAGCGCACTGCCCGGATAGGCTATTTTTCTTGGACGTCGATATTTGAGTAACCGCCTCTCATCCGGAAATGCTAGATAGTAAAGATCTAACAAGACCGTATTAGCAACAGTCTGCTGAACAGTGACTCAGAGTGACGTACAGAGCTGAGCAGAAAGAGCTCCGAAGAGTCCCCAGTTCAACCTATGACCTGAATTCCTGCGTTAACAGTCACGCAGGTGACTTGGAAGAAGGCGCCCAGGGACTCCATCAGCGTTTCAAATGCCAGAAAACTCTCAGAGCAGCGTGGGGTCCCTACGCGACGAAGTTGTCGCTGGATCGGTGGCACGTAGTCGCCAGAGCAAGAATAGTTTCCAATGACGTTGGGCCTTGGAGTAGGAGCTCCGGTAGCAGCGACACAGAATCAGCAATTTCGAGAATCCACGCCAATTTTAAGGAGAGTTTTATCGAGTAATGAACGTTATATAATACACTTATGGTAATTATAATTAAAAATCCAAACACACTTACCCGTATTTATCCATGTGTCTTCGCTTTCTTTCCGCTCCGCTCCGATCCACCTCCTCGTCCCTTTCGTTTCCGATTATTACTATCGTCAACTTCATCTTTCACCTCTTTTTCTGTTCCAGATGATAGGACTGCATCTTCACATCCTACATCAATCAATGATTATACATACATTCACCAAAATTGCTGTCGTACCTTCTTCTCCATCTTTTTTCTCCGTGCTCGAACAGCTCGGCTGTCCACCTGTCGTATATGTATCGTATCTTTCCACAACGTCCTCACGAGAGGACACAACTCCTTCTTCAGATCCTACATCGTTCAATAATAATATATACACTGTCTATTCACACTCACCTGAAGTCAAAGTCGCTGTATTTGAGGAGCTAGCTTGTGAATAATCCTCGACACTCGTCGTCGCTTGATTTTCGATATATGCATCGTATGCTTCCACTGCTTCATCATGCCGAATGCGCAAAACCATAATATGAGCGCTTGAGATTATCGCACTGAAAGAATCCGTCTGGGATGTACTGATAAAGTAATGCTTGATAGTAAAAGTTACTTCAACAAGTGATCCTTCCATGGCTTTCTCTTGCGCAGCCCCTAGACAGAAACTTTCAATAAATAGTCGTAACAACATATTCCCGACGTACCAGGAGAAACAATTTCGCCTTTGGTGTTCGTAATCTTCAATGCATTCAACTTCCACCACGGACTTAACTCGTTCATGTCATCTTGAAACTTCGGATCCACCTTGTGAACGTATTTCTGTAACGCAGCATCCGCTATAGAATATCAACAAACATCTCTATCAACAAGCACCACGCCTTACGCTCTTCAACGGTCTGCAATAAACATCAAAGACTGGAAAGAGACAATGCAAAAAGACATACGTTGCTAAGGAAACAAGGAGCAGTCATACGTAGATTCACTGATCCATCCTCCTCATGGTGGATAAGCATATTCACCCCTTTTGACGTCCCCACTCTTTCCTCGAGAGTCAACAGATTGGTCATACTGACGTCCCAATCCTTTTCGAATAGAGTTCGCGTGGGTTTCGAAAGATGAATCACCCATTTCGCACTGTCCATACGCATATATCGGTCGTTAAAATTGCCCACGTCGGAAAGTTTCAGTAAACGCGGATTCGACATGACCCGACCGACGACAATGATCTTGGCTGATTTAGAACGCTCCGTACGATGGAGAGCATGAGCATCTATAGCACTTGCTATAACATCAGCCGACCCGCTCCGAACCCACTCGTGCATATCGAGAAACATAGGATGGGCCGTGTAAGACGTATTCTTCATCAAAACGTGTCTTTGATCGGCACATAAAATATCATCACAGACAGTAACAGACATCTACACGAATCATCCGTTCAAAAGCTAACGCAAAATGGCAAAAACACACACTTTGGCAGGTAAATCGAACAGTAAAGTACACAAAACCAATCCGAAACCAACGTCCATACCCGTCTTATCATACATTTTTCCCTGGGAAAGTTATCGACAATACAAATAATCACCAGACCTATCATAGGTTCTACTTTAACCGTTTTTCAATGCCGACGACCCATCACGAGGAAGATGACGAAATGTACATGACGACACCCTCTTCCCTGAGATTCTACACGGTGCTCAAATGGAACTGTAACGGCGTTATACAAAGACATCGTTAAATGACACAACTCACATTCCAACGAATGTGCCATTATAACACATGACACCAAAAATTCATGATACGTTCCACGTCCTACAAAGCACTGAGACAGAACGAGAAGAAAAAGTTAAAGTACGTACGAAGCTCTGACATGAAGAACAAGGATAACTGTTTTTACTTACCAATAACTTCCGAAGAAAATATATACCACCACGTGTTGTAGGTTTCAAACCGATGTCCTACCTCCATAATCAATGGCACGCTCCATAGAGGACGAAATTAACAAATTTACCGTACGTCATGAATGACTCGCCTAACCGAAATGGCGATTCCACGATCGGTTCATTCTGGACACATTCCTTCACGTGTGCTTTAACATATTTTATTATGCATAAATCGAAAAGATATTACATCGAAAAACAACATGTTTGAAAATGACATCGTAAAGCAAGGTATTAAAGTCGTCAACCGACGACCACTAGTACATTAGTCTCAGCAAGCAAAGCCTTGTGGCGTGGGAGGACTACTTCGCGGCACCCGGGCCGAGCTTTACTCAAGTTGTGTTGCTTTGCCACCGCTTGGCTCTCTGTCAGCGGCTAGTACCTTCGTCCTCGGAATCAGGCTTTAACAAAGCCGCAAAGCAGTGCTTCGTATCTCCGGCATAGCGGGAGCTCCTAGTGGCGCTGTGTAAGTCTGAAATTTATGTCCTAGACACTGAGGCTCCGAGTCGACCAGATCTAGCGGCTGTACATAACTTCGAAAATGTCTCTCGCGATTGTTTGGCAGAGGGTTCGTCAAGGCCTCAAGGTATGTCTCATGTCTGAATCACTCTAGAGGGGAAGAAGTTCTAATTTCTTTTACAGCACATTCGGGTATTTCATTCGAGGAATGGCATGAAGGCAAACCTTGGTGACGCCAGGCCTGCAACACGAATTCGCTGAAGAGGATCAGAAGGGTGAGTGCTGGGACTCGGTGATGTACGCAACGCATGGTCAAACTGAAGGTAGACTCCAGGCTTGAAGCTCGCCTTCCGATCCCGCGGATGCTAAATGCAATAGAAACATCGCGTCGTGAGAGAAAATCAGCTTCTTCTCTTGCGGAATAGAATTTGGAAACTTCTTTAATCTTGGAGTGAGCCGTGGGGATAGCTTCGCTCAGTTCTCCATAACTCAGTCAGACCTCCCTCTCGCTCGGAGATGGCTATGCAATGATTCGTTTGACGCCTCACTGAGAATCGACTAAAGAATTCTCAACTGAGACTTCAAGAGGAGGAGGAAAAACAACGAGAAGCCAAGTACTCCTCTCTGGTCTCATATATTTCGTTAAAAGAGAGCAGACGCGTTCGTCGTGTGCCTCATATCTATTCACACTGGGATCTGACATGAAAACTTCTAGCACAATCTCCGCTTCCCTTATACTGCTTTCCTTGGCCTTTAACGCCGCTGGTAGCCCCAGCAATCTCGGCCCCCTTCGTCGCAAACAACTCTCCCGAACAACTTCTATATTTAACAGTACGTGACTCTATGTTCTTCGGGGCATCGGCTAAAGCTCGTTAACAGACCTCGCGCCTCAACCAGTTCTACCGACTATCCTAGAAGCTCTCTCAGCGGCAGCCACTGTCGGTCTAAACTTGACCGACATCCAGGCAGATATCTTGTCAGCCAATTCAAGCTGTCTTCGTTGTTCGTATAGCTGACGTACTCGCATAGGGTGGGGATGAAGAAGAAGAAAGAGCTTTTCTTCTTCTTCAGTATTAAAAACGCGGCCCAGTTCAAGAGCAAACTGGCTTCGGATATCCATCCCCTCATCACGTCCACGACCCAAATATTAAACGTTGCCACCCAGCCTTTAACAGCTATCAATCTCGCATTTTCCCAGTCAGGACTCACCGCTCTAGATATCATCGATTTCCTAGGCGACCCGTTCTATGCTGCAGGACAGGAAGCCGATTCTACCGCTATCGGTGACCCCGGAACTGGGAAATGGGTACAATCATTTCTGGGAAGATCTGTTCATGGGGTCTTCCTTCTTGCATCAGACACTATTGAAAACATAGATACTACTCTGGCGGAAGTATTGTCTATATTAGGCGACTCTATTAGCGAGTCACATCACGTTCAAGGCGCCGCTCGCCCTGGATCCGAGGAAGGTCATGAACGTAAGTCTTTTCCATTCATAAATCTCAGACGGTTGTTGATGAGAAGGTATACTCAGATTTCGGATTTATGGATGGTATCAGCCAGCCCGCCGTCAAAGGCTTTACATCAAACCCTTTACCGGGTCAGCTAGCCGTCAATGCGGGACAAATTCTACTGGCTGAGGTGGGGGATATCATTCCTCGTCCGCGCTGGGCCAAAGACGGTTCGTTCTTGGTGTTCCGTCAGATGGAACAGCTGGTTCCAGAGTTCAACAAATTTTTGTCGGACAACCCGATTTCTGGGCCTAATCTTCCTCTCACTCGCGAAGAGGGATCTGCCCTATTGGGCGCTCGTATGCTTGGAAGATGGAAAAGTGTATGTTGTCATCCAAGAAGATATTCATCAGTAAAATGACAGTTGATTACAGGGAGCCCCCATTGATCTTGCGCCATTGTTCGACGACCCCACGCTGGCATCGGATCCTATGAGGAACAACAACTTCACTTATCACCATGACGGCGAAAGCAGCAGCGATCAGAGTCGTTGTCCATTTGCTGCGCACACCAGGAAGACCCGCCCTCGAGCCGATTTCACGCTAGAGGATCCCGTCAACCATATTATTCGCGCTGGCATTCCCTACGGACCAGAAGGTCAGATCCTTTTTGTTGAGCAAAGCCGGATGGCTTATAGAATGTTTATAGTGACACCTGAAGAATCACAGTCCAATAAGACGAATTCTTCCCTAGAACGCGGCCTTGCTTTTGGTTCGTTCGAATGCTTTTGTGTAAATGGGCGTTGACTGATTGATGCTATGCCAACAGTCGCATACCAATCTAACATAGATATGGGCTTCCGCTTTCTGCAGCAGATTTGGGTCAACAACGCAAAGTGGGTCGCTTTTGTCTCTCTGAGTTCTGATCTAAATGTTCTGTAGCTTCTTCAAGCCCGGTACCGGTGTGGATGCCATCACTGGTAGCGCAGGAATCGATCCTTCTTCGAGAAGTCGTCCGATTGCGGGTCTGGATCCAACAGATCCTAACCGCGTTATCACTTTGCAGAACGGTGGGTGTTCACTTGAAAGTGAGCGCTGTTTTGGCTAATAACACTTGATTCAGATTTCGTAGTGTCACGAGGCGGCGAATATTTCTTCTCGCCTTCCATCTCCGCTGTATTGAATGCCATTGCCGCCAAGTGAACAAGGGGGATGTTCAAGCAAAAGCAGTCTGATCTATGCAGGAAAATAGGCAATGTTTTCGCAGACAGGATACCCTAATGGAATTAATGAATTGACTTTATGATAACAACATCTCAGGTTCGCAAATCATGCCTTCATGCCGATCGTTAAACCAATATCAAAGAGCAGTTCATTTGCAAATTTCTACGCATATTGTAGCACCTTCCTCTATTGGACATTGATATAGCATCGTGTGCCTACCTAGCGACTGGATTAGATTTAGGCTATGCGCAACTGGTACGTACAGAAGTAAGGTCTAAGACATGATTATCATTAAATGACATCTGCACCTGTTTCCATTCTATGGCTTGAGAGTCAGCAGGCATACCAGAAGCAAGCTTAGTGTCCGTTAACAACGGCGATCTCTAACAAGTGAACATGTGTACATTGACCATTCTAATTTTGCTGTATGTGGCAGTAGACCTTCGAGATCTCTACAAGTCGGACATATCTACCCTCCCTGATGTTCACACGTCCTGTCGATATTTGAAAAGCTGGTATCACGAAGGGTGATGCGTTCTGTCAAACGCCCTTTGAATGACCCTGAATGTATGTTAAGAACATGTGCTGTTTTCCCTGAATGCCTAAACTCTCTCCAGGCTTCCCGAAGACGATCAAAGATCCTGGCATAGTGGACTCCTATTCGGACAATTTTATATGAGCTCGTGACTTTTTCGATCACACAACATTCAAAACGTTCTTCGACGATGATTGTCAAGACTTCCTGTATCTAAAGACTCCGTGTCTCCTTGCGAGATGTGTATAAGGACCCGTACAAGGAAGCAATCTCGAACAGTACGAAGCTCTAACCCTTCTCTACAACGATGCCTTACTATGGTCCCGATGAACCGTACGAAATTATCATGCTCGAGCGCTATTTCTTGGCCGGGGATGTCGTTGTCGGATTAGGATTCGGTATGGACCATTTCTCCGTCACTTCCTCTCCTCGATGCTGATAATAACTCGTTACCCAGGAGTCCAAGCCGTGCTCTATGTATCTTGCGCATTATTCCTATGGAAGCGACGAAAGCAAAACCCAATCTCTCTTTTCCTCCTCGCATACATCACGTTGCTTTTGTCTATTGAGACTATCTTCGTCGGAGTTCAGGCCAATACGGTGCAGATGATATACATCGACAACCGCAACTACCCAGGGGGACCATGGCAATTCTTCCTCGACACCCAAAACCTGGCCGTGAACGTCATATTTTATGCGACACTCTTTGTTTTGACGTTTTTGTCTGACATACTAGTGGTAGGTCAACATGCTCTGTTGATTTCTGAGGATGTTATTTACCCCTAATATAGCTGTGGCGATGTTGGGTTATCTGGACAGCATCCGGCCAGGTCGTGGCATATATTGTAACCGCCTTTCCTGCTATAACACTCTTAGCTTCCTTCGGTATGTCTTGTTATTATCCAAATTATCACATCAACATCCATCTAACTTACCGTCGTACAGTGATGGGAACGTTGTGGACACTGCAGTCCAGCCAGCCCGGACTCTCGTTTTACAGTGCATTGCCTCTTGCCTATGGGACATCATATTATGCGATATCTCTTGGCGTGAACATCATGCTCACCATTCTCATTATTCTCCGACTCTACATGTACCGCCGGAGACTCCTTACGAGTCTTCCCGCCGAGCATGCCCGTCATTATGTCTCGCTCGCTACCATCGTCGTCGAGTCTGCTGCACTCTACTCAGTTTTCGCTATTTTGTTCCTAATTACCTATGCTGTGGGACATCCGACTAATCAAATATTCCTGGGCGTCGCTTCGTCGACTCAGGTATGTCTTACTGTTCATCTAAAGCAATGACTTGCGACTAACATTCAGCATCCTTGGGTAACAGCAAATCGCAGCATACCTTATCATATACCGTCTGGCGGAGGGTCGTGCGTGGAAGAAGACCACTCTTAATACGCTTCCTTTGAGTTCCATGAACTTCGGCAATCCACCTGTCTGCGCAGAAAGCAGCACTGCAACACATCTAGGAACCTTGCAGTTGCACTCCCGCGCCAACAACGGAGCGAAGGAGGAAGACAGGTCAACAGACGAGGAAGTTTGATGGGATAATTACATTCCACGATGTCTCAAAAGTATATGCGCTTTGATCCTATCGTTTCCATATGTACCCGGCGCTTTTATCTTGATTAATATTTATACCCCTGTATCTTTTCTGACAAGGTCTGTAAAACTGTACAGTCGAGAAAATCCACATAGTAATTGTGATAACTTCTTATCAGATATTATCTTTTTCTCTATAATCCTCGATGACCGACGTGGGGGTCTTGTACTCTCCAACTGGGAAGTATCGGTGATCAAACCTAGGCATCGTTCAATGGCATTTCCACAAAAAGCTGACTACCGAGCTTACCCGAAAGCAACAGGACCACCGCTCTTGAGTCCTTTCTCGCTTTGCCAGAGTGGCGATCCTGCCATGACAATCACAGTTACCCGCAACCCATAAGAATCTAAAAAAGATATATCAACGACAGTTCTTGGGTCGACGAACCGTGACCTACACATCTGGGTACCCAAGTGGGAGCCGCTCTGGGAGTCCAACACGCAGATGAGGTCCGGTACAATAGCAGCAACCTATAGGTTTAGATGATCAGATATAGCAATTGGAGCATTGGATCGACATACACCGCGCGTGCCGTCGGGCTTCTCAATATAGGCGACCAAGTTCTCGTTCTGGAACGGAATGATCATATGATCATCAGGGCCATGGTCCATATTCAAGTTAGTAGAGGAGCTGTCTTCTAGTTCATCTTCGCCCAGTCGCGCAATCTTCACTTCTCCCCAAGTGAAACCTGCCCGGACTTCCTACAGAAACTCATGAATAATACGAACACGGATGTAGATAAAGACACAAACCCGAAAAACATTAACAATCTTCCCGATAAACAAGAGCTTGCCGTTCTGCAGCTTCAAAATATCGTCTGGCACACTCTTCAAATCACTGGTAGAGCAGATGATAAGTGTCAGGTTTGACTGGAATGAACGCGACGCACTTTCTCTGCCGGCACATAGCAATAGCCCGACCAACTCCCCACGCTTGGCTCAAAGTACGGCGGATACCATAATCTCTGGTCTCAGCTACGGTCATTGGCGCAGGGACGAGTGCAGCAGACGAGCCCATCTCCGTCGTTACAGTTCTCATAAAGGCCTCCACCGCATAATCGTCTTTTGCACGGCTCATAATCTACGTGTCCATTAGCCTTTAATATACAAAGCCAAGTCTACGTACCATAACGTTGCCGTCTCCATCGTGTAAAGCACAAGGGATGAGACTGCGGCAAGTTCAACGATGAGGACTTTTCGGAGACCATAGATTGCAGGTTCTGCTCACGCATTTGATAAATTATATACGGCTGTGATCGAAATCAATTAGTTCTCTCGTCCAGCTGTGGTGCACAAATAACACACAGGGTATGGTTTGATGGAGATTAGGATAGGCTGAACGCATACATCAGCATGAACAAACCAGAGTCAGCTGTATAATATACCACGACCCATCAGATCACCATCCAAAGCAGGGATATTATAGTAGCTGCAAAAATATTACTGTGCTATCAAGAACAGAAAGCTCTCTATAACGCACTGAGACAATATCAACGACTGCATCCCATTACCACCGCCGATTTCATCACTGCAGTTCAACACATCAGCTATCAAGGAAGATGACTAGCAACGAAATCAAGTCCTACCACAACGTAGCAGCATACTCCGAAATACCGCAGTGACGGGCTAATTCCTTGCCGGCGGTCAATATTTGCTTTGCATCCCCAAGTCTCTCTGAGCTAACAGACGGAGAGCCCATCATACCGCCCCGAACCACATACGCTTCATCCGGGAGAGAAGAATGATCGACCACCTTGATACAACCACCATCACGAAGAATTTGTCTGGCGATAAGATATGAAGGATAAGGCGATCCGCCTCCTCCCTGTCATGTAAAATGGATTAGTACCCTGGGAGAAGATCACTAATGTCTGGCGACGAACAGTTCCGAGTACTCCGCATCCTTCCATAATGAAAACTGCAAGGAAATAGACATGCGCATGAATGGTATGAATCAGAAGGAACTGAAGCATGCGCACAAAGATCCGTCTCATTGACGATCCATTCATTGCCGATGATGGTAGGTCTGTAGGATCCATAATCGATCGCTTCTACGACCTCCGCGCCCTCCGCGAGAATTTCTTGTGTGGCCTCGACCTCGTCTTCTTCAGATAGGTCAACTTGACTGTCTTCCGATTTTCTTTGGATAATAACACCGCCTTCCTCTGACGTCTCAAGCTCCCCAATGGCCTTAACAATAATCCTCGTAGCCTGATTGGTCACGTACTGCAAAAAATCAACATCAAAAAAACGCAAAACAGGCAGCGAACTCGACTACCTGTACAGGCAGAATATTGACTTCAGCGATTCTGACCGTTTCAGGATCCGCGCCAGCTTTCGTCGCTTCAGCCATAGCCTGTATCTGGATCCGTTCGACAGTATCTTGAAGACTCTTGCCCTGCAGAATTTCGATGGTGTCTATTTCCCCCGATACAATTGCGATCGCAGCCCCGACTGCGTTGGCAACACTGTGAAAGGGAGGGACACTGTATAAAAGTAAATCAGCATGGCAAGGCAAAGCTGGATTCCATAAGTACTTACATGATCTCTTTGACTCCAGTGAGAGCAGGAGGGACGATAATAGATCCTCCACCAACAAGGAGCAATGTGCACTCCTCTGGACTCGTCTTCATGCGGTCGACCACGCTCTAAACCAAGGTTATGAGAGGCGTGCGCGACTACAACGGGCTAGACCCACCTCCAGTAGCCGTTTGATAGCATATTGGGCTTTCACCACCACTTCGTCGCTGACCGTAGACACCAAGGACGCGTCACCGATCTCCTTCTTTCCAGAACGAACAGCGATGTCAGTCGCAGTCAGAGCATCGCCACCGAACACTTTCGCGTCTTGAATTAACTTTTACAAAGGCGGTCAGTCTTGAATGAAGAGAACAGGGTTGATCTCACAGAAAGACCAACGGAGTCCGGGCCCACAGTAACCTTCGTATCTTCAGCGCGGACTCTGGAGCCACCTCCCAGACCGATGGAGCTGATATCTGGCATGGAGAAACTTTGCAAAGAGGTCGACATGCATCAGGTCAAAGAGCCACACAGGACTCACTTCGTACGAACACCTCCCACTAGTAATATATTGAGGATGTGGATGATTCATGGACCAAACAATGTACCTTCGATAAACGCCGCAGCTTGCCGAGGAAATCCACTCGGTAACAGCATCCCGACATCTGTGGTCGTCCCACCCACATCCATGACAAGCATGCCCTTCCCTGTTCCTTCCTTGCTCTTGAGGTCGATACCGGCCAGATACGAAGCCCCTCGCATGGAATTGGTGGCCCCAGACGAAAATGTGCGGATAGGCAGTCGCGCAGCATCGGCTGCCGTCGTCAGCGTACCGTCATTCTGAAAAGGGGAACGTGAAAGTGCTGGTGATAACGGAACAAAGAAGCTACCTGAGTGATGTAAAGAGGACACGTCAACCCGAGCCTCTTCATGGCCCGCTCAAATCCTCGTATGGTATGCTGAGCAAAACTCGTTATCGATGCATTCAGGATAGAGGCATTTTCACGTTCTAGGAAGCCGAGTTGTCCGACTATGATAGTAGCTATCAGCCGCACGCCGTTGAACTGGCACGGAGAAACATACCATCACGAGAACATATAATGTTGACGGCCACACCAAGTTCCTTGGCAAGTATATCTCGAACCTTGTACTCGTTGCTACCTGACACGTCCAAAGGAGAAACTGATACACCTTAAGCAGGGTAGAAAGAAAACTGGAACTAGCGACTCACACACTCCGATAACGACGACATTCTTCAGTCCCTTTGCCTTAATCTGTATCGCCTGTTCCATTATCTCTGCTTCCACAATATCATTGATTAGACGACCATCTCTGAAAGTCGATATTACTCATATGGAATGGGACGAAGATCTTTGGCTTACATCTGGAGACCACCTTTGATTATCGCGTAGTGCCCATTCATGAGCTTCTTCAGATTCTCCGGGAAATCAATAAACTATACAAATGTCAGACTAAAAGACAAGAGGATGCATGCAATCGAACTAACAGGTGGAACCTCGGCAGTGTAAGGAGCAGCAAGTCGAATGATAGCCACCTTCTGCAACCTCCTGGCATCTGATTGAACGACAGCGTTGATAAAATGCTACAAAAAATGAAGTAAGAAACGAGAGGTCGTCGCAACATGTCAAGAACTGCTTACTGTTGTCCCAATGGTTAGACTCAGAACCTTCCCGCCGCGAGGGTCGATATTCACATCAGTCAGGACCTTCCTCACTGCAGCCTCGATACCGTCCGTGACATCGACGGTCGTTGCATGCTTGAAAGACGCGACTATACCGCGTGTCTCCAGGTCGTGAGTCTTGGAGAGATCGACAATGACACTGTCGGTATTCGTTCCTGATCCCTATCGTCAGCTCACTTCATGAGCAACACATGCAAATACACACCTCCAACGTCGACACCAATTCTGTACATGATAACACGTAAGAGTGATTGTGTATCGCGATCACCATTTACCTAAGCCTATTACCGGGTGCCGCTCCAATTGGCCGAGGTTTCCATTTAAGTATTGACGGCTCCAAGTTTCGCAGGCATATAGTGAGAAGAAATTAGCATACGACAAAGTGAGCAGTACGTTAACGAGGTGGTGATGGAAGGAAAGAAGATGCACAAGCATAGTGGCTGTGCGATTTCGCCGGCGGCTCAATAAGAGCAATTGACGTTCGTCTAGTTTTGGTCTAGTCAGCAAATTATGTGCGTTCCGTAAGGTCCGTCTGCTCACGACGTCCATGATGATTGGGTGGCCTGGAGCCCATCAGGAAGGCGAACTTTCTATTGTTCTAGTTCTATGGGATGTGGAGAAGTGATAGGTAGAACTGATTCTGCATGAAATTCTCGCGAAAATACTAGGTACATAATACAAAGGTCATAAGAATAAAAATAGTAAAATGTGTCTCGCCGTGGCATAGAGTATCCTGTAAAAATGTCGTTAACATCAGCCCGCTATCAAGTTAGACGGCAATGGTATTCAATAGAGCGGAGATGGAAGGCGAGAAGAAATATTCGCCGCCCCGCGATACAACGAAATCTGAGTCCAATATGATTAGCCCAAACAGCGCTCGTTTTCAAGTGAATACCCACCGTTCTGCAACGTCATAGCGCGGCCAGTGTCTGATGGATCTAGACCAGTAATCGTACGATTCCTCGAAGAGTGATAGCTTCCCGCAGAACCGATAATAGCATCCACACCGGTGCCAGGCTTGACGAAGCTAAGGAGGATTGAGACCAGCATGCAAGATCAAACATTGATGACCCACTTTGGGTTGTTGATCCAAACCTGCTGCAAAAAGCGGAAGCCTTGGGCTATGCAAGATTGGTATGCGACTGTGATAGCATCGGTCAGTCGACACTCATTCACACGAAAGCCTCTAACAAACCAAAAGCAAGCCCGCGCTCTAGAGAAGGGTTCGTCGTATCAGATTGTGATTCTTCGGGGGTCACTGTAAACATCCTATAAGCTGTCTGACTTCGTCCGACAAAAATGATCTGACCTTCAGGTCCGTAGGGAATACCAGCGCGAATGATGTGGTGCATTGTATCCTCACGCTTCAAATCAGCCCGAGGGCGTACTTTCCTGGTATGCGCGGCAAAGGGACATCGAGACTGGTTGTTACTATTTTCACCGTCATGGTGGTAGGTAAAGTCGTTGTTCCTCATACGATCCGACGCCAGCGTAGGATCATCGAACAACGGCGCAAGATCGACGGGAGCTCCCTGTACTCAGGGATTAATTAGCCGCACGAATACTTTCTCGAATGAACAATATACACTTTTCCATCGCCCAACCATGCGAGCTCCCAACAACGTGGATCCCGCCTCAGGAGAGAGCTTGATACCAGGCTCAGAAATAGGATTGCTGGACAAAAAATGATTGAACTCTGGCACCCGCTGCTCCAACTGACGGAAGACCAGGAACGAGCCATCCTTAGCCCATGGCGGACGAGTAATAGCAGTGGCATCCCCTTTCTGGCACAATAAAAATTCGCCTGCATCGACGAGCATTTGGCCTGGCACAGCCCATTTTGTAAAGCCTTTAACGGCGGGCTGGCTAATACCATCCATGTATCCGAAATCTGAATGCTGTCATCAGTCAAGACCGTCATGTGTTGAAAGATCTCACGCTCACGTTCGTGACCTTCCTCTGATCCAGGGCGCGCAGCGCCTTGAATGCGGTGCAGTTCAACAACAGAATTGCCTAGCGTCGACAAGATCCTCGATAGAGTCACATCGATGTTTCCAATCGTGTCTGACGCAAGGATGAAAACACCATGAACAGATCTTCCCTTAAATGCTGTTACCCAATTTCCAGTGCCAGGATCACCAATGGCTGCGGAATCAGCTCCCTGTCCACTGGTATAGAACGGGTCGCCTAGATCATCGATGATGCGCAGAGCAGTGAGGCCTGGGTTGGAAAAGGCGAGATTGACAGCGGTTAGAGGTTGGGTGGTGACATTCAGTATCTGTGCCGTGGACGTGATGAGGGAATGGATATCCGAAGCCAATTTACTTTTGAACTGGGCCGCGTTTTGAATACCAAAAAAGAAGAATAGCTCTTTCTTCTTCTTCATACCCACCCTGTACCGGGGCATCAGTCAAAAGAACGGCAACGACAGCTGGAACTCACTGACAATATATCTGACTGGATGTCCGTTAAATTTAGACCAACGCTGTCTGCTTCTGAGCGAGCTTCAAGGAAAGTTGGAAGAAGTGGTTGGGCGGCGAGGTCTGTTCACGAGCGTGAGTTAAGGCTCTGGCGAGCGCATAGCAGCACCTACCATTGTATATAGACGTTGTTCGGGCGACATGTTCTTGAAAAGGCTGGTCGGGATTATTGGAGCTACCAGCGACATTGAAGACCAAGGAAAGTAGTAGAAGAGAAGCAGAGACCGTGATAGAGGTTTTCATGTTGGTTGTAGGAGAGTAAGAAGGGAGATTACATAACTGGCGCGCCTGCTGTCCTTTATAGAAAGATGCTGCCGGCGGTGAGCAGTACTTGGCTCCTCGGTGGAAGCTTTCTGTCCGTACCCAGGGCGGCATGAAACGAAAGTACATGTTTTCTACATAACCAGTGTTTGCGCATAGCCAGCTCGAGTTAGAAAATAAGCTCCTAGATATTGAGAACCTAACGAAACTGTCCCCAGTGCTCGCCGTCCCGACTTTGACAAACACATACAAAGCTTCTATGCTGTAGATTTCTGACAGAGAAGCAAACGGCTTTGAGTATCCGTTGACATGTGGATGTCATCGTCGCGTTTTAGTATCCACGGGATCGGAAGTCAAGTAGGGTCGATACACATCATCAAGATTTTCCTTCGGTTCCTCAGGTAACTCAGGCAAATAGCAGGAATTTCTTGTAAAGAGTCTGTAACCCCAACCTCAGCCCAGATGACAGCGTGAGACATATCTCTGACAATGGAAAACACCCAGGCCGCCCCAGTTTTCGGTTGAGATACACTTTTGAGCTTATATACAGATGTACGGTCGCTCGCCTCGAAAGACGATGTAAGTCGACGATTGGCGAGCCGTGTCTAGGGCAGAGACGTCGTAGGAATCCAATCGAGATGTTTTTCAATGCACAATGAGCACAAGCGTTCGAAAATCCACGCTCATTGCGATATGCAGTTTTGTTGGATCCAAGAGGGGACGTGATCCTGGCGCCTTGATGATTGGTGGAGAGGAAAGAGAAAAGTGTGCCAGTGAACAAACAAGGCAAGATTCCCACGCCGCAGCTACCTTATCAGGCCCCATCAACTCATAAGGTCCTATCGGGTAATTTGCGACGTTGACAAGAATGACTACTTATAGCGTGGAGTTTTATTGATTTGTTTGTCAGAAATGAATCCAAAATTCCTAATACTTACTAGGAGACATACGTGTGGTAGCATACTACTACTAGTAGTACAAGCCATTTATGGAATCGTGTTCGTTACGGCGTACCGATAAATGTTTCGTGAGCGCTAATTAAGCATGCTAATTCTGTCGAAAACTCTCGGTTCAAACAGGTGGGCGAAAGGCTTCGCAAGACAGGAAAGGACAAAGAAAAGATATGTTGACATTTTGCGAGAGGCTCGTGGTCAAGGTAGGGGGGGGGGAATCATCTAGATGACACCACGGCATACATAGACACGGTCATAGTTCGCTATAGTTTAGAGTATCTAATGAAAGTATGGTGGATGTTACGCATATGTTTGATATTTTATGTGGCAATAATATTCGTTAGATAATCTCTGCCCCACTGTAGGACGAAATCTGTCAAAGAGTTAGCCAGAACGCCGCTTGTGTTCAAATGGACCCACACCATTCTGCAATGTGATAGTACGGCCTGGGGATGTTGGTCCACGACCGGTAAATAGACGACGTCTTGAGGAGGGGCGATTCCGGCAGCTCCGATTATAGGATCGACACCAGTTTCGGCCTTGAAGAAGCTAAAAAAATACTTAGAAAACGATATACTGGAGGGTAAGATTAAATGACTTACCTTGCGTTTTTATACAGTTTTATTGCAAGAGGCGGAGGCCCTGGACGTCAGATTGATAGACATATACTATCGCTTTATTCAGTTGACTCTCGTTTAGGCTAAAACGTTCAAGTCGCCGATAGTAAAAGCAATGCCGGTTCTATGGAGGGAATCGTCTTATCAAACTGTGATTCTTCGAGTGTCACTATGAACATTCTATAAGCGGGCTGGTTTCGCCTAACCAAAAGTATTCACACGGAATACCAGCCCATATCGTCGGCTCGATATCGGCTCGAGAACGTACTTTCCTGGTATGAGCGACAGATAGGCGCAGCCCTGGATCGATACTACTTTCACCTTATGATGGCAGATGAAGTCTTTATCATTCTTAGTCGAATCATCTCCAGCATAGGTACGTCAGATAAAGGTGCAAGTTCGACGGGAGCTCCCTGTAATTATAGCTCAATCCTGGGATAAATATCGTCTCAGACGAATAACATACAATTTTCCATCATCCAATAGAGACGATCCCTTTTCACGAGTGAGAAAACACCGAGGTCCATGTTCAAAGATCGCATTGTCTAACATAAACTTGTTGAACGCTGGAACCAGTTGCTCCATCTGACGGAAGACCAGGGACAGACCGTCTTGACTGTTTAGTTCAGAGCGGACGAGTAATAATAGCGTCCGCATTCTCGCCGAATCAAATTTCTCCAACATCCCTTACGGAAGGCTGATTTATTCCGCCCATGAATCAGAAATCTGAATACGCATCGTCAACAACCCATTATAAAGAGAAAAATCGTAAAGCTTACGTTCATGGTGGCCTTTCTCATCCAGGGCGCCGCGGCGCCTGGAGCACGGTGTAGCTCGTCGATAGAGTCGCTTAGAATCCACAACAGTTCAAATAGAATTCCATCGATGCTTTCCGCTGTGTCTGATGCAAGATGGAGAATACTGTGGGCACATCTTCCCGCAAGTGGCCATTTGCCTGTTCCGGGATCACCGTTGAAGGCATGCTCACATAATACATGGAGAATTGGTAGACGGGAACAGTCGGCATTCCTGGTAAATACTGTTAGTAAAGCAAACGGCTCAGTTAGTCACACCTAGTAGTGGTGATCAACTGAGGTGCAGAAAGGGGGAATTCGTAGGTATATGCAACGGAATGAAAAGGGCCTAGGTGTCCGAATATAGTAAGTACGTTCGAAATGATAAACGATCAGTATGATAAAACGGGTTAGGATGAATACGCTCAACAGATACCAAGTACAGCTTGAAGTACAGTTGTGGCGTCCAAGAGAAGTACCGGTAGAACTTAGCTGCGTAATAAATAGTAGGTAACAAACAGCAGGTACGCGGTCCGGATACCGTCACAACATATTCCCACGCCGCAAACATGCCGGAAGCTTAGTTCACTGCAAGATTGCCTATAGTACATATTCTGTTACGTCTGCGGCAGTGACCCTCCTGCCAGGAATTCTCCTTCGTTTTTCTCGGAGAGTTATCAAGTACTATTTTCAAAGAATCATCGTTCGTTGAATGTTGATCCGCTCTCATTCCATAAAAGCAGCGTCGCCCTTCAAGTTGAAGACCGGCTTGATTCATTGACCAACTCTGGAAAATGAACGAATCTCACCGAGCCGCCCGTGTGGCCATCCTTCTGGAGGTTTCACATTGTATCAATCAAGTATATTCTTGTGGTGAGTAGGGTCGTTTGTTTAAAGTTGATAATTACTAAAGTCTAAATGGTCTACGCATTTCAAGAAAAGAAAGCCAAATAAATTAACACACATCCATGTATTCCCTGCACCGTTCCCTGAGCCTGACCCACCTCCCACCATTCCAGTGCCTAACCCTCGCCCACCCATCCTGGGCAGCCATGTTCTCTATCCATATTAACACGGAGCAAAGCGCAAAATCTGCGTAGGAAACCTGATGCCCCATCGCAACCACTCCATCACCATCGCTAGCATTCTTGTCCAAAATCGTAGCAAGAAAATCAAACTGCTCTTTGACAAGCATCCACGCATGTTCCCGTTGCGGTCCCGGGGGTAGGGATTGACTCATGTGCGTATGAGTCTGGCTGCGCTCCGGGAGCTGCTGGTGGCTCAAAGGAACCATAATTGGCAACAGAGGTTTGACGAACACCTCCTGGATGTAGTTCACGAACAGTGTTTGTAGCGCGCGCGATCCTTCAGGGAAGACCGGGCGCGCTGGATAGCGGGACTCTAGATACTCAGCGATGGTATTCGGGTTGGACAAGATCTGGGGCGCGGATGGGTTCAATGTGGGGTCCACTATGACGGGTAAGGTATAGACTGGTCTCCCGTCACTTCTCTGGGAACTCTGAGGGGCTCCGATAGATCGCAGAGTCATATCTATATTTTGGAATTCGACCCAGACGGTACGATATCTGAGGTGCTTGTAGTTTAAAATGAAACTGACAATGTTAATTCAAGGAGGACTCCAAGAAGCGTAATGTTAACTCACCGTATTCGCCATATGTTCGGCGCCCAAGGTTGGGCATTGTGTCCTGGAAGGTCATACAACGTGATCACTGGGGGACTGGAGGGACGCCTAGACATGAAAACAAGTTCTATGTGAGAGATTTGGGCTTCGTACTGTTTTATACCGGTCGGTAGGCATTTCGCGTTTATGACTTGTGAACCTAGTCAAGATTTGATCATTATCAGAAGGTCAACGTTACAGCGCCGAAGTGGGGTGGCACTCAAGGACTCCGAGGCGCAGGCCAAAGACAGTACCTTGAGACACGAAGTGATATAGGCACCGTCAATAAGAGTCACTACTTGTTCCATTACATATTCTGATCTTGATTTTTAAGGGAGTTCCGTGTTCAATCCTGGTCAATCGGGAGTAGCATCTATTGACTTGGCGCATGATATAGCAACTTTCGGAATCCCCCGTTTATTTCGACACTGACATTAATCTACCCCAACTTAGTTTCTCGAGGCTGGGTGTATTTCATAAGTACGCGGGGACCAGTGCTTCTTTGCTGTGTACATTATCTCAGCTGTAAGGCAGCGCGGCGGGTTTGTTAGCTGCACTTGAAATTTGCCATCAAAGCCGATGAACGTCTATAACTAGCGAGGGAATCGAGGACAGCAGATGTATCTTTCTTCTCGGTGCGCATTGTACAATCTAGACGCGGGTTCGGAGTGAAAGATACGGCAATCTTCGGGCGCTTCAACTTGATTTAGGATTCTGTCTGCGATAGTCTCGGGTAAGTACCCGCAGAGATAGTAACTTAACAGAGAAAGCTGAAACTTTATTCGGCGGGCATCTTTCCCTGGTGCTTAACAATCTCAAAGGAAAAGGTGCTGCGGCAACGGGTGGTATTACTACCACAGGACCGGCATGATTGCTGCGACCGATCTGGCATTCTTGTCACGTCTTGTATGTCGGCAGACAGCGCTGCTGTTACGCTTTTGACTCGTAACTTCGTCGGAATCGGCAGTGGTGTGATCGGCGGTTGTAAAGAAGAGAAATTCATACCATATGTGATGACAATTTCCCGAGCCTCTGCGGACATGGGTCTCCAAAAATAATACCTATCAAAGCGGTTTAAATATTAATTACCATAACTCCTATAGCTCATATCCTTTGACACCTTGCTTGTAATAATCAGAGAAACATGCATTAATACCATACCAAGACCCATTACTACTGAAAATTCTATCTACGAAAGGCATATACCAGTGCGTCGCGTGAAGAAAGGTTAAAAAGTACAAAATACTACAACAAAAGCGAAAATAAATCGAAATACAACACAACAATAGGGCGCAATAGCAAAGTGGTTACTGTACTTCTACTGAAGCAATTTAAGAGAATCAATTGGACCGGACTTTAGCACTCATCCATGTAGGGCCGGCATCGTTCCCACAGCTGGCACCATCTGCCGCCGTTCCAAGTCCTCACCCTCGACCACCCATCTTTCGGCGCCATCCGTTCGATCCAAATCAGAACCGAGCAGACCGCGAAATCCGCGTAAGAAACTTCTCGGCCCATCGCGACCACCCCATCTCCGTCCCCGGTATTTTTAGCCAAGACGTTGGCGAGAAAGTCGAACTGCTCTCTGACTGCAACCCAGGCAGCCTCACGCTGTGGGCCAGGAGGAAGAGACTGTCCCGGGGGACTCGGAGTGTCAGCCGTTCGGAAGTGTGATTGGCTGCGTTCTGGAAGGCGCTGATGGCTGAGTGGGACCATGATGGGCAGGAGGGGCTTTACGAAGACTTCCTGGATGTAGTGGACATAGAGTGTTTGGAGCGCACGAGATCCCTGGGGAAAGACAGGTCTTGCGGGGTAGGTCGATTCGAGGTATTCAGCGATGGTGTTGGTGTTGGAAAGGATCTGGGGAGCGGCGGGATTTCTCGTGGGATCTACGATTACGGGAAGGGTGTATACGGGGCGACCATCGCCTCGCACGGCACTAGGTGGGGCACCCATTGATCGAATAGTAGCTTCAACGTCTGGAAATTCGACCCATATAGTGCGATAGCGAAGGCGCTTATAATTTAGTATAAATCTAGTAATGTATTCAGTCCAAGTAAGCGCGCAAGAACGCTGAAGAACCTACCGGATGCGCCATATATTCGGAGCCCATGGCTGGGTGTTTGGGCCGGCAGCGTCATAAAGCAGTATCGTTGGGGCTGAAGCGATAATACGCGGCTGGTGGCGCGACATTACTAAAGTGGCTCGTTAAGGAAATGCGCACAGCGCAATTTTTTTTAGAGCCTCTACGTCGTATCAGGGAACGACGTCGTGCGAGATGCAACGACCCAAGACCAAGCCTGCTGCTACTAAGAGCTGGTGCACAGCGAACTTATATACGGGACTCCAATGACAATCATATCCGGAACAGCGCCCGTCATCAACACCGAGAGGAAGGCTCAGAGGGGAACAAGGACGAATCGATAGCGAACCAGTGCAAGTCCAGAGCAAATAGGAAAATTACTCTGGGATAGCAAAAAAAAATGAGGCATCGTAAATTTCCCAAGAGGGAATTCAGAACGATTTCACAGCAATATGAGCGCAAATCGCATCGTCATAGACCCTTGTGGCAGTACAGCCACGATCGCCGGGATGCTCAACTGGGATTTTTACGCAGAGATACCTCCCTGTTTCATGGAGTTGTGGGTCCTTATGAGTCCTAAGTGAGAGGCGATAGTAGACGACGGTTGTTCTTATAACTACCTGGTTGCCATGACTTGCCAAGATATTACTACAATGACTTTGAAAAACGATGCTGCACAGCCTTAGGTACCTGATCATGTCGCACGATGACTCATAGTTTAGTGTTGGCATCGATTTTGAGTTGCGCTTTAAAGAATGAGTCGATAAAGTCTGTTTCCAGCTTTGTCTTATTAACGCATCAGACTACGCTCCAATATTTGAAGCTAAGCACACTTCATCTTTTTGTGAAAGTTCGAATTTTGGAGACTCACATATCGGCTGCTACTTGCTGCCGCCACAGCTATAACACCATTCATTTTAAAAAAAAGTCGGTCGAATTCTCTCCGTGTGGCAGCGGGAGGGCGGTCGCAGAAGGAATCCGGGACTGGAGTGAGGGGAAGGACCGTGCCGTATTTGTCAAACACGTGGGATCCTAAAAAAAACGTGGCCTCTGAAGGCATAGCCAAACATCGCCTCACGAGCGTCATACCGACTCCCTCAGTGTCATATACCGCCCCAAAAGGGGGCAACAGCCAGAAGAGGACAAACTGAACGTCGTAAAATTATGGGATTCATGCCAACGGTTACATATTCAGGTCAATGAGTCAAGAGTGAACCTGGAGCGTTGACGCTTGAGCGATTTCCGAAAATCCACTCAGAGTCCGATTTGATGTCAAACATGGACCCATATAGTCAATTGCTACCACACCTACTCTGCCCTTCGAATCGCACCCCAGTCAAAAGGTCGCCCCGCTTGTCTCGGGGCATACCCAGCGTCTATTACTCTTTTACATTTCCTGATTAGGTAGATCACGCGCGCACCAGTCTGCACCTGAAATCCAAGCCATGGGACGGGTATCGAGGCTATTCAAAAGATCTCCGGCTTGCGCTCGATGTTTCAAGATTTCGCTGGGGATGATTAAGTTCGTCACCGCGTCCCGCAAACGAGTCCGTGCATCTCACTTCTGAACAAAAGATTTCTATTGATAAATACTTACGTTCCATACACCGTGTCACAATTTTCATACGGACTTGGCACACTGATTTAACCCGGTGACCAGCGCGAATCACTTAGCACCAGCGCATCATGACGGCATGCTGTAAATAGGCGTGGTCACAACCAATGGGATGATCAAAGGGAATTGGAGTCTCAGCAATCAGAAAATGCGTATAAGGAATTAAAGCAATTTGAAAGACTGTCTATAGCGTACAAAAATCTACTTACTTCGCTTCTCGACGAAATATTGTACAATCGTTTATGTAATTTCCTTTCCGACCACTCAAGCGGAGAGTTTAGTCTTAAGCAAGGCCTTGAGAGTCTCGCCGTCCTCAGCAAACTTCTTAATACCTTCGTGCAACTTGTCGAAAGCCATTTGGTCTTGAAGAAGTGCCCAGCGGAACTCGGGCTCGTTGTCAATGTAAGTGACCTTGGGAAGATCCTTGGCTTTGGCAGCTGAGGTAGCACACGTGCGTCAGATGATACGTGAGGGCATATGGATGGAAGGCTCACCGGCAACCGAATCGAGTTTCTTGGGGACAGGCTCCGTTGACTTTTTCAATTCTTCGAGAAGGGAAGGCGAGATGGTCAGGAAGTCGACACCGGCCAAGGCTTTGATCTCTCCGGTCTATAAGTATCGTTAAGTACACCCACGACGGTTAAAGCGAATGCCGGGTGCGCACGTTACGGAAAGAGGCACCCATAACGATGGTTTTGTAACCATACTGCTTATAATAGTTGAAGATCTTCTTGACGGAAATAACACCAGGGTCCTCGTCACCCTCAAAGGTCTTCCCAGTAGACTTCTTGTACCAGTCTAGGATCTGTGCGGATGTGAGATCAATCGATACCAGATAGAAGGTTTATTTACGCGGCCAACGAAAGGAGAGATCAATGTCACACCGGCCTCGGCACAAGCTACGGCTTGGCCAAATCCGAAGAGGAGGGTAAGGTTACAGTGAATACCGTCGTCCCGTTCAAGTTCCCGGGCAGCTTGGATACCCTCCCAGGTTGAGGCGATTTTGATGAGAATACGGTCTTTTTTAATGCCGACTGAATTGTAAAGGGCAATGAGTTCCTTGGCCTAGTGGGGAAAAGTAAGGAGGAATATAGCGATAATAGACAAATATTGCGCACCTTGGCCTTTGTTGCCTCCTTGTCAAAGGAAAGACGAGCATCGACCTCAGTGGAAACCCGGCCCGGGATGATAGCGAGAATCTCTTTGCCGAATTCGACAAGCTAAAGATGACGAGCATGATAAACACAGAGCTCCACACAATTCGGATCATACTCACGAGCCTGTCCATTGCCGCATTAACCTGGGTGTCGATGTCACCACCCTTGGACTTGCCAAAGGCAACAGCAGCGTCAATGAGACGAGCATATCCGGCCTTGTTAGACGCAGCCAGGATCAGCGATGGGTTGGTGGTCGCGTCCTACAAGAGATACGTCAGCATACCGAGAGCCGCTAGCATTGTGCACGCTTACCTGTGGCTTGTAGACATCGATGGCTACATCGTCGACATCATCAGTGGTAATTCGCAGCAGTATTCACGAAAGACAAACATTCGAAGTCGCCAGAGTCGGATACGACGACAGTACCAGTCTGCTTCAAATAATCGAGAGAGGTCGTCATGATGGTTGGGGAGAAAGAAATGTCGAGGATGTATAACCCGTTGTAAGCGTCACAGGCGATCATGTGATGAAAGATCGGCCCGATTTTTGATCCCTTGGGTTAGTAAGCGATTTCCATTCGTTGTAAGATAGGGCTCAGCGCTTCACGACCACATCACGTGGTATGTGACTTTCTGTGACAGCCTCGCTAAATTAATTAGAGTGCCACATCACTCATTCAATGCTCTCATTAACTTGCTTTTATCTCTACCTGTTTAGCATACATTTGCCTGTTCTAGCTCCTGAAGTATTGTATCTGGTATAGTGCAATGCCCCCGGTATTTTTTTAGCTGCCCAGGCTGCCTGTGCACCATTCAAGCCCCTTTGGTATGCATCCATGAATCTAAGTGAGCATGTTGCGAACCTAGACAAATCAACAGGGGCTGGACAAAGGAAAGTATAAAAAATATCTTCGCATTTTAATAATATCAACCTCCTCCAATGATTTGATGACATTTGCTACTCACATTTTCCTTGTCTGCTGTGTTTCTGTTATCATGGCATTTGTTCAGAGCATTTGCTTTCCCTGTTTTCCTCTTTTTGGGCTTTAAGATAGCAAATCCTGCCCAAACTAGGTTCCCTATTGCATTGTATTTCCGCTTCTAGCCCATCCCTGAGTCCCTGAGACAGAACTGAAATAATGGTAGCTTTGCGAAGGAGACGTGTTATAGCCCCATTAAGCATTGATTTGGTGGTAAATCCTTTCGGGCATGGTCAATTTTGCTTTTTTTGAAAATCGGTTCGCAACAAAAGTTTTTAAACAATAATATCTACATTTCCTAGGAAGCAGATTCCCTAAAAAGGTGCTGCAGCTGATGCCCCAAGGGAAATACTGTTTTTTCGACAAAATGTCACATATTACCACGTGAATATCACGTGATGTGGTCGTGAAGCGCTGAGCCCTATCTTAGTTCTCGTCGAAGAAACATTTTAGTGTTTGTTAAACACCTAGGATAAGAATTACAGGCTGTCGCAAGCTTTCAACTGAAGACCGAGGCTCAGGTACAATCAAAGGTAAAGTCTGATAGACGAGGATCCCGTTTAGGTGTGACCATTTTTATCCTTCACATTTTGTACTGATCCAAAGTATCGGAAGGACAGGAGTATTTGTTTACTTACAAATTACCTCACTTATGTAATACTTTTACCGCGGATTGGCGCTGCGTCACGTTACTTCATATCCTTGTAAAACAAGCCGCGTAACAAGTTATCCCGCCAGCGCTTTCTTCCTCTGGATGTCTACCCATGAGTCAGGAATCTCTACAATCTTGGATTCACAGAAACCGTGTTTCTCATATTCACCTCAACTTGCACGAAAGTGGATCTTTCAGCGTTCGCACTCGTAATTGAAACATCGAGATCTTCGTGTCCTGGAAAACTTGAAGCTCGTCGACTGTCGGTCTGTTTTTGCACGGCGATCGTGTAACCAGAAGCCTGCGAAAGCTCCTTTTGGTCCTTTCCTTTGATTCATTCGATGACTTATCTTCACGAATCGTTTTCTGGTTTAGTACGAGACTACTGCTCAACAGCTTATTCTCTCTATCTTCCTGCCATCTGCCTCTGTGCAGGCTTCGATATGAAGCCTCGTATGAATGATGACTTCAATACGGGTCGATATGCATTCATATTCGACGGAATGCAGATACTCTTCCTGTCCATGCACACTGCGGGTTTGCCGCCTTCCCTCGGACCCCGATGTAACCGAACCATCACGTCCGCTTGATGGATATTCTAGGGAGGAATACAACAGCGCTGTCGAGCAGGACCCCGGATAACACCCTATGAACCCTGAACCCAGTTCGAACAGTCGTTTACCGAATGTACGGTCTAAGCATGGTCAAGATCTGGACGAACAGCTCCGGTCAGCAGTCAACCCAAATCAAAATTCGCACAGAAACCAAACTTACCTTTTTAGGATATCTCACCCCTTGAAAACCTTCCACCAAGGGGCGCGCCGCGGCGACAACCTTAAGGCCAATTCGGACAAAATGGCCACAGTCACATCATTTTGGTTCTTGTTGGGCCTGAGTCTTTTCGCCTGAAGACTTAGTGTCCATGCCGGTGTCCCGTGCTCACCATTTATCCGGAACGTTCAGCCTCTATGCCGACGCTGACTCGGTGCTTTCGTTTGGCGGTTTTCATAGGCCCGAGCACCGCTGCCGACGCGCGCTTTGTCAATTCTTGGAATGGCGGGCTTCGACCCTGACGCTTTTTTGTGCTTGCGTCTTGTTCCTGCGCTGCTTTCTTTTTTAGGCACTGGCCTGTGTATCTCTTGCTTCCTCGTGATCTGCCTGCCTTAGGCTTTCTCCAATGTACTCCATGAGGAGTCTCTGCTCCTCGATGTACCTCAATAAAATGATTCTGAGCCTGCAGATGGTTCGCCATGTCAGGGCTGTGGACCCGGCTTGTCCCTATCAGGACGTTGTGCTCGTACCAACACCAACACCATTTTGCCGCTTGAGTTTGCTGTCTAAGATATAGCCGAAGTGTCTTTCATTTTACATCATGATATTCATTTTTATAATTGGTAACCAATTATTACTGGTGCGTATGCGTCTTTGCCTCGAATGAGCTTCAACTCGTTGATATTGCTACCGGTTACAGATCAAAAGCGCGCAGCAGCGCAGTTTGCCGCTGGAATCAACACATCTTTTCCGCCCAAAAATTGAAGCGACTGTGTTGAACTGCTACCGACCGGCATACTGCAACATGGTGGAAATCGACGCGACAGTTTACATACATCGCATCCTCGTCTTCGGTTAAGACAAGACCGGAAGCAACCACCCTGAAGCAGGTTCGTGGGTAGGTGATCCGACGAGTCCTGCCAAGATGCCTCTTTCTTTGCTGAGCTATTATCATTATGGAATTCATTTACCAGTGATGCGAGCGCCCACAGGCAATCACGAGTTTTGTATTATGCGCGTCCAGTTTCATTAACACACATTGGTCCCAAGTACCCTAGAAGCACCGTCCTTCAGCCGCAGGAATACTTTATACGTTGCTGTTGCACTGTTATATCTATGGTTTGCGGTGATGTTGTGATGGTTTCCCGACGAAGAATGCTGGTGCCTTACCCGGTTCCAGGAATCCGACACTTAACTAAATTGATTCCTTTTGTTTATTGTCCGGTGAAGGCTAGACTGAAGATCTTCAACATATGACAGTGTTTCAAAACAGCCCATCCGCCGTCCGCATTGATATCTGACCAGAACTGACCAGTCGCCATGTAAGTGCCCTGCTTCCCTTCAACATCACATCCAGTTGTCCCATGGTTTTCTGATTTCCCACTGTTAGGGGCACCGTCCTCGGGGGGTTGCGGTGTTGTGGCTGTGCTATGATACACAAACGCCGTGTGAAAGCCGCGGTTCTGACTGAATAGTTACTCGGTGTCGGTCATGTACGGTCACCTCGAGGGATTCAGCAGTCAAATGCACGTATTCTACATGCATCTCGACCCGATCTTCCGAAAAAGGAGATATATTACAACCCTTCTCCGCATTTTGTTCTCCTAGCTGAACTCCCACTGCCATGGCGAGTACAGTCAAGGTCTCGCCTTCAACTCAGTCCTTCGCGTCCGAGCGAAAGCAACAGCAAGACGCTTCTCCTATTCCTCCTGTTCCGCTACTCAAGAAAAGGCCCCCGCCGACTGTGTGGTCGTACCTTCCCACATGGGTTTCGAAGAACTTGCGCTCGAAGAGGTCGTGGAAGATGATGGTTAGATCATGTGTAGCTTGTTGGGCGGCGTATGTGATCATGCTCCCGAATGCATCGCTGCGAACGCTTGGTACAGCGTACGTCGATGACTCTGTTCCATATTTTCCCGTAAAGCTCACCTTTTCTC
Organism: Armillaria novae-zelandiae; assembly: GCA_030435655.1. NCBI lineage: Eukaryota > Fungi > Basidiomycota > Agaricomycetes > Agaricales > Physalacriaceae > Armillaria > Armillaria novae-zelandiae. The sequence goes on from JAUEPR010000054.1 coordinate 179,373, forward strand.
AAGTGGATTCTTTGCGCTGCTGACAAGTTTATTTGTACCACCCTACCTACCTGTACAACTCTTTTTCTTTGTGAGTGGTTCATTACTTCACGACGACCCTGCATTTTACAGCCTGCAGATCATGACTACTGTTGAAGTCGGGCTTCTCTTGGGATGGGGCATCGGCGCAGCTGCCATGCGCGCGGCTAATGAATCCCGAGATCCATCTGTTCTACAAGCATCGATGGCCGTTCTGAATGCAAGGTTAGTCGCAAATCTACTATTCCTCATCACCGCTGAGCGACTGTTGTACAGCATAGCCGCTAATCCGGTCTTTCAAACCAATCCCGCGTTAGCAAAAACCACTGCGATTTATCACGGAGTATTTCTGGATACTCGGTGAGTCCATATAGCCTTTGAATGTAAACTCGTGGTCCATATATTTCTCTGCAGTGCTTCAGTAGTGTATGGATGCTTCCTGGGGCTTGGGGCTTTCGTGATGGGTCTTTTCCGCGCGTACGCGCCAACTCTGATATTCCTCAGCATCTTTGGAACTATTGCAAGTACGCCTTCGCTTCGCTCCTTTTTTTTTTACACATCTAACATATATCGCTTCCACTGCAGTGGACATTTTTGCCGTGAGTCGTTCCCACCTCAACGAGCTGCAGAGTGAAAACTAACTTGTTCACAGACTTACGGGCCTTTATTCCCTTCCGCTCGCTACACCTTAATGAACTCAATGGCCATATCAGTCTCTTGTTATATGGCGATTGCAATTTTGACCACCATATTTATCTTCCCCGAAACCATGAATCACTCACTCATTAACGACATATTGGAACAACTGGACCGCTTGAAAGAAATGGTGGAAACCCAGGACGAAGTCTTGCGCACCCCGCCAGAACACCTCATCTCTGAACATTCACCTCTAATCAAGGAGAGCAAGGCGGCTAGGGCCACTGTCGTACTCTCTCAGCAGCAACGTAAACCCATTTTCTTGTCCATCGAATCAAAAATACTCATTCATTGGCAGTTATGGCCACGTCCCGTTTTATCCACTTGGAGTTCAGTTATGGTAGATGGAATGGCGATGATGTACTAGATCTGCTGGAACCCCTCACTGCGCTTGTCACTCGAGTTGGTCAGTACCTCCCAGTCATCTATCCTGCTGTATGGCTCACTGAACCTTCTTCCCAGCCGGTCTCCAGAGCTTCTCTCAACTCATCTGCATGTCCCAGCATCTCTTCGAGCGCTTCCGTTCTGATTCTACCACCACAATTCCCGATACTAGCGACGGCTATCTTCTCCGACGATTCCACGAGCGTAACGATACAATCGAAGCCGAGCACAAGGTCCATATATCTGAGGTCCTTCCCATCATCGACCGCTCTACGGGTCCTCTCCGACAAACCATCTCGAACGGCATCGAGGTGATCAAGCAATCGTTGAACCATATCAACAAGAATCGCTGGAGTCGTAACCCGGACATGGACGCGCAGACGCGAACAGAGTTGGACAAAGCCATCGAGGAACTGCAGTCCACCCTTGGTGACTTCAAAAGCACCAACAGGCTTGCTCTGATCAACCCTTTCAAGCCCATCCTTAAAAACCCCGAGCTCGTCGTCGGGAGCCAGACCCTACCGCTTCGTTCGTTGTATGTGTCGTACGTTTTTGCGACGACGATGATCAACGTGGCGGAGGCCACTCTGGGATTGATGTCGCTCGTGGGTGATACCATGGAGAAGAGGAAGGCTAACCGGCTCTGGGCGCCCAAAGGGCTGAGAAAGCTGTGGAAGATCCTCTCGGCGAAGGGCGATCAGACGAATGGGGTGTTTGGGGAAGACGTGTCGCCCCATGCTGTTGGTCGGAATGCGCCTGAGGAACTGGAAGTGGACCATCGTGCGTGAAAGGCAGGGTCTGCTGATTTACGCTAAGGATATTGATGCTTTTTATGCAGGACGTGACCCTGATAGCAGGCCGCCAACGAATTCTTTCCAGAGAGTCATGCATTACATTTCTGCTGTGTATCGCTGGATGGAGACCCCAGAGGCTATCGTACGTTTTATCTTGGTTGGATTTGCTAGTAATTGACTTATCTTGCAGTTTGCCTTCAAATATATCTTCATCTCTATCGCTCTTTGGATTCCCTGTGTGGTGCGATCTTCTGCATGTATGTTGGGTGGCTGCATATCTTTTTGTTTTACTAATAACCTTTCGATTCTTACAGTCTTTTACTACAGGGAGAAAGGCATATGGTACCTTCGTTTCTTGTGGTCATTCATAGGCTGACAGCGATAACCTAGGGCACTCATCATGGCTCAAACAATGATCAATCTGTATGCTGCAGATCAGATTTTCAAGTGGGTGGCCTTGGTTTTTTTCGGTTACATCTCTCACTGGTTAACCTCTTTAGTCTGGTAATCCGTTTGACTGGTACTTTCGCCGGCCTCGTCGCCGGCCTTCTAGCTTGGTATCTAGGCGAGTGATAACCAACAAGAAGGTATTTCTTTGCCTTTCTCATCGTTCTACCTAGGCAATGCAAAGTCGACCGGGAGTGTCTACGGATCTGCCGCCGCAGTAGGCTTCGTACTCATACCTATAGTGTTCGTTCGCCTTTTCGGTCCGACCAAGTATCTCCAAGGGGTCGTTTTGGCTTGTGTGAGTATACTTCCCTTCTTTTCGAAAACCGGGAAATAGTCATACCACGATGTTTTTCTAGGCGACGTTTGCCCTTGTCGTTGGATATTCGTGGATAGACGGGCATTTGACCCAGCTGGCTACCCCTGGTGCGTCTTTTGTTCTCGTGTCGCAGCGTACATCGATTAAATTCGGGACAGGCCAAGGTTGGTCCGTTGCCTGGAGGCGCTGGGTTTTGGTTGTTATCGGTAAGCGTCCGACCTGTGTATTTCTTCCTCTTGGTTCATTTTTTTTTCAGGTTCCGGCGCATCTTTCGTAGTTATGATGCTGCCCCCGACTTCGGGGCGGAAAGCAGTACGTTTACGGAACGCATCATCGATAACGTCGCTGTCGAATCTTTACGGATACCTCATATCAGCGTGGATAGCGGAGGTTGATTCCGACCGGGAAAAGGATGAACGGCAAGCAGAGCAAGTCAAGGCCAAATGGCTGAAAGAATTCCGTGACAAGGTTATGGGAGCTTCAGTAGAGATGCGCACAATACGGGAGCTGACGGAGCTGGCGACATGGGAGGGCAGTTTGCGTGGCAAATGGCCAAGGGAGGAATACGTGCAGCTAGTGGAGGTGCAGATTGAAATGGTGTCGAGCTTATCGCAGGCCAGTTCAGTCCTTCTAGTTACTGATCCGTCAAGCTGATTTGATTTCATCCGGTTAGCTTGGAGGTGCACTTATGCAGCTTGACGACGCTTGGCGGGTGACTTTCCTCCACCATACCGGTGTGCTAAATCCCAACTTTGTGTGTTACATTCTCAACGTTGGTGCGCAGCTACTGAATGTTAAATGTAGATTTCGGACGTCATGGGCCTCTTTTCTCTTGTATCACAGTCCTTGCGCACTGCTGAACCCATGCATCAAGTTCTTCCGGAGACTCTTCTGGAGAAGCTGTTTTACCATCAAAGCAACTATGCTAGTCAGGACTCGCTGACGCTGGAGAATGCCACCTCGTTGGACTATATGTATTACGCTGCCGGTGTGGTTGCAGTGTATCAGCTATTGCACGTGAGTATGGTCCTGTTCTAACTATGGTGCTGGGCTGATTATCTGACGGGGCAGTCCCTCGATGAACTTCACCGCATAACAAGGACACTCTGTGGGGAGGTACCCTTGAGAGGATTTATGAGGTGGAAAGCCGAGTTTGAGCATTCTAGGACGGAGATTCATGCGCTTTAGGCAAGTCGTTGGTTGGTTAACTTAGTCACTTCATAATGTACTACATAAGGCAGTGCGCATTCTATGACTGTTCTACAATTCTTTGATCTTTAGCTGGACTCTCTCACAGACAGGGGATTTCAAAAATGTTAATGAAGTACATTGCCTCTCATTTATTGACCGGAAGACTGCAAAACTGGAAAAGTAGATTTAATAGTTACCTCTTCTGGTACAGCTCCACGATGTCTGCGAGCAGGTTCCGGAAGTTCAGAGATTTCTTGGATACGAACGATGAGAGAACTTGTTAGGGCCGAAAACTTGAGACGTATCTCGAATTTGCACATTTCTCAGATCAGTGGCCGCAGGTAAAACAATAATCTATTACTGAGCAGGAGTGAGTTGGCTGATGGGAGCCGGTGTACTACTGGTCACCAATTCCGCTTGCTATCAGCAATTTGTTTCATCGGCAACTCGGCATGAGAGGTTTGCGCGAAACCTTCCATAAGCCGTTATGGTCCGTGCGTATTCTTGATGCATATATAAATCGGCTTCGGACACCTGACTTCTTCATCTCTTGTGCTAGGGTTTACTGTCACCAATGAGGTCTTTACCGAGGTACAGTTATTTTGCTGATTGCAAATTATACATCCGAACCCGTCTATTTGCTTCGGCTTATAGCAATTTTTGGCAAACCCCACTCTTTTCATTCTTTCAGTGAAGATGTGACGATGCATCCGAGGAAGAATGAAAAATACATAGATTCTTCAAGCTTTTTTTGTATGAATCAATAAAAATTTCTTTGCACCGAATTGCTTCAATGTCTTGTCCTTTTAGCCGATGTTGTGGTGTGAATATGGACATTGGGAGTTGGTAACAATCTTGCTGGGCTGAAGTGCTTAGCTCTTGAGGTGTATCAATCAAACTTAACACTTCCTGGCCACATACACATCAAACGTTATTCTGAAAACGTGAAGGTCTGACCCTTGGCATAAGTAATGCAGGTATGATAGACTACCAAGTTTCCGATGGATGAGGAAATAGGCCGCTTCGGGTATTTAGATTGACACCTTCCGGTCGCTAATGACGAACGTCTGACGCTTCCTATTGACGTCACTCACCCATCCCGCATCTAAGAATAAATATACATGAGTTTGTTTTTGAAAGCATAAATTTTGAGAACACGGCTCGTCCTAGTCAGTCTGCATTACTTCGAGGCCTAACCTGAAATTTGAGACATGATAATGACTGATGGTATTGATACTACTAAATACGTGTTGTGAGATATGAAAAGACGTGAAATAGATACTGGCACATATACGTTGCTACACATGATATAAGACAAGGTTGTATGATGGTGGACGAGAGCATAAAGAGGAATATATAGAGAACACAAGTCCAGCACGAGCCCAGCGAGAAAAATGGAGTTCACCCCCGTCTGCGGTCATCATCAAACTCCATTTTCCCTATCACCTCTTCCGACCCTTGGCTCGCAGCCGAACCGTACCTTGGGCGCACAAATCCCCTCATCCCGAGTCCAGTTGGGCTTTCCCTCCCACGGCTCTCGGGGCTATCAGTCTTCTTCCTCCGGATGCTTCCCTCAATCCCCCCAAGGCCTTCCAGGCTCGCAAGGAACGTTTCGTTCATCTTCCGAAGCTTCTCGTCCACTTCCCCTTCACTTGTCAGCATGGCGCCAGGTGGTGAAATGGTTTCCTGCTTCAACAACAACCCGCCTTCGTCCTTCTGTGGCGGTGGTAGTTCCGGAAATGCTTGCCGTGGAGACTGCGAGTGCAATCTGTGTCTCCCGCTTAATGGCTTCCTTGCGTCAATGTCCTGCACAAATGTCGAGATCTCGTCGTCATCTGTATTCGTGCTCAAGAACGACGCGCTCCCGACTCTCTCGTTCCCACTACCGCTGCCCTCACTTCCTGCCCCTAATGACGGGGCGTATCGATGGCCGAAACTGCTTGAATATCGCTTTCTGGGAGGCGGAGGTGGTTTCGGGCTATCGGATTCCTCGCTGCGTAAGCTCGATGGCGCAAAAGGGGGTGAAGGCCGGCTTGCGAGGCCTATAGGTGATAAAGGAGCCGGTTGCCGATTCATCGTCGGAGATCGCGTAGGACCCAGCATTGGCAAATTCGCTATTCCTACCGAAGATAGCGAGCCTCCTACACCACCTCCAAACGAAGCACTGCTCCCACCAAGGCTACCGCCGGAAGGCGATGCCGAGGCTAGAGTGTTCGTCTTGAATGGATGCACGGGGTTGATACTTGGACGACGGATAGCAAGAGGAGCTGACGGGAGATCCGCTGTGCTGCTTCGGCCGGTGCTCTCCTTCCGCAAACGCGCCGCCAGGGAGAGTCCAGAAGCCGGTCGGCTGCTATTATCGGTGAACGACCCAGATGTAGAACCGGGAGGTAGAGGTATGTTCCTTGGGCTACCGCTGATTATTGATTGAGGCCGCGAGGAAGAAGAAGGCAAGACAAATCGGTCTGCAATAGAGGTACTTATTGGGGGGGACCTAGGGAGGGATGTCCGGATAGGAAGGCTGCTACCTGGAGATCCTGTTATTGAGTCCCGCTGAAGATTCTTGGTGAGTGTCGGCACAAACTCTGGACCTTCCGAGAGAAAACGCGATGAAAGGAGGGATTCCAAGTCATCCACCCGGAAATGAGGTGTCGTCAGATAGGTTGCAGATAGCGAAAGTGTACCCATGGGGTGAGATACAGGCGCGAAAACGTGCGTCTTGTTGGGAAGAGGAGAGGCGCCTGCTGCTGGCGACGAATCTGATAATAAAGGATGAGATCATCACTTGGGGTGAAATGTGAAGAGGACATACCGAAGCCTAGAATGGGGCCGGAGTCACCCAGCGCCTGTGTTCGTACCCGCAATTGGATATTAAGGTTTCCATTACCTGCCCCACGTCTTCGGAGCCGCTTGCACAGTTTCCATGTGGGGAGGATACGCAGCAGACTGTACAGGCTGCGAAAGAGAGGTATGCCATGCTTATACACTGTGGACAGCGCGACCTCTGAGCCTTCGTCCTCGCTGATACGGCGAGGATTAAAGGCAAGCATCCAGCTCTCGAGCAGAATGTACTTGGGCGTCGGCTTTAGCTGCACTCTAGATGAATCTGGCGACAGGTGGACAAGGACCTGGTTGCTGCTCAGCTCTGGCACAGACAGAAGGACCTGGATTTCCAGTGGTGGTGGTGGTGGAGACATCGACACTGACTTGTACTTGTCGCGAATTTCCTTCGGAAACATATCAGAGTCGTGCGTCTCCAGGTTGAACTACGTCTCTGTCAGTACTCTGCAAGCACATACAGACATTTACGACGCACCCATTTGTCAACCTTCGACTGCAATCGCGACTCGACAGTCGTTCTAGCATCGCTAACGACGTAAAACAGTTTGGTATAGAAGTGCAGCGCAATCTGGTCGGCTTTCTGGTTGTCATTGGACATCGTTGGTCAGGAAATTAAGATATTATGCGTGCAGAGCCATTTCTAGAGCGTTCGAACAGTATATAAGGGAGGAATGCGACGGGGGGATGGTGGTAAAGTGGTAAAATGCTGGGGTCCGCGAGGGTACCACACAAAGGTACGATTACTTAAGCCGTGGCAAAGCACGACCCCACGTGGCTGTGGCGTGCGCACTTGCCATATTCCTTCATCTTCACGCTTAAGATTTCCTTAGGATTCCTGCTGTAATTGCCGCAGTAAATTGCATGAAAATTAGCTTGAGGGTGAGAATATATCTTCATATTTCGTCTTTAAGAATTTACCGCTGGTTCATACCTGTGGTTCACCTTTTTTACTATTCAGGGCCCAGGCCAACAGCTGTAGTAGGGATCAGATGCCGCCTTGTAAGAAACGGCTTTAATAGGATGTAGGAGTGTTTCCCGGGACCGTCTCATCAATTCCTCCTTTTCCTGATCAAATCTTCTGAAGATTGCCTTTTATTACCGTCAAACCACAAATCTCGAAAACTCCCCCTTGGCCAGTATACTCTGCTTTTTCCTGGAGAATTATGGATCCCTAGGCTCTGGAGTAATGACCACACCTCACCTCCCTCGAGCATCTCAGCGAGCACCGTTTACCGTCAAGGTGTCTCAACATCGCCGACGGGACGGCACTACATCGCAACACAATCTCCCAAGCTGTCGTTTCGATGTTCGATGATTTTAGAACGGGAATAATGTATTCTATGTCTCTCCTACAGACTTAAAGGTCCTTGGCACGATTTCGTCTGTAAAGCCTTTGAACGCTTCACGGCTGCTCTGAAGTACGCGACGATACCCCGAGTCAGACCGAGTTCCTGTCAATGTCTTCATGTTCAGCGTACAAATCGGGGGTCCTATTATTCTCATGATCTGGCGGTATGAGGTATCGTGCTGGAGAGGGGAGGCTTTCCCTGTACTCGGTCCCATCCATGAATCCACGTTGTACCCAAGGACTAGCCAACGGCAAGTACTCAACAATTTTGCCTGTGAGTTACTTCGCAGTGAAAAGCATGTAATCTTGACGGCACTCAGATTTTCTTGAAAGCAAATCGCTTTATTAGTACCCTGGTGGATTAGTCGACATGACTCCTCCAGTGTTGCAGTCTCCAGACACCTGAGGTTCTATCGAAATTGGAGGTGTCAAGTGAGCGTGAGGTGGAAGGGAGCAAAAGTCCGGGTCTATTCAACTACGCCTGCAGTTTAACCGGTTGAAGCAAAATTGAGGAGGTTGGGAACATCCGGCATTGCGGTATTAACGGGGCACAAAAAGTGAATTCATCTGCCTTCTGCTACATCAATCCAAGGCTAAAACGTACTCCAAAGGGAAGGTCCTGCTCTAGAGGACTCATTAAGCGACCATGTCGACGATCTGATAGTAAAGCAGATTCCAGAAACATTATTTGTGGCTACTAATATCATCGTCTAGTAGATCTGACTAGACGCATGGTTAGTCAGCTCCTCACTTGCTCCCCATAGCCTGGATGATCTTTAAAGCTCGGTGGTATCGCATGTGAACGAGCGCCGTACTTCTTTTCCAATCACCCCTGGAATTTGTTCGCCGGATCATAAACTGACAATTCAATCTATTTACTACTTCAACAGCGACCTCGGATGCTAGTCACTCAACGTGGATAACATTGCGTCTTCAACTAGGACTTAAGTGAGACAGCTGATTTTCAGTATCCTGTACGTCACTTTATGTACGTGCGGGACTCTACCGATCGCAGAGAGCGGTTCGTGCTAGGGAGATCCGTGCTAACTTTTAGGCATCAGCATCAAGGTTTCATCATCCTGATACTTATTTTGTGATTATTGTTGCTACTAGCGCTTACTGTCTCAGAACCTCCACTGATCCCTGCGTAAAAATAGAGGATGGTCCTCTTAGTAGGTAGGTCGAATTCTTACCGCACTGCTCTTCATCAGCACCTACACGATCTGTTGCTATACATGCCAGGCATCCATCTATGGGGATGTGGTAAAAGTTTGCCATCTTTCCTGAAGGCTACACCAGGCAGGTAAGAACAGATACTAATTTTCTCGATGCGATGCGATGGGAGGAACATGTACAGATATACTTCACATACCAGCCAGACGGTCGGCCACGTTGCACTTGTAACATCACCTACGGCGTTACCGCCGCACTTTCCATTCGGGATCACCTCAAAGCCTTCCATCACGCGTGACGGCAGAGCCTTGGATGATGCTCCAACTTTTGGTTCCTTATAAGAATGGGCATCCTCTTCCTCTTAGTAAATCGATCTGCCTCAAGAAACACAAATTCCATTGAAATTCCGCCGCTATGTCGACGACAACAATCCCCAGCCTCTCCCCGGAAGATATTAAAATCATGTCGGAGACCACAAATATCTTCCTCAATATGACGATTTTAGAAGCATTGCTTTTCGGTGTGTCTTCCTACATCTAGATTGCTTTCCTTCCCTGAACGTGTATTACAGGAATATATACAGGTGTCTTCTGTACTACTATGTGGAATATCTGTTCGTGTACTTGCACTGGAACAGTTACATCCCCTAACACTAATGTGCAGTTTCTTTGAAATGGTCTGAATACAGCCAAGGAAAACGAATTATGGTCACCATCGTCTCATGTCTCTTCCTCCTGGAAGCAACAACATTTGCGGTGGACTAGTCTTTCATACACAATGGCTTTATACGGAACGGGTGGGGCCTATTCACGGTATTTGGAGCACTCCAGGGGCACAATCCTACATCTTCCGGATGGCGCTAGTTACCAACCTTGATGGGGGGATTAGCACTGTTCTCGCGGATGTAGCAATGGCAGGTCAAGTACCTACTGTAGCGAAACTACGGAGGCTCATTGATTCTATTCCGTAGATTTGGAGGTGTTGGACGGTCTGGGGACGACGATGGCCAGTGGTTATTCTCCCCATACTCTCCTCCTTTGGTGGAACAGGTACGTCAAGTCATCTCGACTCCTCTTTTGCCAAAGCCTCACAACGATCAAGGCGCCTAGGGTCATCCAATCTTATCATTATATCCATGACAGCACCAAGACAATCTCAGATACAATGTCATATAAAATCGTAAGCAAGGTGGACTATCTCGCATCTTTCTCTCACTGTGGCGACCACTATGATCTGCACCATCCTCATTATTTGCAAGATATTCATTTCAGGAAGTGCAAGTCATGGTGGTATACAAGTATACAGAGGTGTAATCGAGATGCTCGTGGAATCAGCGTTGCTTTACTTCCGCCACGCTCTTAATTTATACTGGTTTTGTGGCGAGGCAACGACCCCGGAGGGTCGTATGTTGAAATTGTCGCTGCTGCAGCACGAGTAAGTGTTAAGTACGAGTCAAAGATAATCCCGATTCCAGTGTTGACACATTCTTACAGGGAATCGCACCGACACTTCTCGTAGGACGAGTCGCTGCGGGGCAAGCACGACCTAACGATTCTTGGGGTAGTAGTGCAACATCTTCACTTCGTTTTGGAGAAAATTCTCTGGGTCACACCCAAGACAGCATGGACGAGGAAGCCGTTGGAGACGAAAGGCGATGCATCATTGACGGGGATGTTGTCATAGATGCTTCTAGCTACGAGCGTCAACACGTCTCTGATGAAGAAGGCGCTAGAGGTTGTTTCCGTGGCAAAGGTGATCCGAACGAAGAGGTTATAATTGGAGTCGCTGATAAGCAAAGTCAAAGGAGTTGAGATGTGTTTAGTTATCGTATGTTAGGTAATAAACCCAACTTGATAAAGTCATCCGTGATGGGCCTGGCGTGAGGAACGAGCGCCGTGCTTATCTAAGGATAAGCTAAGAAGGAGAAAGAAGTAACAGGTGCGCGCGCCGCATGCTCTTCACCGTCACCAGCGTGCACGTCGTCTTCGTGTCCTCTCGTCTCCGGTTCATTTTCTTGTCCCACTCACCTGCGCCCTACCGTTGGGCCCCAGATTTGGCATCTTCACCTCCCGGCAAGGGGATTCGAGTTTTTTTAAAAAGCACATCCAGTCAACATTTTTAAGCCCTCGTCTGACCGACCGACAGACCTCCGTGGGAATGACATGCTCCGTATGTTTACTACATAGACACCTTGTGTCCTATTAACACCCGAAAAAAGTAACATTTCTGACTGCCAGATACTAATCATGAAACTAGGGAGGGCATATCCAGCCCAGGCCGGGTCTATGTCGGGACAAGGCGCATAGCCATATATAGTATACCGCTGGTTTCGGGATTAGTCTCTGGCAGTCAGAAATTTTATTTTTTTCGGAGTGATATCATATCTTTCTTATGCCCTTTTTGAGGTTAAAGTGCTTATATAATATCTTGAATTTATGTACATAACATAATGCGAAAAGAAATTTCATAGTTTTTATTAAGCAGCCTCGTGGGCGACCAACCGACGGAACAACGGTCCGGAATCCCCTTGCTTCCCGGTTCCCTGACGCCCAAGACGGGTCCTGGCTGCATCGTGTTCATCTTCTCATCTCCCAACTCTACAACAGCTATCACTCCGTCTTGACGAACATAACTCTAAACCTACTGTACGTGTGTGTATGGAAGTAACCTAAATATGAGTGTTACATGAAGACGCGAAAGAAACTAGGAAACGACACCATGGCTATGTGTCACCGTTTCCGAAATAAGCAACAAGGTCCTGAACGCCATCGGTGAAATAGCACTAGAGTGACTTAATTGGTTATCGTGGACATGATTAGCGTAATTTACCAATCTCACATAAATTTATTCTTGATTTTTCTGATTTTTTATAATATTGTAATAAAGAAACTTGGAAACCAAGCGGCTCTTAAGCGTTACATGGGATGAAATAAGCCATGCAACACCCCCTGCGTTACGCGTTGCGGTTTCTACCATACACGCACGTACAGTACACGATTCCCAGAGCCTCCTTAAAAATCTAGCCATGTCCTGTCAATCTATGTTCTCTCACTCTGGGAATATAATTCCCGTGATCTCGGAAGAAGAATCAGAGACACCAATTAACGTGCGAACTTGAGGGATGTATAGTTAGTTCATCGAACGGGCACCCGCAAGGTCGGTAGGAAAGCAATCGAGAATCGACACAACAAAAATGAGTTTATCTCATACTTATCACTAGTGGAACTACACGAACGCCAATGGTATACGAACTAGATAAGCTGACAATCGACATGAAGGATCGTGAATCAGGCACAGGCCCGGAAGCTATGATTTGAGATCAATATCGCGGTCGCGACGCCTAGTAACTCGGAGCGTACCTAGACGGAAGTTCGCTTCGGGGCGCGACAAAGCTTCCACCATTCGTTGTCCTGGTCCCTCCGTGGCTATTTGATTAAAAGGTATGAGCGCCCAGATGGTCCAAAGCACAAAAGATGATCTGAACCTTGTTACTCTCGTTTGAAACATCTGCATGTACCAAGACTGAGCGCGAATGTGGAGAGAAAACTTGGTTACTCACGAGACTTGAGACATTCCCAGGTGGAAGTGACGCCCATACCGTACTTGGAATCTTCAAAATACATCGCGCAATAGCCGAGGAGTGCATATTGCTTAGTCGGCATATACACCTCCCCAGCCTTCCAGATATCAATGCGAGTCTGGATGGGAAGGTCGCCACACTCCGCTTCGTTGAACTTGGGAGCTCCCCCTTGTTCGACGCGTTGCCTTCGCTCGCTGGATAGAGTTTCGAGGATGTTAGACATTCTTTAGTGCTTAGAGCTCGCGTTCCTACTGCCTTGATATAAATCTCAGAAATGCGGTAATTAACAGCATGCTTAGATGTCGTGTCGAGAGCATGCATCCTTACCACTAAGGCTCACGTCACTCAGTAGGTCATCGTTAGCTATATCGGAGTCGAATAGACTGCGCAGAGTACTAACCTAGGGATGGAACCTCCAAAGCTGTCCTAAAATGAAGCCAAGAATTTACTTTGAACATGCTCTCGCACGAATAAGAGAATCCAGAACCATGTTAGTGCGAAAAACATCGAAGAAGACAAGAAATTCTAGGCTTTCGTGTTCTCCGTCGGAGGAATGCGAATGTCAGCGAATTGGCAATGAATATTTATGTTCTCCTAATAGGAGCAAATACATCATGGAACATTGGAGCATTGCCCCTTCATTGAGCAGCCAGTTCCATTTCTCGCTACCCGATTCTAAACTCCTATGGCTAGTGTGAACAATCTATCAGCATATCTATGTCAATTCGCTCACAGAAATTCGAAGTATGAGTTCCATTGAAGGTCAATCCGTTCACTTGGATATTCTCGCTTCGTGCGCTCTGTAGCACGCGGTCTATGCCGGAGGAAGATGATGATTTTTGAAGCGGCGATGTGACGCATCGCAATGCATAGTAGGCGCGTTCGACGGCGACTACAAGACGGCCTCGGCCTGAACTCGGGGCCGTTAATCGATAGCCAAAGGTGCGATTCGAAGGAAGGAGGTGCGTTTGATACGATATACTCCGCGAACCTCGTGGATGCAAATATAGTATGTGCCATGTCAAATAAGCTCGAAAGATACGGCTAGAGCGTCTCGATCGCATTATTCATCATAATGAAGGTGATTCCGTGCAATGGAAATTAATGTGTGGGTCGGGAACGTTTCATTGATTCTGGGGACGATATGGGTTCGCATTCTTTTCTGGGCACGGGCTCTAACCAATCAGGATCGGGGTCTCGAGACGGAAGTTGTCTATATAGGACACAAGTTGGCCGTCGTCAGCTGTCTTGAGAGTAGTACGAGCTCGAGGACCGTGTTCCTTCCAGAGATACGAAGACGCACACTGTGCACCCTCCGCAGTACGCTCAAAAAAGAGTACAACAGAATTAAGACCGCATTCAAACCTGCCAGTGGGGCACTGTCAGGTTTAAACAGTCGACCGGTGCTATTGTACCTATCCAGTGAGCCGTTATCGATATCACTGTTGCTGCCAGTTCGTCAATCACGGATTTCATCTCACCACTAGTGACTCAGTAATATCATCTTTGGATAGTTCCAGCCGTAGATCGCAGAGGACGTCTAATTAACGTCTAATTTTCCAAGAAGAATCATCTTTTCGTCTGCTTAGCGAGATCTTTCGGCCGCGCCCATGCGGAAGACAAGAATAGCTAGGAAGATCTTCAAGTACGCAAGGATTGAGTTGTTGCAACGAGTAAGTAGAACCAGAGTAGAACAGTCCGGTGCGGTTTGTTGAACAACTGCGATCGTCACGGTCCCGGATAACTTTTTATCGTATAGCTGTGGAACTCCACTACGTTAACGTTGTTGTTACGTGTATAGAGAACATAGACATCACTTTTCAGCGGGTGACACCGGTGAACATGAGTATTCTATTGTCTGTTTGTTTCTTGGTTGCCTTCTGGTCTGTTTTTCACCGGCACCACTGATAGCGAAACTTAGGGCTTGGACCTTGGTACATCTAAACTCCACTCAACTGCGCGCTCGCAGAATGAGTGTGTTTCCATTGTCCATATTATGAAACGCCACAGCTCGAATGGGCGTTTCCGGTAATCTCGACGTTCGCTTTAGACTTGACCTCTTATGCAGAGAAGGCGAAATAAGTTCTCACGTTCATAGACGGTCCGCAATTCGAGTTTGTTATGAAATCCTAGAATTTAGTGGTTGAATTCCTGCGATCCCGGAGTCGTACCCTGCAAGTCGCAGATCTCCGAGGTTCAACTGTCAAAGTATGTAAGGCCTGTAATGTAAGTTGAATGTCAGACCACGATCTATGTGGTCTATAACCAAATACCGTCTCAGGGCATATGAAATATGCACTTACAGTCAATGAGGTATTCGGGACGTGTTACTGTGCGTTGATATCTTTGTTGACAAGGTCTGTCAACGGCAGTCGTAACCAGCGCAGAATGGGTTATCGTTTATCACTGAAATAACAAAAAACTAGATGGTAATACAAGCACAACACCACATAACTGGCCAAAAAAAATACATCTATCACATAAAACCCAGATTTTATCCTGCGACGGTTGACTCAGAACTATGTCAACGTGCGACATGGACATGAACGTACTTTTCAGTTGCTTTGCAATAAAGTCGGCGAGGTACTTCACCATGTTTCCTGTTTCCTCACCGACAGGCCGAATCCACTGTGGTGGAAGCGAAAAGCCGTACTGGGGAAGAGTCAGGATCAAAATAACAACTATCAGAAGCGCACTTACCGTTCCCGTGTCACGTAGATGGACAGCATACGAGTACTTGATCCCTGCACGTGCGTACATCCAGTCAACGATGTTTCCAGGGGCACTGCATTTAATGAGCAAATAATCTTTTCAGGCGTGTATGAACTCACCGATACAGGGACTCGCAGAGAGTTGCGATCTATGACACGATGAGCTCTTGTTAATCTTTCAACAACGATAACGTACCGTAAATGACGTTCCATGGGCGAGTTTCAACGCATGTGCTGCTCCAGTTGCAGCTTCGATTTGATCTTCTGCGTCCTTTGGCACACGTTTGCAAGAGTATGAGTACGGAGAGGAGACTACGGAGATTCTTGTGAGTAGAGACAAGTACGCATATCTCACTACAGACATACTCATTTGCCCATAGCTTCGCAGGTCGACAAACGCGAGCAGATTAGGGAGTGTCGTGATGAAATTAGCAAGATTGTTCACTTCTGGAGCTTCGAACGGCCGATGGCCGGGGAACCAATGTGAGCAAGGGTCGACAGGTGTTTTGGATTTCTTGAAGTCCATTGCATTGGATTTCCATTTGTAACCCTGCGCGTGAGGGTGTGAGATAACGTGCGTGGAAGGATGTAGTCTGACATACCCAATTCCTAGAAGTTGATAAGCCGCATGCGTCGAAAGAAAAGGATAGAAAACACACCTGTTCATATCTAAACCGACACATTTCGCATTAGCGCCCATGATCTGACGGTTTTTATACCAAAACCGGTCGCTCTCCCAGGTGAAGTCGTATCCATCGGGATTAGGAGCTGGGACAATGTAGAAATCCTGTGAGGACGAAGTTGTGAGCATTGAATGTGAGAGCAAAAACTTGGCGAAACTTGCATAAGTATCCAGAAGCGGCGACAAGGAGTATTTCTCGGACGAATTGACGACCAAGGCATGGGCGATGTACAGAGCTGCTGCGGTTGCGACCCACTGGTAGACTTTAGCACGAGGAGGGACAATACAAACGGAACAACGCGAACCTCCCTAGCATGTTGAGCCCCTGTAATAACAAACCCGAGCTTTTGCGACGGGTCCACGCCCTTTCTGTATCCTGTCTTCTGTACCCCCCTCTGCCCACTGGATATTTTGAGACCCCGCATCTCTCTGCCCTGACCTGAATGGCCCAGGTGGATGGTGCTAACTATTGAAGGTTGTTGTGCTGCTAGTTGGTAGATAAAGTCGTCAATTTCGTAAAGGGGGTGGTACGCATTGTGAAATGTGGTGTTTTCGAGAGAGGACGAGGTTCCATGGTTCAACCTGGCGTGCTATAGATGGTATCTCTTGGTTATAAATGGGCGTAGATGAGTTTGGAAAGGTGCGAAGGGCTTCCGGAAGACCTGGCCCTAAGAGAGGGGTGTATATGTCGACGAACTCGGGCGTCAACTGCCAGACATCCACGTCGAATTGCTGCAAAGAAAAGATGCAGCCAAGTCCTGAAAGATTGAAAGATAGAAAGATAACACACCTGCAATTCGTCGTCGACTACCTTGCTCTCATTTCGTAAAAATCTGTGCAGCGTGCCCAATACAGGTGGCGCGCTCAAGGGTACCTGGTCGTTCGCAACAGCGTTGAGGGTCAATGCAAGGCAAATAGTTGCGTATTTAAGAAGTTTCGACGCCATGAAGGAAGGCACCAAGCCTTATCGGCGACTGCAACAGAATCCAAGGTGGTGGTATGAAGTCAAGATGGGATTGGCCGTTATTTTAGGGTATGTGACTGCTAAATTGCCTGTAGGCAGGCTTATTTGCCCCTTCACTAAACGCATTCAACTAACATTCAACTGCCCTATCTCTGGTCACAACGAAGGTACGTATATACGGTGATTGAACGTATATATGGGGCACTACCATACAGACGTTCCCACTGCCAAACTAGCTATAGGCAAGTAAAATCAATAACTACAAGAAAATCGTAAAAATAGTGTGGGTTCTTCATTCATGAGCGTAAGGAACGATACAACAAAAGGTCTAAGGCCGATGGGCCAGCGTAGGACATCATGAGAGCTGGGTAGGTGCAAACAGTAGAGGGAGGTGGCGGCGGGGCATTTACAGTCACGGTATAGGAAGTTGTAGGTACATTTTTCTCCTGTGAATAGCAAATAAGTCATTCCAAAACGAGGTGAGTGTGCGGCCATGGTATCTTCCCTCAGAGACATATGCTGGGCACACCAACCCCCCACCTCTCCACAGTTTCTGGGTCGAAAACGCGCCTGAACTCCCACTGGTCCATTCCTGACCATATAAAGTGATGAAAATAGCCAGAATAATTATGCTTGTGTCGTCTGCGACGATGATGGTAAGAACGAAGCTGTGACCGGACGAGGTTTTTCGGAACGTCTGTAAGAAGTTTGACAGCAAGCTTGCGCGCAGTTGCCAAGGTACAAGTCTTCAGACAGAAGACAGATCTCCGAGACCCTTGGGTACATTGACCTCGAATAAGAAAGTTCTCGACTCCATGAGATAGACAGCAGAATGAAAGGCTGCTCCGTTGGGAGGCAGCCTCACTGAACGTACTCACGAACACACCACAAACGAACGGGAACGAGGTATATTGGGAGATACGATAGGAGTGTGTGTATGGTAAGTGGATCTGGGTAAGGAGTGGGGGAAAAGGAAGGAAGGAAAAAGGCTACCTACGTCTATGTATATATATACATCTATATATATCTCTATGACCAATGGTCATGCCGAGCTGTCCGATCTGGGCCTACGGAACTATATGAGTGCGGTCGATGCTGTCGCGTGCACCTCGCTGTAAGCTATGCTTACACAGAACCGCCCTAAACTGAATAATGAACATAAAAAGCACTCTTTCATCGGCGGTTTTAGAAACAAAAAGGTGTTTTGCAAGATATGGGCAATGGTTCTCACTGACGATAGCCAACGTACTGTCATGATGTAGGGCAAATTCATCGTAACCAGCGAGAAGTATAGACGAACGAACGACTCGGGTAGATGATAATTCATCATCGTAAAAGTGTAAATATCTTCAGGGACAACCATAAACATTGACAGAAATATCGGTGTTAACAGTCATGACCGAACATTTTAGTTAGATCTTCGTTAAAGTGGACCATTACCCACATCCAGTGCGAGCGAAGCCCGGAGGTTAGAGAAAGTAATCCTGGAAGCATGGCACAGGTCACTGCAAACTGGCCTTGAGAACGGTCAAAAACTGAAACACAGTAAATTTTGCTCACAGGTGACAGCTGGCAATGGCAACAAAGCAGAGAAACGGTATGGTCCTCATGCCAGCTGAAGCACATGTGCAGGAACAGTAAACCTCTGCCATGCCAACTATGGCCAGTAAGCCTGAGATGAAAGCAACAACAACAACTTTGTGTGGCAGGGCTTGACGGGGAAATCCGAAACGTAGGTTCCCACAAAACCCGGTCGAACGAGGCTCGGAGATTTGAGCTATACCTGGGAGATACTCGCATATTTGACACGAAAAAATACAGGAGACCCAGACGTAGTAATGTCGCTAATACAAGAGCTGAAGCTGAAGGACCAGATGAGCGCAATTCGGCCATAAATCAAAGGAACTTGAT
Organism: Armillaria novae-zelandiae; assembly: GCA_030435655.1. Classification (NCBI taxonomy): domain Eukaryota; kingdom Fungi; phylum Basidiomycota; class Agaricomycetes; order Agaricales; family Physalacriaceae; genus Armillaria; species Armillaria novae-zelandiae. The sequence continues at coordinate 198,432 of JAUEPR010000054.1, forward strand.
CTGCTATCATAGAAGTCCTCTGCGGTTTCAAAGCACCTTCGAATTACAGAGGAGAGTTTTTCGACTGCGATACCATCCCTTTACCGCCAACTTAAGAGAAGAGAAAGATCTTGTCGCTCCTGAAAGAATCGCAAGACTACAGGCGTCTACTGCCTTTACATCGAAAAAGTCTCATTGCGACCGATTTGATGCCTTCAAGTTTGGTAAGAAACCAGGGCGTTTGAGGAATGATAGGCGAGCTCGCAGTAGGCCAGTGCTGATGCTGATGATCGTTCAAAGCGTAAGATGCCAAAAGTAGTCACGCGGTGTTCCGGACCCTTGATCCCGACTCTTCATCTTTTTCCATGTCAACCAGTCAGTTCTACCTTCCTTTCTCTACCAGGGACCACATTTCATGTGAGCGCGATGTCATGCTCTACCACAACGGCCACAATCAAAACTATACTTGAATTTTCTGTGGTGTTGGAGTATCTTTGCACGTCCACAGATCATTTCGCGAAAAGGTCTAGCCGTACCTGGAGGCTACCTTCCGGAGGAAAATCTTGACATCTCATGCGATATTGAGGGACATCTATTCTCCTCTACTTATTGTATGCCAAGTAAATTGTCGAGAAGGGAAGCACGCTAAGTTTCAAACGGACGTCTTATTACTCCATATCACGCCGCTGCCTCAATTCAATTGACCTTTGTTCTTTCTACTGCTGCACTTACGAAAGGATGTTGTTCTTCACTATAGTCTGCGGGCCTGATGTGCTTTGCTTCCGTGCTATCCTTCCAGTCTGTTCACACGACACCGAAAGACAAGGTCGCAATGCTCGATGTTCCGGTGGGTCCATGTTGACCCTCGTTTGCAAGCTGACGGGGATAACAGATACAAGGGAAAATGACAACAGCATAAGGTCCCCGCCTGCTGTCTTGTATTCCTTATAACTACTCGCTTTCTCTCGGTCTTTCTCTTCAGTAATTCTTCCTCGCTAATCTCCTCTGTTTCTTTTCTTCCCCCTTTCCTTCAGTATGTCTAACGATCCTTTCAACGACCGGTCGTTGCAAGATGGGGAGAACTTGCTGGTATTCGATTTGGAGCCTGGATTCGAAGAGGAAGTCGCAGAGAACGACTGGTTCGGTCAAGCTGGATTGCCGGGTGTCAATTTCTCATGGTTAGGCCCTTCTTTGGGAGAAATCTCAGGGTATGGATGGAATCAATCCCCGCTTCAAAACGTTTCTACCAGCATTCCTCCCTCCGACTATCGTATGTCCGACGCTGGAAGTAGTCATGGGTCAGAGGTATGCTTCGCCTTTCATCCAGTTTTGCTTCAATTTCCCGTCTTATTTGCCCATTGCTCTTAGGTACACTATCCGAATCTTGAAGCTTACGATCCTGGCTTCGAATCGTCACCCGCCTCGGGGCCGTACCCATCATCGATACCTGACATTGTGTCTCAACGTCGTAACTCATTACCATCCGATTACTGGACGCACCGAAGCCTGTATGACATCGTGACCCATTCTAGCGATGGAAGACCTGACGTGAAGCGTCTTAGTTGGCAAGGGGCTTATGGCCAGAATGAGCAGCTGTCCGACGCTGCCTCGAGCTCGTACCATTCTTCGCGACGCCCAAGTTTTGAGAACTTGGCACAGCTCGCTACAGGCTCGATGCCGATGCCTTATCCTACGCGCACCAGTCTGCCGGCTTACAGTCATTATAATCACAGCGATCCAAATGTCACCCAGAGCGTACCGACGAATGAGCAACGCTGGCAGCCATATAATAGTCCTGCTTCGTCCGCAGGGGAGCTACCTCATTTAAATCGAATAGCAACTCCAGGAATTTCGGTGAGTTTTGCTCCATATGCGTACAGTCAAGTAGTAACATTCATCTTAGACACAACTAGAGTCTACGCTATTTCTTCACGACAGTAATGACCCCCAACTTGATTTTGATCCATCTTCCCGTCCCGACATCTTTTCGGACTTTGGTGTATATCCGTCTGAAACGCAGGTACCTGAAGAACACATTCATTTCAACGATTCCCAGCCTATAGCCGACGGCACCGGATCACATGCAGGATCTCCAGATACGGCTGACGTGTCAACTAGCCCTCGATTTTTTGTTTATGTCCCCAACGACAGCTCCGAAGCGGGCCCCTCTAACGCCCCGTACCACATGCTCCCAGAGACGGACTCTGGTCAACTATCACGGAACTCTTCCAAATCAAAGCCCAAAGGAGAGCCCAGGGTGAAGTCAGTTGCTTGCAACCACTGCAGGTCGAAGAAGAATAAATGTGTAGGCGTTTCTGGAGAGCGGTGCGAGTGCGTTTCTTCGTTTCTTTTCATTTCGGCTAGCGCTTACAAGTTTATGACTTAGGAGCTGTACTACGCTGAATATTGAGTGTACGTACTCAGAGTCGAGGAGGGGTAAATACGTACGGAAATCTAAGAAGAAGGACAAGTAGCACTTCCTCATCATTGACGCACGTCTTTTGCACAGTCGTTAAAATATCTTGTTCATAATTCCTCTACCTTATTACATTGGACTAATTGCAGTGAATAACGCCTTTGAAAAGACTACTGAAGGTTTGCCTGCGTCCCTGCTGTGCGTGGGTTGCCTGTCCAACCGACTACAACGCCTGTCGCTGTGTTAAACTGATAAACTGATAAACTGGATTTATTGGCCACCTCCGCTGATACAGCTCAGGTAAATAATTCGGTAATTCCGGGCCGGTATGATCTTTTGCGGGCCGGTCTCGAATGCTGTGGCTGTGACATGATGTCATGACTTCCCCATTTCGAAATGGGCCGTTTGCAACTTTATCCGCTACTCGTTCGACCTCCAGTAATTACTTACTTCGCTTTCCCTATCTGACACCTCCAGAGAAGCGATGCACCGTCAATTAAGGCAAATTTCTTCGTCCATCTCCCGTGCTACGTTATTGATTTTCCCTCAAAGATGCAGGGGCACGTCTTCAGTCAGGGTATAAAAGGACGGGAATATGCGTCAATAGCGACGTGGATTCATCTTTAGGCAGTTCTCAGATTTGGAACTGCCACGTTGGGTAGGTAGGGCACAGGTAACAACTTTTATTTACATGCATAGAATTGTGCGTTTACTGAAAAGTCCACAGCACATCTGTACCCTGATGAATTCTCAAAGTTGCGCTACCTTAGCCAGCCAGTTCTACTCGAGCGATGCAGACGCTCTGTGTTTTATGGCTCGAGACTCCATAGGCCTCACCAGGAAATCATTGGCGCGTAAAGCTTATCACAATGCGGTGGATATATTTTTGGTTTGTTCTTTCTCGGTTTTGGCGTATTAACCCTTGTATGCACCCAGAAATCCATGTTCTGGCTTTCTTCAGATAATGAGCAATGGAATATGCATCTGTTGTCGAGCTCCGCTCAACATATTCACGACTGTGTGAGAACTCTGTTTTTTCAAGAGGTGCGTATGGATTTGTGATATTGACATTCTTTCTGATGTGGCTGCTAGATCAGAGTATCGCATTCCTAGACCCTTTAAACCAAATGTTACGACCGTATAACTATATACGCGCGCCATATGGCCGCGGCATTGTACACCGGTTCTCTTCTGGTTAACAATCGCGCCTGGTGCCATTCGGGTGAACATCTTCCCTCCCGGATGGAAAAAAAATTGCCGCAGGGAAACCGATAGTCGCAAAAGCCTCTTCGTTGACAGCTGGTCTTTGATATATTCGCCAAGAGAAGCATATGCGAAAGAGAACCTCTGCACGATGCACGAGTAGTAAAGAGCTTGAAGGACGTGCGAGAGCCCTTCTGAGGTATTTTTAATCAATTGCAGTTGCCGCTCGTTGACCTAAAGTTCTCAACTCTTCGGAGTGTGTCAATGCGCTACTGACTGGAGCCGCTGGGCAACACTTGCATTGACTGCGTAATATACTGCATAATGTGAGCTGCGGCACTGTTGCGTGCGTGCGGACTGGCGGCCTCTAAGGTGTACCAAGCCTTGGCATACTGCATGTCGGCTTTAGGTCTACTTTGACCGAATCGATTTCTTTTGCGTATTCTACTTTTTACTGTCTAACTGTGTATCCCAAATGCACTACAAACATAGTGTCCACTGTGCCGGCATCATGCGAGCTTTGAAAGGGAACCGTCGTGCTATGTCTATTCTAGTAAGGATGTCGCTCCATGGTCAAATGAGGGACGAACCGTCGGTCTGATGTTTTATACTGTGGTACGGACAGGCGCAGAGAAAGATGACCTTCTTTCCCTACTTGGCGCACATACTTTCTCGAAGTGTTCTGTGGCTGAAAACTGACTCCATGATGTTTGCCATATGCTCTTTGTAAATTTAGTACTGTTCTTTTGATGTCCCTGATGCTGAGTACTGTAGTCTGACTAGACCTCTGAATTTTAAAATTTACCTGCAGACCAAAGTTCACCAGCCCAGATTTGGGCTTATGTTGAATAAACTGAGGCGGACATCCTCAGACTCAGGTGTTCATTTGTTCAATGGCGGTATTTTATCTAGCCAAATTCCGCCTTAGACCATTTATGATTTGACTTCACATGGCAAGCACTATGACGGTCTCCAAAAAGCACAAGGCCATACAACGATTAAACCTTTCCATGTAGAATGCACGACACCTTCCCTTCCATTTCACCGCATCACTTCGAATTATAAGGTCGGCACGGCAAAACGGCCCATAGCAAAGGGCTAGGCCGATTTGTTCAGACAGTATCTTGAGACCGACTTTTCTCCAAGCAGTTGGAAATGTCTCCTTATTTTTTTGCGCTTGACAAGGCAGAGAATGAAGTAAATGCGGGTTTGATGGCCCTGAAGTCGCTGAAATCTGATCCAGATCAAGAATAATCACGCACGTGTCAATGCGTTCATCGAAGGCGCAGCCAAACAATTCGCTCCTCTCTTCCAACTCGGTCGTATGAGTGACTAAAAATCATCTTCATCGCGCCCACGACGATTGTCTGTGGGATCTTGCGTCAAAATATTTCAGCGTCGCGATGACTTCTTCCCCGTCGTCCTCAGCTGTGACGATCCCAATCCCTGGAAAGTCGATCCTCAAACGTCCGCCACCAGCCCCACCCTCATTATTCTCATTGTCGAGGCTCAGTCGGCTATTGCCTGACTCTACTAAAGATAATGTCAGCGAGAAGACGGTTCTCAAGCGAGCACATTTCATCCTACCGGAACTGAGCATTGTCTATCCAATATCGAGCTTTAGCCCGCCAAGTGGACCTGGTGTTCGGGAGGAGAAGAAGGCAGTGGAGGAGCGGGAACAAGAAAGAAGAAGACGGGTAATACGAGGAGATGGCTGGACAATGGACAAGGTCGAGTCGTTCTGGCGAGAATGCTGCGCGGGCTGCGAAGAGGTGCCAGATCCGCTGATTAGTGCTGCCTTCAAGGTGATTGCTTAATGTGATTTTTAGTTCTCTTTAACCTATCTTTACAGAAGGCAAATGGCTCACATCCTCGAATAGTGGACTTTTCTGGGGTACAACTGACGCCTGGTAAGGCGACAGTGTTGGGCGATGTATTTACCATCGAGTGGGGCCTGCGAAGACTCGTGTTCAAGGAATGTGATTTGGATGAAAACGTATGTATAATTCCACTATGTTTGCTCATCGCTAAGTTCCTATAGATCCTCAAACCGATGCTGCACGCTCTCCTCATACCGAACACTCTCACTTTTCTCTCTGTCGTCTCAAACAGACGGATGAAAACGGCTGCTTTCCGTCTGATTGCTGCCTTTGCCGCCAAGTCAGCGTCGCTTGAGTTTCTGGATCTTAGCCAGAACGCGCTCGATAAGAAGAGCGTCGAGCTACTTGTAGCTGCCTTGACCACCCTTGTTACCCTTCGACTCGACGATTGTTCCCTTCGTCCCGGAGCCCTCGAAACACTCTCCCGCGCCGTACGGACTTCCAACCTTCGTAATATATCCCTGCGGTACAACAGGATCAACCCCACGGGGGCCGTAGCACTTGCGCTGATGATCAGGGATTATCCTGATGTTGTACCAACAACCACAGCAAGCGCGACGTCAACTCCATCTACTCCCACTAATTCCGGCTTCCCCACCACCGCCACAATCCAACTGAAAAACGGGCCGCTTCCACCGCCACCGAAGCACCCCACGACAAATGTCCAGACAACGTATACGCCATACGTACCGCGTGCGAAGCGTACCCAAACGTCACCTGCGATTCCTATGATTACCTCAAGTTCACAAGGAGGGGTGACTACGAACAATGTCAAGGAAGAGTGGGGGCCTTCTGCGGCCCTCCTCATCAAAGTTCGCGCGCTTGACACGCTGCCAAGGATTGGTGCTTTAAGGACGTTGGATTTAAAGGGGAACGAGCTTCGTGGGGGGATAATGTATATTGCTCAGGTCCTAAAGCGGAACAGGACGCTCAAAGTGCTGAACTTGAGCGAGAACAAACTTGACGTAGCAGGGCTAGTCGCTATAGCGGAGGCACTCAAGTATAATTCGTCGCTGGAAACGCTAGACCTATCGAAGAATCCGTGTGCAGGGCCTGCACTAGACGGGGTAAGGCTTATACTTGTTCGTAAATACACTTCTTATCCCCATGTCAGATAACTTCGCTTCGCACGGCATTCACATTGAATGCTTCTCTGAAACGACTCTTCCTTTCTTCTACGGGTCTAACGTCTCCCGGGGCTATTGCACTGGCAGAATTCCTGCCAGAGTCGAGTTCGTTGTTGCATCTGGATTTGACGAGGAACGAGTTGGATCTAGCAGGAGTGTGGGCACTAAATAAGGTTAGCATTCCCATATTTTTTAACACCATCTTCTTTTTTGGAGTACTTCTCGTAATATCGATTGAGCGGTTAACTCATCTGTCGTACAGGGCCTGAAATCCAATCACACGATGCGATGCTTAGACCTTGATGTACCTCCCGGAAGAGAGGAATTTGCGGGTTGCTGCCGAGAGATTCTTGGTTGGTGTGTGCGCAATACGGAGGAGGCAGAGGCTAAGCGAGGAGAAGGTGACTCTGGCTTTACTAATGAACTTGATTTGTATTGACCATCTGATCAGTAGCAGACCAAGAGAACGGCTCTGCGGAAGGCGGCATTGGAAGAAATAAAGGTCTATGGGGCTTGATCGAGGACAGCGAGTTGGCAAGAGGTATTAGGGAAGGAGAAGAGAGAAAGGTAAGAGATAAACACTGTCATCTACACCCCCCTTACAATTCTAACCCATCTCTCATAGATTGAGACTGATGTCGTAGTACGCGCGCGCTCATGCGTCGCCCAGCTTCAGAACCTGCTAAACCCTGCGGAGCCATCACCACTGAATACACCTCACCTAAGCCCGCCCTCTCTTCCGACGCCATCCCCGCTGCCATCGTACCTGCTTTCTCCAAGCACAGCTTCATTCACACTCTCCGCCCGACAGACTTCTAGCAAGCCTTCAGCCTCAGAACTCGCTGCTCGTGCCAGGTCCTTGGTAAGCGAGCTATCACAAGTGATAGAGGAAGAAGGTGATGGTGGACGGATGGAAGAACTGTTGGGTATCAACGATCAGTTAACCAATCTACTTGCCAAAGTGCCCAGTAGACCCATTGGACTTGGGCTGGTGATACCCGCGACGAACGGCATCGGATCTGTGGCCGTCAGTGCCTCACCTCATGATGAACCCCCCACCGAAGAGCCCGCGGATGAGGAAGAAGTGGAGGAAATCGGCACGCCGCGAGTGGATAAGGGCAAGGGACGTGCGGAGCCTGTGCATGAAAAGGTGCTCAGTCCGACCGCCGCATTTCTCATTTCGGAGGATGATGCCGAAGATGGGGAAGGGCCAAGATTCCCTCCTGTTGAACCGAGAGGTGAAGAGGAGGGTGAGGATGAGAAAGGCAAGGAGACGAATCGGTATTGAACTTCTTACCTCACTTTCGTCACTAGCCCTTATGTCTATGATCAGGTCTCGTATCTGGGTCGAGGAGGAGGGAGAAGTGTTTCGCAAGGGAACAGTTCTTTTAGGACCCGAAGAAATGGAAGGGGAGTATGCCGGAGAGGAGTTGCGTAAGGAGGTAGGCATCATTCCATCGTCTATTTTTGTCCTTTCGCTCATCATGCCTTCTTAAGCTCCTTGAAGCAATGGTCGAACGACCGCCTCCTCGGAGCGTGGAAGATTTCTCGCTTGAGCTACCACATTCAAGCTCCAACTCGCATTCGAATCCGGGGACGCCGACTGAGGAGCAACCTACATCGCCCACGGCGGCACCAAGACCATATATACCGAGAAGGACAAGCTCAGGAAGTCTGATGAGTCTCGTCAGCCCCACGAGCCCGAGACAGGCGAGCCCTGTAATGGTGGCGGGGATGGGAGCTGCAAAGAATGGGCTAGGAACATCCACGATATCGGAACTGGATGGCGGGCAACTCGGGCCCAGTATCTCGAGGCGAGATCGTTAGTGAAGATGATTATACTTATTTTCCATTTCAGGATTCCACATACCATTATTTCATCTGGATGCTTTACATAGCTTACTTGGCCCTACATTTAGATCTGCTGTTCACTTGCGAGCTGCTGCATTGCATCGTCCAATATCTCACTTGCATTTTTTACTATTTATTGCTATTGTAGGCATCGGTAATAGGTGGTGTGGACGGTTTGATAAATAGCATGGGCATCTGTGCGAGCTATTGCGAGCACGAGGAAATTTGGTTGACCATGCGAGATCCTGTTCCCTGTTTTGCACCCGACAAATGGAAGATGAGGTGACTACATTCATTTCGTTCCTGTAATCCCCGTCAGACCCCGATAACCTTTTCGAGGGGATCTGGTGCCTCGCAGCTATGAACTTCGTCATTTGGAACTGCTCTCAAGGAACGAAGCTGCGGCAAACGCCCATAGACGCCAGAGAATGGATTCCCGGAATCCATGTGAAACTCACGCTTTCCCATCGGAACGAATTGTGTACTATCAGAGCGATGACTTGGCGTAGGAATGTCCGGTCATAACAACCGCAGCCGCAAAAATCGAGCTCTAGGTGAAGTGGACATTCGCATGAAATCTCCGATGTCCTTTGAACAATTTCGGAGTCCTTGATGATAAAGACTTGAAGCCACCACGGGCGTTGGTCCATAAGTGGGGAGACGTGGTAACTATATTCCAGCAGTACACCTGTCCGAACATCCAGGGTAGGCTATGAGGGAGAAGACAGCACTTTTCGACCATACACACCAGTTTGAATATATGTGAAAGAGCATCGGCAGGGATACGATGGACAGTGATCATGACGGATTGCTGGGCATCGAGACAGGACCAAATCTGCTGTTTTCAGCCAGAAGGCGGCCTATGAGATCTTCGAGCACTAAGATACGGATCTTCAAGTGTTGTACACCTTCGTGTAATGGGGATGGTGAGTGATGACTCTCCCGACCGCAGCAAAGCGATGATCCGAGCACGATTCGAAATAAAATCAAGGTCTTGGCTAGTCGAGAAAGCGCCGTTGCTGTCTGAGAGCCCACACAGAAATTCGGATTCTGGAACCAAGCATTAGAACACGGTTCTTTTTGAGAAATAAAAAGAATACATCTGGTGGATTGGTAAAGTTTTCTAAAACTTCGATCTAGAGCTTCAAAATATGTTGGAAGAGTTTGTCCTTGATGAAAACAGTCACGGTCTGGCGGTAGTTGATACTTCGGAACTCGGGCCGGAATTTTGACTCGGAGCCGTATCCTACGAAGCGGAGATGGCGAATCAAACCAGTCTTCCACTCTACACTTCATTTCCTCAGTGACAGGCACTTAGTGCTCATTACTCAGTGACGATGGATTCTGGGCATAAATCGCTAAATTCTATATCTCATCGTCGTAAAACTCTTGCAGCAAAAACGGCCCGGGCAGAGGAAAACAGTTCAACATATTCTGTACGTGACACTCTGGTATCTGTGTTCACTCAGAGTATCTCAATCCATTGATCATATTCGAAGATTACAACCTACATACCACCTGAACTTATCGACGAAATCATAGATCATCTCCAAGATGATAAGGATGCTCTCCTCATGTGCTCTTTGGTCTGCCGACTTTTTTACCCTCGAACACGTGTACACCTCTTTCGCGTCGTCTCCATTACAGACACCAACCGGAAAGTATCCCTTCTATACGATTCTTCCTCCAAGAATGTACTCCATTACATCCAAGGGATAAAGCTGCACTGGCCTACTAATTATGCCAACCGTCATGCCTCCGACTTCCTACCCAGATTTACGACGTTCCTGTTCTCTCTGACTAACCTGACATCTCTCTACCTTTCGACGATACATCTACGGGATGCATCTCACCTACACACCATTATCTACCCACTTTCCCGACTGACCAGTCTCGCCTTGAATAATGTATTTTTTGACTCGAGTGAATCCTACACCATACCCGACCATCGGACCTCTGTGGAGCCTTCCCCCAAGATCGAGGCGATATCAATGTATGGAACATCGTTCCACGCATCTATCGTTGACTTGATCACCGATCGCCAAGACCTGCGAACAATTTATGTTGATTCTCTTCGCAAGCTTTGTATCAAGTATCCACCTGGCGAATACCTTCCCTCCATATGCACTTTCCTCCGTGCTACGGCAGGGTCTTTGAGGAGACTGGATCTTTATATCCGTAGAACTCGTAAGTGTCACTTTTTTCTATCGTTACTGCTTGCTGACCGAACTGAAGTCTATACGCCCGGCCGGCTTTCGAGCTGGCCAACACAACTTGATAGACTGCCCCTCACTATGCAAACACTGCATATCGTGATAAAATGTCATGAGCGGTGGGGTTGGCATGTCAAGGTCATGAAATGGTTACTCGATTCTCTATCTGGACCGGATGGGACCATCAGGCTGGAGACGATGATGCTGACAATCATACCCCCATACGACCACATGGGGAACAACGATTACCTGCAAGACGAAGACTGGGCAGCGCAGTGGACCAGCCTAGATAAGGCTCTTGCTCGTTTAAAATCGTCGACATTCCATTGCTTGAAGGTCACATTCAGACCATATGTTGGCGACCACAGTCCATGGAGAGGGTCATACTGCAAGACTTGGGTGGAGAGAAGATTACCGCTCCTGCTTGAGCAAAAATTTCTTGAGGTGGACACCGTCGAATATTATGATGATTTTCACTAGATAATGGGAGGATTTAACGTTTACCTCGTAGCTTGCGCTGTGGCATTGGCTTTAGGCCGTTCGATTTCATCTGCGATACTTGGAGACACTCAGAAAAGATATTTTCATCGACAGCTTATTATAGTTGTAACCCTATCAGTTACGGGGAATTTAGATCGCACGTTGTCTAGTGGGAGAAAGAGTACGCTCATTTGGTAGAATGACCTCGCCCTGATACCTTTCTTTCATTTCCGTGAGTTGTTTCGATATCAATACATGATATGGCCTGTATATGCTAGTAGCTAGGATTGTCCAGTATCACCACCGGTGCCAGACTTGGGGAGGACATGAAACTGTCCTAGCTACCGGTCACATTGAGTGTGAACATCAATAGAATCCAGATGCATAAGATATTCTTCTACATGAATTATAACCAAACCAACCTTCGTGCTCATCGCCGATTATCAAAAGCAGACCCTGTAATTGTCGAGATCATCGGGACACTGGAAAGACAGTAAAACCTAGTCTGGACTCTGACGGACCAAGTTGGTTTTGTCAATGAGGAAAAATACGACAGCGTCCCGAGCCAGAATACTGTTCCCAGTGTGCGCGAAGTACGGAGAAAGGCTTGAGGTCGATGATGAGGAGTTGTTTGGTCATAGCAACAAACAAACCCCCCTTTCCCTTTCACCATCACCATGTCTGAGCGATGAATTCTGTCAACGTCCTTGACGTCGTGCTCGATGTTCGAACCTGCGATATATCATGTTTCTCTTTAAGTTACTACGGCAGCCAAGGATTCCAATTTCCTACCGCACGGACAAAAGTTGCTTGAGTCAACGACGTCGACGTTTCATTCCCCAATGCTGGTGAGCGATTGATCTTGACTCCAGGATTTCGTTTTTGACGTTAATTCTCATTCATAGGTCTATTTACTATATACACCCGGTATCGCTGCCAGTGTCAAGGCTCGATTGAGGATAAACTATCTTGATGACGAAACAGGACTCACCTTGCCCTACAGCACAATGTTAATATCCGACATATTGATACTGTCCACTGAGATAGAAGAGTACCCTGTCCATCGGTCTTTGCCAACGCCCAAAAGTAACGCGATGTTGACGACGAATTGGCTCAGCTTATATCTCTATATTCTGGGTTCATTGCTACATCCTCCTCTTCGCCGCTGAATGGTTTGCAGGACTTCTGAACTGGAGTGGGTGACCATGAAATTCTGGCGGTATTAAAGTCGCGCATCTCATACTGTCAGTGAATCTTCAAGTACTTTTTTTGATTTCCTGCTCGGCTTTTCCCTTGGACGATATACTGGGATCCATCTTTTGATTAGAGTGCCTAAGCTAGAGACCGAGCTCGACCATGCGATAGGGAATATGCCATCCACGTTTTGCGCTCCGATGTGCATTGCCAAGCGCATGCGATACTGCGAGTAGTTCAAGCTAATAAAGATGGAGACGCTTCGACACTGAATAGAGCTTAGTGTGGCGATATCAGTCGTGATTAGCTCCTGCTATTTTAGTGCGTTTCGTGTTCTTTCGTCTTCCTTCTCCTACTCTGGATCCAAGACCCGCATCGTTGATGTCGACAATAGAAGGACTCGTCCCTTTCGCGAAGATTTCCGTCCACCAACGAAAATAGTGTTCGAACTTCTTACTCTTTTTCGTCGTTGCCGAGGAGTATCAAAGTCGTGTGTACGAGTTCTTTCATTTTTTCTCCGAATCGGATAATCAAGTGCTGGCTGTCCTACATTTTCCGCTGAAATTTGACAATCGATGGTTTTGGTATCCATCCGTTGGTGGACTACCTCGTTCTCTGCGGTCAGCCGATCTCTTGGAACATAATCGTGCTCCCTTCCGAAGCATCACTGGAGCACATATCCAAGGGAAGGTCTTCCATGTCTCTTTCAGCAAATTTCTACGAGGGCCAATTAGAAGGAGTAACAGCCCGGACACTGCGACGGTTCTCGGTCGTTCTTGGTATCCATTATCGGCTGCGAACCCTGGGTGACATACCGATAAGCGGATATACTCTTTCCCTAATACAACGTGCTGTCTCGCCGTGTTTCCGTATGTACCTGTTTTGGATCTGGCCTCAATATTAAAATTCTTATGATTCTGTTCAAGAAACCGAATCTTGTCATCAACGTCAATATAATGTGTCAATCTCTAGTGCTCACGGCGGCTCCGAAACTCCAACCAGCGACATATCCTCTATGCGTGGTGGTACAACCTCCCTTCCTCCGTTGAACTCTTGAGCGAGCCAACCCTTATCGGTTGAAACACGGCTTCCTTCAAGTTCGGTACAGTAACATACTCATGCTAATGTTCTTCCTACTTTCCTCCTAGAAAATGGTATCTCAGCCGAATACAAATAACATAAATCTTTCATCTCATGATCGACTTCTGGTTCTAACTTCTAAACTTCCAAATACTTCGAATTACGGATTCGAAGGTTACTACGCACACTGTCCAAGCTCAGTATGGCCGTTCTTGACGATCAATAGGCTGCATGTTCAATCAATACTTCTGCGGCTTCGATGCGAAAACATGGTCTCGGGCAGTCAGGGTGTATCATCGGCTTGTCCTTGGGTCGGTGCCAAAATCTGAACCGTCATATTGCAGTATTTGTCTTCTCTGGTTGCTTGGATTAGTCTTTTCTGAAGAGCGGGTTGCAGAGCCGGAGTGGCGGCGTGCAGCATCAGTCATTACCCGAGATGCTTCACTTCTGTAAAATATTTTCGGTAACTCCATGGCAGTGTCCGCCCGAAGGAAGCCATCCACTGGAAACGGTAAGTAGTTGAAGCGGGCTGACGCCGTAACAAGACTATCTTCGACTGATGCTTGCTTGCTCGGTTCCCCTATATCATGAGAGTATACCTACGGCGCTTAGATGATTTCTCACCGCGTCATTCGTTCATCCTGCTCGTCGTGGGTACTCGCACAGGTCTTCGCTTCTAGTTAATGACCGATGATCTGTCCATGAGACACGACTGAGAGAATTATATAAGGGATTGAATCAGCGGTGGGTAATCTTAACTCTCACAACCGTACGGCTTTATCTCACTTCACAATGTTCTTTCATCACTCTTTCACTGCTCTCCTAGCACTCCCTCTCTTTGCAAACGCCGCTGTCCTTCCTCTCATCTCCTCTATCCTACCCCTCGACGAGGTTACTGGCCTTTTGGGCAGGCAGGCTACTACAATCACCCCCATCATCAACCCTGTCATTCCTATAGGCAACTCTATTGTTTCCAGCAGACAGGTTACAGAATCCTCTGCCGTTTCCGCAGTCCTTCCCGCCCTTAACCCTGACGAAGAAACCGATGGTGCTGTTAGTATTAGGGGCAGGCAGGTCGTCACGATCTCCCCCACCATCGACCCTGTCGTTCCTATAGGCAGTCCTAGTATTGTTTCAAACAGGCAGATTACGGATTCTTCTGTCGTTTCCGCAGTCCTTCCCGCCCTTCCCCATGTCGAAGAAACCGATGACGCTGTCATCAAGGGCAACCAGGTCGTCACAGTCTCCCCAGTCATCTCTCCAGTACTTCCTCGCGGCGGCAGTGGGAACGGTGCTGCTTGCGGCGCGAGTGGTACCGTGCAGTGCTGTGATTCTACTCAGAGCGTGAGTTTGTCATTCCTTCATTTATTTCATACTGCAGCTAAACAGATTTATTAGGCGAGCGACTTGAGTACTAGCACTCTAACTCTCTTTGGCCTCCTTGGAGTCGTCGTCAGCGACCTCACTGCTAATGTGTAGGTCTATTGTATCTCAATCAGACGTTTTCGATAACTAATTCATATCTCTACAGCGGTCTGACCTGCAGCCCCATCAGCGTTATTGGCGTTGGCGGTACCTCATGCAGCAGCCAGACCGTCTGCTGTGAAAACAACAGCTTCGTCAGTAATAATATTTCTGCAGTTTGGCTTGACGCTTACATTTCTTTAGAACGGCGTTATTGCTCTTGGCTGCTCTCCGATCAACGTAGGCCTCTGAAGGATCGCGGGGAACTTGTCATGAATCTGGACTTTTTGGAGATATCATAGGATGTTTTATGGCATAATTTATAGACCGATACAAACATTGTCGGAGTACCTTACTGGATAGTCGTCAATATACCAGGGACTAACTCCCACACTGTCCTCATGTTATGGGTTATAGGTCTCGCACAATGTTTACAGCATGAATTCAGTGGCGGCTATCCATGTCTCGATTCATGTACTATAATACCGTGTTCAAACAATCCATACGAAGGCCTCAGAATCGACATAGACTAAGAGGTCAGACAGAGGCAGCGGA
This sequence comes from Armillaria novae-zelandiae, assembly GCA_030435655.1. NCBI lineage: Eukaryota > Fungi > Basidiomycota > Agaricomycetes > Agaricales > Physalacriaceae > Armillaria > Armillaria novae-zelandiae. Next base: position 213,874 of record JAUEPR010000054.1, read on the forward strand.
AGCTGTACTACTTATTTGAATTTGACAATTGGTCAATTCCGCTTTGAGGCTTGGGCCTGTTTGCCGTTACATATTCCACTTGTCAAGCTGACTATCAGACCCACGGTTGGTCTTCAGTTCGTCTAAGGAACTAGTCCTTGTTTCCCTCAAGCGAAGATCCTGTTTGAACGAGGGTGTGTCGCAAGCATGATAGCTGCACCGATAAAAGCCACCCGGAACTTGCCCGCAAGTCTTATCAGATCTACCGACATCGCTACTACGACTTACACAAATTGCAGATTACAGATTATATACCGCCTGAAATTATCGATGCAGTCATCGACTGTCTCCGGGGTGATAGGGACACCCTACTCGCCTGTTCTTTCGTCTGTCGGGTTTTCCGCCCCCGGACGCGAGTGCACCTATTCCACACCCTAGAGTTAAAATTCAACGGAACGATGAACATCGATCCTGACAACCCCTCCTTCCAAAGGATTATCGGGTACATAGAGGAGATAAAGCTCCAAGGCGTCGTCTCACCACTACACATCTCTTCCCGTAGCAGATTCCTTCCCTCTCTCCCAAACCTAGCCTCGCTGTCCCTTTCGTTCATCTTCTTTCAAAACCCGTGGCAGCTCCACGTCCTTATCTCTCGTCTCCCTGGTCTGAGGGATCTTGATTTGAAAAACATCTTTTTCGAGAATCAAACTATACTGGGAGAGCCTTCCGAGTCCGAGTCCGAGTTTTTAGAATTCCCGACGATCAAGAGGATATCTTTATACGGAACGTCCTTCAGCAAATCCGTCGTCGAATCACTCTTCCGCTGGGAGAACCTACGAGCGATCTACATCGATTCGCTCCATGAGCTCCGCATCGACTATCCCCCGGCCGAGTATCTGTCTTCCATATGCACCTTCGTCCGTGCAAGTTCAAGCTCTCTGAAGAGCTTCGATATTCGTTTCCGTTATGGAGGTGTGTGGAACCACTCGATCCAGTCGGATACTTTCTGACCAAGATGAAGCATATACACCTGCTTTATGGTCAAGCTGGCCTGCACAGCCTGACAAGCTCCCTCTAACTATGACAACTCTCTGCGTCGAGATGAAATGCGATCTCTACTGTGATTGGCATATCAGGGTCATGCGATGGTTGGTGCATTCTCTCTCCTTGAGCACGGCCAAGCCCGCCAGGTTGGAGACGCTGACGCTGACAGTCATACCTCCGTACCATTGTGAAGGAGAGCCTGTAATCATGGAAGATGAAGACTGGGCCGCGCAATGGTGCAGTCTTGACCAGGCGCTCACTCATCCAAAACTGTCGTCGTTTCGTCGTTTAAAGGTTGTGTTGACGCAGTGTCGTAAAGACTTCAGTTTACGGAGAGGGCCATATTCCAGAGAATGGGTAAAAGAAAGACTGTCGCTTTTAGAGGAGAAGGGTATGCTAGAGATATGCAATATCAAAAGTTGTACATTGTAGGTTTCTGCGAAAAGCCTGTCTAAAGAGTAACTTCGCGACACACCACCTGCTGCATCAACAAAAAGATCAGTCCCTCATTTTGGAGATCCAGAGCAGAGGGGTTACCTCACGTCTTGACCAGCGCTCTCTCCGTATTTTTCGCCTGCTCCCTTACGATAGAATATGCCGTAAACCCAACAGATCCAGCAAGAGGAATTCCAATATATTTCATATGCGCCCACAACTGTGCGATCAGCACTCCGGTTCTCGCCGACCCTCCTTCCAACACCGACGTTCCTGCCGCACGCTGATACACTGCATCGTTAACGATGAGACCAACGAAAAACGTCGGCTGTGGTGGAAATTCGTCGAGGATGTCTGTCCAGATAGTTCGCCAGACATCTCGTCTCGAAGAAAGGAGAAAGAGTAGTGGGATGATCGTGGTAAAGATTGCTATGCCAGTGATAGCACCTGTGGAGAGCATTGCAGATAGAACGCGCTCTTGTGTGGCAAACACCGTTTGGGGGAGGATATCGAGGTAATGAAGAATCTCGAGGAAATACAGACAGGCGCCTGCAAAGTACCAGCATTTGGACAAGAGTCGGACACGAGCAGTAGACATGACTGTAGTGGTTTGCAAAAAAAGCGTCCCATAGAAGATGATATAAGGGTCGCGTGAGTCCGCTTCGGATACACGGAAATAGTCGATGCAATTTATACGAATGATGATTCTGATGTGGCGCACTCCAGATTCCAGAACACGAAACTTGAACTCAAAGCCAGCACTCGTCTTGATATACACTTCTTCCTGTTTCTGATGTTTAGCATGCAGATTCTCAGGATCTCTTGTACCATAAAGGTGCGACGGGGTCAGGGTCATGTACTCGTGGTAGCGGTAAAGCATGGGTCATGAAATCAAGGGTGTTGCCATATTTTCTATCAGAAGATGAACAGAAGATTGCAAAGAAGAAATGAAATCTCAACTAAGGATGACACTCCTTGAAACACGGACAAGCTTAGGCCTGGAATAATACACCGGGAGTTTACAGACACTCCAAATAAGAATAACGATGATTTCTGACCGGTCAATGTTGCCTTGCCGACTGTGCCGTCTAGCTCTGGATATTCCACAAGTCTGATGTAATAAACGGACCATGAGCAAAGACGAATGAGAAAGGAGATAGCTGCGCCTACTGACTCGATGCCTTAAGATCTGGCCTTCGTCGTCTAGCTATAGGAATAGCAGGGAACCTTCCGCCATCACCATGCGACAACGACGATATCAAAAGCGGCTACACATAAGTATGGCACGAGTCTAACACGAAGGGAAGACCCCCGAGCGAAAAAAAATAACAACCTTTTCTCGGACTATGTTGATAACGAGAAGCCAATTTCGGTGGCGGGTATTCACGGCTCCTTGGTAGGATGCAACCGCAACTTGAAAAAGGAACTTGAAAAGCACGGCCCGAGTACCACGACACAGCATTCCCACGCCACAATCGCGTTCTCTTGGCGTCTTGCTTGACCTGACCGCATATGGAATGACATACAGGCCGCCGGCGACAGAATTGCTTGCGGCATTGACCTATGGGCCACTGGCAGCTGGCAGCTGTATGGATGGAAGGTTCTCATTAGTACTAGGAGAGGTACCATACGGTCAATTCACGGTTGTTGGGTATTTGGGCACAAATCCATCGTTTCAAGGAAGAAGTACCGGAGGCTATCGCGCAAAATCTATTAGGAAGAGGGTACATCGGTCCGACTACAAGCATTGCAGTGGAAACCTCATCGTAACGTTCAGGCATCCATAATCCTATATTCGCCACTATCTCGGACTGAAAAGAACGTCTTCTGTGTCATGAATGATTTTGAATACATCTTCCTTTCACGGCTTGGTGCTTGCAATGAAATAATGAACATGGCCTGTAGGCGCCCAGGTATAGAACCATTACTCGTGTTAATGCTCTCTCGGAAGATGAGACCTGACAAGTAGCTAAATGGAAAATCATAAAACGTTCGTTCATGGTCAATCTCATTTCTCATCAGATTTCATAGGGAACTGCGTCGACGACCCGAGACAGGGTTTCCCTTTCACCAGAGCTCTTCCGGACCTCGATATGAAAAGAAAGAACTAGCCATGCAATCAAAGAAATATTTGATACAAATAAATACATGTCCATCCTAGCTAACAGTTCAGGGTATCCGTGGAAATCGATCGATTCTCCAGCTTGGGACTCCCTGAACCATCAGACGGTGGCATGGACTCTAGAATCTCAGCTAGTTCATCAGACGTGACCAGTTCCATCCTCTCGGCCCAATCACTCCTCCGACTTTTATGAATGAGTTCCCTCACCATTTCTATTCTCCGAGAATATTTCACCATTTTTCCGTCGACTTTCTCTACCACACAGTCGTACATCTGCAAGCATCGCGTCAAGTAATTGCTGAGAGCCAATAGAGCGACGGAGGACAGCAGCAGGCATGCGATGAGCAAGCTCCCCAGAGTCGACGCATTACTAGCAACAGCTGCAGACGCATAAACGAACAGCGTAGCGACGCCTATGCCAAAGCTCTCTTTGGCAGTCTTATCCCGCAACCACTGGCCTGCTGTCGCCGTCTTGAGGTCATTTATCGACCCCTGCAAATGGACCCAACGATCCTGACTGAGGAGCACGAAGAGGTCAAGATCTCCCTCCTCTTTCGCACCCTTCCAATCCCTTTCGCTTCTCCGCTTTATAACGACAACATTGATCATTCTAGCGAAAATAAGCATCGCAAGGACTAATAAAGCCCACCCATCCCTGATGACTCCAAGGAACGCAACGACGATGATAGTCAATACCGGACAGAGCAGGTATAGTAGGACTGCACGAGGTCCGGCGAGGAAAATGGGAGAGAGATCGATACCAGAGAGAGGGAGTATGAATGTGTGGCAGGATCGGGACTTCAAAGATACCTTGGCAGTGACAAGGCAACCCGTGCGACTGATGTCCTGTAGGTATCTGACTGTCGCTGGATTTTCGACACGGAAAATATTTCCTCTCGTCATGGAGCCGGTCGTTGGAAACTCGCCGCGATTAACGTCGTCGGCAGATTGCTGTGTGTGCATGCCTGGGGCAAGTATAAGAATGTCGAGATAGGATGCCGTACCCATCAGGGCTGTCCTCAAAGCGACAGCAGATAGGTCTGCTAGAGCCACAAGCCCCGCGGCATCAAGGGTGACAGGCCCTGGGAGAGAAGAAGTATTGAACATGATGAGAGTGTGTCGGACGTTGGGGCGACAAGAGAAGCCTGAGGTGATGATCAGACGCAGAGCTCTTTATGATACACTGGACGTCTCCGAGATGCTGTTGTGCTAGTTCTCGGTGTCGGGAACGTGTTCCCGTCACGTGTATCTGCTTCCCACATCAGAACACGGGATTAATGTGCCTGTATTGATACCCACCTGGTTCATTGATGGACAAGCCTTCCATCAACCACAAAGCTGTAGTGTCTGTAACACTCGAGATGAGAAGAATCACAATCTCGCGTTCGCGACGCCCGAGGCTTTGATTGTCAGTGAACTTTGAAGCAACGATTATCGTGCACTTTCAGTGTAAATTACGCCCCAACCTGAACCAACATCAGTCAAGGCCTTCAAACCAAATTTAGGATTGACGACCGCGATCCTCTACTATTGATTTGAAGCCTACTAGGGCTTTTAGATCCGACTGGAACATGAATCAAAATAATTCTTCCTTGAATATAAAGGTTTAAATTACCTAGCTGTAGCCTTTGGATCCGTCGACATCTATTGGTTAGTTTACACGGCGCTAAGGCACCGTAAAGCTCCTGGCAGACAATTTTTCCCCCGAAGTATGCTGCGCATCAGCTTGACTGGCACCTTCCGCGCTTAAAACTTGTATGGGAAAGTGCGAGAAGCTGTTAGGCATTGCCTCCCGGCACTTGCCTCGGGCGATGGGCATCCCGCGAGTAACGGAATTTTGATCTCCTAGCTGTAGAGCGGAATTCTTTGAGGGTTAAATCGAATAAACTGTTATTCACTTTTCATCAGAATCGCGGACCACCAGACCCTCGCGAAAAATTCAACTTACATTCAAGCACAGGATGCTCAAATTCGTGGTGACAAGATGGAGTATAACTCAAGCCAAATCACAGGAGAGTCAAGGGAGATGGTAGAGCCGGGCGGGTCTTTTGAGTATGAGGCAGCGAACGTAAAGTTCTGGAGATGACCACGCTGGTCGAAGAGAAGGAGCATCGGCTAACTCGGTCCGTCTTCCGGTCGATTTCTAATGTTTTCATGCCCTGATTTCTCAGAACGCTTTTACCTGATGCTCCGTCTGCACATCTCAAGTTGGTCCTTCGAATACCGAGACATGGAGTTTTTTATCCTAATGCCAACAGGGTAGGACAGACCCGTGGACTTCCAAGTCTTAGGATATCAAATGAAATTAATTGTCCAAATCGGTCAATGTACACGTCGCTCCCTGTCGTCACAATTTTATACGCGAACAGGGATCGGAGACGACGCTGCCGGTAAATCTTATCCCCCAGGATCAACTTGTCCCGATAATTCAAGTACAATAGCGAAACGCTTTCGTCTTTTAATCGCTTACTACTAGACTGGGTTCGGATGGAAAGCTACCAATGGCGGCTTCTCGTTGTCGCTTTGGAAAGTCTCGACACCTGTACGTGTCTGAAATGGTATATCCCGGGGCATTCCTTGATCGGCTTTTCCCTCACTATTGTATACTTTACAGCTTTCCATCCCGATTGGGGGGTATCAGCATAGCCTTCCCATTCGGTTTGTTGATGCTTCTGACTTTAGAATGCAGGTCTTGATGTTCAATGTTAGCATTGCATTGCGGGCTGTGCTACCAAGTACGTTGAACGCGTCAACGATTGACACGATATCAGCGTCTTTCGCGATAATATCCGTGCTGTAAAGGATGAATGGTTCTTCTATACAGCATCATACAGCAATACAATCACCAGATCCTAGCTACACAGCTACTTTCGTACCTGGCGTTCCTCATCAGAACTTTCCTTCTCCTTTTCTCGTGTCTGAATTCTCAAATCCTCGCCAACTTCCTCTCATGTCGAATAGTTGGACTATCTCAAGTCCCATAACCCTCGAAGCCGCAGGGCTCATCGCCCTCGCAGACTTCCCTGCGGTCGCACAGAGGACAGCGCTAGTCGGAGGGGCCTGCTTCCTCGACGTGCTTGTCCTGGTACCGGGCATGCATACACAGCAATGTGCTGGCGAAATCAATCGGGGAGAATTTCCTACGACTGGCGCGATGACCAGTGGATACGTATTCCGCGTTGAAAACCCTGCCACTGTGAGCTACCTGCAAAGCATTGGCACGACCGGACACCTCGTCACGGCCCGGGTGTCCCAGAATCCTTCTCAAAATATCGATATACCCCTCCCAAAACGAGTGGTCCAGTCGTTGTCGGTCGCCGGAATTCCCGCGAGTATTCTGTACTTCCTATGTCCGATATCGACTACATCGGTGTTCGTGGTCCTATGCCTTATCGGGGATTGGTGGGGAATTGGGGCGCTAGGGATGCTCATTTCAGCCAGATTAATCAATGTCATTGTCATTAAGCGGAGGAGCCAGCAGGGATGGAAAGGCGCTATAGAGTCTGGTGACGGGGACCTTCTCATCCTGCTGAGCCAGGATCGTTGGGTGCGTTTGCAGGGGACGATAAACGATCTGAAGGCCGTAACGGCGGGCCAATGGCTGCGAGACCTTTCAGCTCTAGAGAACTTCTCTGTAACGTTCGCCACGATGATGGTCTATGCATCTGTTATCCTCGCCTTTAATGCATCGACGGCGGGAAGCTTGCTTATTGCATGCTTGCTGCTTTGCTCTGTCGCCTTCTTGACGCTGTCCAATTCGTTAGTTGGAAGTTTGCAAATGTACGACTGTGTCGTGCAGACGAAAGCAGAGCCAGAGAAATACAAGCGGAGGTTGGACATGGCGAGAAAGCTGGTTTCAGAGAGCAAGAGGGAAGATTGGGCTGTTGGAATGGGTTTAATTCATCCCAAAGTTGGTTCAACCCATGGACCGGTAGTTGTATAATCAGTGAGTCTGCCATTGCAACCTGCTATGCAAAATGAATTTAACTCTTGGGAAAGGCATAACACTGCAAGAAGTCGACCTCCTCTGATAATCCTTTCAAAAATACTTGTGCCTTTCCTCCTCCATTCGTTCGACTATCTTTGTATTTGCTATGGGTAATTTGTAAAAGGTCGTCCTTGTAATGATTACCGGTATAAGCACACATTCTTCCTGTCGTAGTGCCGTAGTAAACTCGTTAGAAGAATTCAATAGAACTTGTAACATGATACACCAGCCGGGTGATGAATCAAATGCAGCTCAATCACTCGAGGCTCGAACTGAACTTATCGCCAGCCTTCTGGAATCTGGTCTATTTCAAGCAGATCTATAGCACTTCAACGACTTGTAAAGATAGCGTCAGTGAGAGCAGCAGAGCCGGAAGATATCATGCATTGTACACATTACGCGGATGGTCAGTGTATAAGAACGTATACTACGAGACATTGGATCTAGCTTTCGAGAGGGCCTCTGCCAATGCATTTTCTGAGGCGGCAGCCAAAATTGGACCGGCTCTTGAGGCGCTGATGACGTTTCAAACCCGTCTGTTCTTGTTTTCGTTGAGTAAGTCTTCGGCGATTTCCTCTGTGAGAGGCGGGGCCTTGGAAGCGCGAAAAGTGGCAAAACAGAGTATTATGTAAGTTATTCACGTGAGCGTGGATTCGTTCAAGTTATTAACCTTCCGAGGTTTCCTTTCCTTTCCTTCCCCCCGTCTTACCTGTCACCCGCTCTACGAAAGCCTGGTATGCAAATGGACTCTGTTACACCTCCTGACAACGATTCTGCCTGGTCTGGCACTGCAATATTGGTACAGTAAAGGAGACTCCTAGCAAGGTCAACAGCACCAAAACCAGGCGCCATGCACGCGTTAATATGTCTTATCATCGCGATATGATTATCCAAGACCTTTCTCCAACCATTCTCCAAGTTTCACTTCAATTCTACCAGGAATCCGTCCTTCCTCAAGTGGACGCACAGGATATCGATAATGTTTTCGATGAGCTTGTGAAGCGCAAAATGCTATTGGATGGGCGTTGGAAACACTGCCCGAGAACGTCCTCAGAAATCGGTGTGAATGAGAATGCAGCTTTCCAACCCATGCAGGAGCCCTGGAAGGACGACATTGCTGCAGCTCGCGCCGTTGTCTCCCCGTCGAAGGCCACCATTCTTATGGAGGCAAAAGCAGACGAAATCGCCTTGTCGGAGGGAAGAATGGCGATTTTAAGTCAGATGGACATACAAGACTGCGCGCGTTGTGACGAAGAACTCTGCTACACTGGGTAAGCAGCTACACAACGCCGGCGGGAGCAGCAAAGTAAGTGGCGTTGCGTGCCATAATAATCATAGCCTGAGGGCTTACGTCTGTGTAGGACTTGATGGCCTGTGATCTGGCCACTATTGAAGAATACAAACTGAGGAACCGTGTGCGGGATCTACGTGACGTGATTCGCCTTCAATTCTTTTCCTTTTTTCCTTGCCTGATCGACAATGTTAGAATGTCAGGAAGATCTCTGGCAATGCCGCGCAAATTTTATACTCCGACCCCTGTCGTAACTTTATTCGTGATACAACTATCGAGGACGTCGACGAGATTTTGGTTTTTCTCAAGATCGCACGTTTTTGTCACAGAGGCTTTCAATTTCATCTTGGTTCGTGCTCCCCGATGTCTTTTTGGCTTTTTTCATAGTGCTCGTCGCCACTCAGAATTCCCGCCCCCTCATTCACTATATTATCTCTCTTGTCTTTGCCTCCTTGGAAGATCTCGGGTTTGATCCTACGATCCGACGCGTTGCAGTTGGCGATCGATAAGTATTACGCTTTGAAGGATGTCTGGAACCTTGATGATATGAATGAACGCCAAAACAGCGGTCTCTTTTCGAATCTATCCAGAACTCTCTCACGGACCAGGAGGACTTCAAACACTACTTCTTCGAGATCGGAGAATGTGAACTGATATCTTGGAATGGCGACCTCGATAGAACCGGTTCTTTCATGAGGACGCAACTTCCTGATCAGTTCCACACTTTCCTACTCGGCACCTTTGCGTCGTCTGGTTCGTCCGACAAAGGAATACCATCCCGAGTAATGGGGTTTACTATCACGATACCAAAGGGCGCACCTGACGGGGGACCCTATTGGTATAATAACAAGAAGCACTGTCGTATCATACACAAGGACGTTGGCAAGCCGTTGGACTCGCTGACGCATCCTGGCGATGTGTTACGAGCACTAGAAAGTGCTACAAGAGGTGCGATTCTGTTGTTGCTCGCCCTTGATGTTATATTTATACCAGGATGTTGCCAGGGCTAATGTGGATGTCCACCGGGATCTCAGTGGTGGGAATCTAATTTGGATGGATGGTTTGAATATCACCAAAATAACGGATATGGAATATGGAAAGAATTTTTTGTTTAACCCAGGCGTTGGGATAGGAAAACGGTCAGTTAATAACTTTGGATTGACTGATTGACTGACATTGATAGCAAGGCACCGCCATTTCCATGCCGGTCTAAATTCAAGCGTAGACTTACCTGTTCTTCCACGGATCGTTAACACATACATGCAAAAGGCAGATTATAATACCATATTTGGCGAGGATGAGGCCGAAGGGACGAGCAGCGCCGAAGAAACCAAGAAAGAATCTTCGACGCCTGACACTGCCGCCCCTTCTGCCTAGATTCCTCACAGCTTTCTCCACGGCCTAGAATGCCTATGGTAGATTGGGGAGCATGCACTATTCTCCTCTGTCCCAGCCTCCGGAAAGGTTCCCCGTGTAGAACAACAAGTTTCGAGCCCTCCAAGGCTCAAGCAACGGAGATGTCAACGATGTCGTGACGAACACAACGTGGGTAACAGTACAATAATCGATGAGATGAACGAGAACAGCAAGGAGGAACCGCAGGGTGTTGCACGGCCGCAGGCATGGTGGCGAGACAGAGGGCGTTCGGATTTAGCCCGAGTCTGGGAGGATGCACTGAACTACTTCCTATCACCTGCCCTGGTGCCCAGGAAATTTGTCAACCGCACTTGAAAACAGTTTTGCCAAGTCGAATCCAGATTACGACTACACGCGAGTCTGAAGGTTAACTCAGGCAAGACTATTACTTCTTTAAATCTCTACATGACTACAGATCATCGACCTTTTCCCCTTTACTCGGTAGGCTTGTAATCTATCCTTTGCATTCGTTATATCCCTACTTGCTTTCTTGTTACTTATATCTCCCTCCTTTCAGGGTCTTGTTGAAAGGCGTTTTTCGAAGGAATCTACTTCTACCTGGCTCTGACCACTACAGCCCATCGCCCATCACGCCAATTGTTGAGGGTTTCCCGGTCCTTTCGTACAAAACAGAAGGCTGACGACGGACAGGAAGACGCAGTTTCAGGGTCTTCCGTCACTGTCGAGTGTGGTATATTTGTGCTTGTCTTCCAGGGTTCGGCCGTTCCTCGAGGACTGGTGTTTTCTCTCAAATGTTAGTGTCCGGGTGCTGCTTGTCGCTAGTAATGGGTGTCGGATCGCACGGGCAAGAGAGCATATGCTAGATGGGGACAAGAGATCGCCCATGGTGACAGATTCAAGGCCAGGATCCGAACTTTATATACGCTACTACAAAGAACTTCATAAATCCGCTGACATTACGGTACTTGTGGAATAAATGCTCAATTTTATCTGGTCTTACCGAATATTGCTATTCTTTTGTCGTTCCACTTGTTCGTACCTTTCAGTGTAGCATTTCAAATGTACAATGTCAAAAAGTTCACACTACTTCTGCAAGTAAAACACACGGCTTGAGAGGTATATTCATTCATTACAGTTACAGAGAGCTACTAAAACAGGGACAAGAACAAGAAACAATGAAGTAGATTTCATGGGAATCTGAGATGCGTGGAACTAGTATCAACCTTTTTTGCGAGGAAAATACTCTGGCTATCACTGAGCAAGACAACATTGTCCACCCAGAGCTCAGTAGCGAAGCATTTGAGAGTTATACGGCTCTTCCAGGTACTGTACCTCCGCTGCGGTCAGCACCATAGTCATACCACCTGCGTAAAATGGATGTGAGATGTGAAAAACAAAAAGAGAAACAAGTATCGCACCAAGAGCATTCAAAAGTTGCCCAGTCTCAGGCGCATTGATAACCAAAGCGCGAACACCTAGGAGATGTAAGACGAAGGAATATCACACGTCTCGGTGCATACATTCTTTACCCAAAGACCATGCGATGGCCACCTGGGTCATGGTGACATTCCTCCTGAGGGCTACCTCTTCAACCCTGGACGCAGAATGTCAGCGTGATGGGATGACTACTTTGACCACCGCGCTACCTATTAATGATCGTATTGTGCCAAACCTTGCGTCCTCCTGGGATTCTGCGGTGACAGATAAATTGGAACACCGAGAAGAGAAGAGGAAACGCACCTGCCATCAAGAGGCTGTGCGAATTGTTCCTCAAGCGTCATGACCAGCGCCCCACGAGCAAGCGAGGTCCAGGGAATAGACACAACGCCATGATACTGACACAAATCATCAGGGAAAGAGTCGCATATCCGATTGATACGAACTTTTAAAGTAGGAATCATCTCGTTCTCGTCCTCGCGATAGAGGAGATTATAGTCGGTTTGCATAGAAATGAACGGCGTGAGGTGATTGACGATCGCATAGTCTACACATGAGCGTCAGTCCTGTCTTGTTTAGAACGGGTAGGCTTCACTTTGCATAGCGCTGACTAGAGATCAAGATTATCAGAGCAAGATCATACTGTGATAAAGACGAGCGTACATTGCCAGGCGCGGCAGTTTGACATTCCAATATATCGGACCCAGCCCAGTTGGACCACGTCGTGCAAAGCCCTCATCTACCAAATACAAGTTCAGCCATTAGCATATAGATGCTGGTGGCTCAAGGGCAACCAAAGAAGGCAACTGTATCCGAAGGGCTGCCCTCCGTTGTGACGTCAGAGCAGCATCCTCCGAGTTACTAGCTGTCACAAATGTCTCCTGACAGATGCTCTCACCGTCTCGTGTATCGGGGTACTCGTATCATACTCCTGGCAGTGCAGGACGTCGATATAATCCAGTTGTAGACGCTCCAGGCTCTTCTTGACGGCGTCGAAGATATGCTGGGCGTTCCAGTCTATAATGAGCATGACGGGTTGGCGTAAAGCAAGGGCAGCTGCTGACTTTGCGGCTGAGGCCGTACTGGTTCGCGTATCGATGGGTATCGGCATATTCTGTTGCTTTTCCGTCCAGGTGCTCATGAATGTTTCGACTCACAGGATGGAATACCTGCAACGGGTATAGATGCAGCTCACTCGGAGAGCACACACGAACCTTTGTCATTACAACGATCCCGTCTCGGGGTAGATTTTCCTGCCTAATGGCCTTACCCAATACGACCTCGGATTGTCCGTTGGAGTAGACCTAGCGACGATCAGCTCGCACATGGGCACATGATCAAACCCAGACGTGCATTGGCAGTGTCGAAAGTGTTGATTCCAGCATCGTAGCTTGGCAGGATTCAGATGAGGGATCAAGGAGAGGAGGAGATAGGTATGTACGCTGCCTTGATCTGTTTAATGCTCTCTTCTTCATTCTGCACCCAGCTGTACCAATCTGGACTCCCGTACACGGCGCAACCGAGAATAACCTTCGATACTTTCAACCCGGAGGAACCAAGCGTCACTTCAGATACGGTGTGAGCCCCGAGCGATACCATTGTTGGGGACGAACCGTAGGTCATGTTTGTGCTTGCAGGCGAGGTCATCGTGGTGGTGGTGAGAGGACGATGAAGACATCGCATCCCCCCCCCAGCCAGCCACACAAACGGACAGCCGAGGAGCCGAGCATCTTCAATGGGACAATGCTTGCAAATGACGGCCACGACACCACAGGAAGCGCTGTAGGACTGGATTGCAGCCTACTAGCGAGGCCGTCGTCGCCAGCCTTAGTCGCCGTTATGCTCCCGCAAGTAATATCGCTCCAGTATGAAATGCTACCAAAGTGTGGTTGTAGACCACCGCATCGACGACCAAAATCCGCGGTAGTGCACCTAGGTGCCGTATCCAGAAAGTAATGTTGCACAAGATTGAGAAAGTGGTGGTGCGATTCTTTGCTAATCCGATTCAGATGCCATGGAGATGACATGAGTGGCGAGGATGGTAGAATCACTCTCGGGCGTACCTTCGAAACGCTGTAATTTCCTCAGCCTGTTCCCCCTCGAAGCTGCAAGTTTCGGACCATTCTCCGCGATACAGTCGACATCGTTTCAAGTAAGATAAGGCTCTAAGTAACTTCAGGTATGGGTCATTTCTTAGGCCGATATTGATGAGAAAAATGCTCTCAGCTAGTGCAGATACGTGTTTTTGAGCGAGGCATCCCAAGATGCATTTTGCGTAGCGCTTCCCGAACGTAGTAACACTGATCCCACTACGTTGTGGACGATTAATGTTCTTGCGGTCCGAGCGAGTTAGAGAGGCTGGCTCCATCGTGACCGCTCGGAATCCCAGGTGTCGTGGCGGAGGGCTCAATCTCCCAGTCTTCGACGGCACTGTTTGGCGATGAACGCAGAGTCATCAATCATGTTTCAGAATCGGCGCTGTCATTGATTGTGGTTGGATGGGAAATGCTATGGGTATCTTGGGCAAGAAAAGTATTGCGCTACTTACCAAGGCTGGTCCATCTGTCCAGCTGTTGGATCCACACCGCTCTTCCTCGAAGAATCGGAGATCGAATGGGATGGCGTGAGTCCTTGGTCGCGCACTGAACTGGAGGCAGTGTCACAATCGTTCTGGTCCCTTGCAAAGGCAGAATTCGTCTTAATTGGTGACGGGTTGATGGCAGGGCTTCCCAGGCCGCTTCGCCCTCATCACTGAATCCAGAAACGTTCCGTATAAGTATCACATCACACGGTATCAGCCAGGTCTTGAATTTGCTAATCTTAATAATACTTCCTAACCCTTACACAGAAAGTAGGAACTTCTTCTTGTTCCTCATTTCCGTGCATCAGGCTCTTCCAATTTCGAGATGGCACAGTTGATGTTGCAATTGGCCCTCGCATTCGTCGTCGCCATTATATACGGCCCCTGCCGTGGCATCCAGATGGCTAGGGGGTTTATATTGTTTACTTTTCAGCACACCCACAGACGACGAACTCGCCGCAGATTTCAAGCACAATAGAGGGATAGCAATAATTCCGGAAACTCAAATGATTCTCGTACTGAATGTTTGTAGCAGTATCACGATTTCGCGGAAATAGACAGTACATACACGAGTCACTATTTGATAACTACGAACGCAAAAAAACAAGAAATACATTGAGATAGTTGAGATGACCGATTTTTATGGAGGCCACCTAATATTCATCAGTGGCGAAGCTTCTGGGGGACATACGGCTCTTCCAAGTACTCCACGTCTGCCGGCGTCAGCAGCACATCCACGCCACCTATTACGCAGAACGTCTCGGAACGACAAAAATAATCTGAAATACCAAGGCTGCGTACGGATAGCGTCCAAAAGCTGCCTAGTCGTAGGCCCGCTGAGAATCAAAGCACCGACACCTACGGGATTTGAGAGTGAGGAATACGGCGTTTCGGGGTACTGACGTTCGTGCCTCATGGACCACGCGACGGCGACCTCGGTCATGGTGATGTTCTTTTGGAGGGCTATCTCTTCGAGCCTGGGGGTACGATATCAGTGGAACCTTGGATATGACGGACCGGATGGCGTGTTACCTAGTGATGATGGTATTGTGCCATTCCTGGCGTCCTCCCGGGACCCTGTGCTCCCAAGTGAGTTGAGCCACGGGGACGAGAAGAAGAAGCAACGCACATGTTATCAGCAGGCAACGCGAGTTGCTGGTCGAGCGGCATGCTCATCGCACCATTAACAAGCGAGCTCAACGGGAGAAACGAAACGTCCAGAAACTGTGATCGGCTAATCAAATAACGAGTCGTATGGTATGCGATTGAGACGAACTTTTAGGGTGGGCAGCATCTCGTGCTCGTCCTGGTGATAGAGGAGGTTGTAGTCGTTCTGCATCGAGATGAATGGGGTGAGGGCGTTGTTGACCGCGTGGCCTGATACAGCGCGTGAGCATTCTGCGCTCTCTCCCCCTGGGGCAGGCCTCACTTTGCATGACATAGACTGTGAGCGACCGGTGGTTATGAGGACATAATGATACTGCGATAAGGACGGGCGTACATTGCCAGGCGCGACAGTTTGACATCCCCACATATCGGACCCACCCTGCTTTGACCGCATCGTGCAGAGCTTGCATCTGCCAAAAAACAAACACAGGTCAGCCATTCGCGAGTAAGCGTAGATATGAGGGGGGGGGGGCGATGATCAAATGATAAGGTGCTCCGGATGGCGACGTCCGATCAGCCGTCGTCGTCTTCAGTCGTCACAGATATCGGTTTAGCTTTGGCGAATACTCTCACCGTCTCGTGAGTCGGGGTGCTCGCATCGTATTCATGGCAGTGCAGGACGTCGATATAATCCAGCTGTAGGCGCTCCAGGCTCTTCTTGATAGAGTAAAAGATATCCTGGGCATTCGGATTGATGAGCCAGCGGAGAGAGAGAGAGAGAGAGAGAGAGAGAGAAAGCTGCACAAACCTCGCGGGCGAGGCTGTACTGATTCGCGTATCCGTGGGAACCGGCGTGTTCTGCTGCTTCGCCATCGACGCACCCGTCAACGTCGAGACTCACGGGATGGAACACCTGCAACGGATATATATAAGTCCAGCGCACCCGAAGAGCACAAACGTGCGCACCTTTGTCATAACGGCGATCCTGTCTCGGGGCAGATTTTCCTGCCTGATGGCCTTGCCCAAGATGACCTCGGACTGCTCGTTGGAATACATCTAGCGGCGATCAGCTCGCGGAGCAGCACGGGGAAGAGCCCGACGTACGTTGGACGTATCGAAAGTGTTGATTCCAGCATCGAAACTTGAGGGAGATCAGATTGGATCAGATAAGGATCGAGGACAGAGGAAGGGGCATGTACGCGGTCTTGATTTGCTTAATGCTCTCCTCTTCGTCCTGCACTCGACCGAGGCAATCCGGACTCCCGTATAACGCGCACCCGAGGATGATCTTCGACACCTTGAGCTCGGAGGATCCAAGGGTCACTGCAGACATCCTGTAAGATCAGCTGGCGCACAGGTATTAACGACGCGCCGTAAAACGTCTTTGCGGGTGGGGACATGGGTGTTGGTGGGGAAAGGGAGGGCAGCAACCTTGTCATTCCTATGCACGCACCCACGCGTGATGTTAGGCAAGGATCGGACTGACCCGGGCATTCCTGTTTGGGACCTTTCCTGCCGGTACCACCAGCCAGCGACTAGGACGTGGTGGGAAGCGCGATAGGAGAGACTAGACTGCGTCTGGAGGAGGAGGAGCAAGGCGTTACGCCCGTCCCGTCTGGGGAAGCCACATTTTGTCACCGCGGAGGTGCTGTCAGCGCGGGTGAGCACTAGTTCATCTCCTACGATGTCGCTGTGATCTGCCAGGCAGGTCTCCAAGACGAAGTCACCACACGGACTCGGACGCGAAGCAGTGTCAGCTGTGGCAACTCCCTCGAACACCCAGACGCCAATCCAAGGCTGGGCGCCCGTTGGGAGAACGGGCTGCCAGTCACGGACATCGACGCAGTTCAGCTCAAGAGATGAGGATAACGTTTAGCACAGTCCTTCTATATTCATGATCCATTCGTTGCCGCCCATGTCCGTGCCCCCCAGTCCAAGTTACGGTCCGTTCCGCATGATAGTCGGTCGCCTCCGTCGACATATAGCGTCGATAGGCCGATGTCCCTTTTCCAGCGCCCGCCGTTCCAGGCGGGATAAACGCTACGTGAGAAAGGTATGATCATTCAACAATGACGATGACGACGTTTCTTTCACTTCGCCTTTACACAGCTACTAATATGTCAAGGCCCAGTGTCATACTGGAGTGAGGCATCCGAGTCCTGGACTGATACACCCCGGGCACCTCGTCGTCTGTATTGTCTACCCGTGGAAAAGTATTGCGGTGCTCAGAGGTACGGACTCCTGCCGCTCACGTCCAGTCCATGCTCTTGTCGGTGGTACAAGTCTCTCCAAAGCCTGGGAATGTCGAAAACCTTCAAGTGGGATGGAGGTGCTGGGCACTCACTGGCTGCGCACTCGATATCGATGGCCCTTGGGATGAGAGCATTTGGCTGACTTCCGGACCCCATTCGGGTAAGATCCATGTCGAGGTCGTCACCCATCGGTCACGACGGACTACGGAATAAAGGTCCAGACGTCCAGATGTTCTGTTACAAGTCTCTCCAAATTCTGGAAAATGCGAAAACCTTGTTGGATGGAGGTGCTGGCACTCACTGCTACGCTGCGACTCGGTATCGATGACCCCCGGGGTGAGCGTATCTGGCTGACTTCCGTTGCCCATCCGTATAAGATCCATGTCTTCGAATCCGTCACAAGTGGTGACAGACTACGGAACAAGGGTCGAGGGCATCCAAATGTTCTGTTTCGGGTGTTTCGCCCTTTCTGGTTGACACGTCACGTCGCATCCTTTACCACGTTTTCTGTTCAGGTCCCAGGAGCACTGGCAACTATTTTCTGCCTTCCTTTTGCTTTCGGTTAATGACACTACACCGCGAGCAAAAAAACCTTTCGAATACATCCGTGAAATTAAAACCCGATATATACAAAGCGAGGAGCTAACCGCCATTTAGGATTCCAGTTATCCCTCAACCGGCGTACTGGTTCCTTCTCCATCGCTGCTCAATGCCATCCAGTTCTCCTCAGTTGGAACATACGATACGGACGGAATCTTTGCCCCTTCGGCTCTCGAAAACCTCACAACCTCAGCGGCGTTCCCCACCCTCCTCAAACACAGATATACGCGCTTGGTGTCTGCTCGCCCCCACTGTCTTCCCCGTCCTCACCCGCTCTAGTCGACCAAAGAACGTGGCGAGAGATTTTACAGCCTCCACGCGCGCACGCAGGGCATGTCGCACGTTGGAGGGTGGTGCTTTCTGCGCGGTGGATCGTTGGATATGAGAAGGTCGGACGGACCGGGCAGCACCGCGGTGTGGTGAGGGTAGCAGTGGAGGGTCCAGGGGTGAGCTGTTCGGTATGTGCATTGAAGGGTTTTCCTTCAGAAGGACAGGTGTGGTGGGACAGGAAGGCGAGGGATATATCCATGCCTTTTGGAGCCGCGCCATGCTGCGTACAACCGTTTCTCGCTGGGGAAGCTTAGTACGACAACAGATTGAGAATACACACTGTTCGTATAAAAAATCCTCGGCATGGATATTATTCGAACACGATCTTGTTCTGGGCTCGGGCTCATCCTCGACCACCGGGGAGAGGCGCAAGAATGTTGGGGCCAAATGAATGGGGCAGCATTAGTGCGAGCGAGTCGGGACTCCCGTACACAACCGAGGATAATCTTCGAGGTAGATGATTGGGGACATCGCTGAAGAGAACATTGTGGGTCAAAGTGAGTTGCATCGATGTATTCAGCCTCTCGTGATGCAAACCTTGTCACAGCCTGTGACCGCCGATTCTTGGTCACGAGAACATGCTACGTTGTGTTGGAAGAGGGGTGCTATAGACTGAAGAGAAGGTTAGCACAGGGATGCTGCGAAAGGCTCCAATCGACCTCTGCGATATCTTGGCTGGACGCCCTCCTAATTCTCCTCCGCGCCGAGATACGGAGAGGGATGTACATGCGAGAGGGACTTGAGCGTCTGTATTAGCGGGACAGGGGCTGTATCCGCACGACGCGTCAAACGCAGGTTTGGCTGAATGCGTGCTTGCGTATGAGACGAGAGCATCTGCAGTGCGGGCCGCTCCTCCGAAGGTCCGTCACCAAATGCCACATATTAGGTGCGCTTTTACACTTTGACTTTCCGGAGCTCTGATCGATCGGTGTGTATGGTATTTCTATTATGGTTTCTCGCGCCCTTCATCACCCAAGATTAGGATCGCTCTGAAATGGTGGTCGACGAAAATACCGGTATGCCCTCCGAGTCAGATACAGGTTTCTGGCTGACCGAGATCAAGAAGCGAACAGGGAGGAAAGGGACAAAATAAGGAGAAAAGCCAGGAAAGATGTATTAGCGGCTTGCAATTT
This sequence comes from Armillaria novae-zelandiae, assembly GCA_030435655.1. Classification (NCBI taxonomy): domain Eukaryota; kingdom Fungi; phylum Basidiomycota; class Agaricomycetes; order Agaricales; family Physalacriaceae; genus Armillaria; species Armillaria novae-zelandiae. The sequence goes on from JAUEPR010000054.1 coordinate 233,550, forward strand.
GCAAACATCACACTCTTCCACTATGCTCTCTCTGAGACTGGACAAACGGAATCATCGATTAAAGTTCCAAAACAGAGGACGTACACCGATCGAAGACCGGTCATACCTAGCTCCGTTGCATCCATTTCTTGTGCGGGCCTAGGCACCACTAAACTCTTGGATCGCCTCAACGCCACCCTCGGAACCTCATACACGCTGGACACCCCATCCCTGTCCTCTCATCTCGAATGGCTACGACTTCGGTCCCGCATACGCGCGACTCCGACTCCGCCCACGATGGTACGGCGACCTGGCGGCTATCCAGGATGAATTATGCACCCTAGAAGCGAGATGTGGGAAACGGCACCCGTCGACAAGCGGATCCCCACCCCGGCGTGTGTGGGATCTGTGCAGTAATCGCAGTGGACCACCCGCCGGGACCCATGGGCGATATCGCATGCTGGGATGGATGTGACGAAGCGCAGACACCCATCAACGAATACGAATGTCCCGCGCCTCCCTCCCGAAAGACGCCAGCTTGGAACTCACCCGGATCGAGATGTCGGATCTAGGAGCGGAGTATGCGTGGGTTGGATGTGCTCTGCTTGAGACAGGGCCCGGGGAGGATGAATGGAAGCCCGTCGTGCCCACCATCGGGCATGTGTACCGCCAAAACCAGATGGTGGTGTACTACTACAGTGGTCTGGGGAGACCTTTGAGTTTGGAGATGGGCGATTTGGATAGTCGTCGTCGTTGTTGGTTCAACCGGGCGTGGTGGTTACAAGAGATCAGCGAGGTTGGCGGGGATACGGACGACGGTCCGCTTAGGCTTAAAGCCGTACCAATTGACAGGGAGGAGGATGAGGTGGTGCTGAGGTTTCACAAGCAATTGTCGTCCTTGACAAACATCGCGCAGCACATGCGACGTCGGGCGTCGGAAGGTGCTATAGATAAGATTGCCGGGATGGCCTTCCTTCTGCGATACCTGCTTATTCCGAGACGCAGTCCGTGGAGGATGCATGGGCGAAACTGGTGAATGCGATGAGGGAGAGATACGTTCTTCTTGTATCCCGCACCCGGGAACGGGAACAGGACGCAGATCCAAAATATGGAGCTTCCGGCAACAGGCGGGATCTGTCTGTACGAGGAGGTCACGCGACTTGAGGCGATGGACGCGGATTGGCACGACGGATTCTGCAATGAGAAGGGGGGCTGGCTGTGGAAGGCTCGGAAGGGGCTACTAGACGACGGGAGATGTGATACTGGACGGACTCGTACGTGCAAGATCGTCGCCACCCACCAGCATCCAATACCCGAAGACTCGTATACATTGATAAGCGGTGCATTGACGGAAATGGACGGCGGTCGAAAGAGCTGGGAGGTAGTTGAGAATAGGTCCGTTGATTACTTTGTGTGATCCTTACCTTGAAATCATATCTGCTATTACCGAGCTCGCCCTGATGAAGAGGGCAACGCTTCGGATGGTAAACTTGAAACTGACGAGATGTCTAGGCCTCGCTTCTACATCATGCTCGCACTGACATTTCTGGCGAATTGTGCGAGGTCTTCGACACGGCGATTTGTGTATTTCTTGAGATGGAGGAACGGACAGGTGGTTGTTAGACGTTTAACCGCTGCGCACCTCTTAACATGCAACCATGGTATGAAATTAGAAAAGACGAATTAACTCACTAGTCACTCTAGTTCAATCTTCTCGGCGTGGTGATCTCAAGTGTCAGCGAGGCGGCCAAGCGTGCTTTTAGATTCCCGCCCAAAGTGATGAACAGTGAATAGAGCGTCATAGGCTGCTCGGAACTGTAAACCCTGAGACGTACATTCCCTAGCAAAAGAGAAAGTGCAGTGTCATAATCACCGACAAGAGGTCCTCAGACATTCCATATTCTGGTATCTATGATGGGTTCAGAAAGAGACATGGGGAAGAGGATAAGTGGACGTACGCTCGCTCCGATTCTTCCTGCTAGTCCTAGATGTAACTTTGGGCGGACGACACGGAGGCGAACGGATCCGGGTCATCGAGATATAAGGCGCTCTCCGGAGGCCAAGTCTTGCCACTGCTATTGCATTCCTTCGTAAAACTAAATTCATCGCGGGTATCATCGGTTGGAATAGGCCTTGTTAGACCTGCTTGCACGTCATTGAGAACATAACGCGTAGCATCTGACTTGCTTGCACCTTCACGCGGATAGAGGTCTCAGAAAGCAAAGCCAGGAGGGTGCGAATGGGAATCACTATAATATCCTGGAACAATCGGGGTGTCTTGGCTCCGACAGCAGGAACGGTCGTCTTTGAGAGACTTGGTGGGGCCGACGTATTGGGGGCGTGCATCGCTTGTGACGGGAGCGGTAAAAGATGCGCTCTGCCAGCTATGTACGTTTCCCGGGAGGAGCTACGATGCTGTCCATTCAACGGCAAAGTCCGGAAATCCTCGATGGATGCCCAATCTCTTTCATAAAGGCTGCCAGATGGGACGGTACCTCTATAGTCGAACCATCTACGCCTGCTTTGGCGTCGTGTTTTCGTCACGGGATGCTCCGACATGTTGGGAATTCGGGAGGACGCATTAAATGCGCTGGGGTTGCGGAACATCAAGAAAGAGAAGCTTTGAGGATGCAAGACTTTAGTGCTCTGTTTCGCCGGAGCGTTCTGCAAAGTTTTTGAAGGCTTCGCGTCTTTGATGTTGAGGGATAACTAAAACTGGATCAATCGATGGAATTCAGCGAGAACGTGTCGACGCACCTGTGAGGTGCCTTTTTCTTGGCACCACGATACCGCTACCCGGCACACATATGCTATCATTGATGTCGACGGCGTCATGGCCACGTCGCCAATAACCAATCCCTCAATGCCGCCGAGGCACCATATTATCCATGCCACCATCTGGACCCAACAAAACGCGATAAATCCCAAGAGAACCCTCGAGAGAAGCCGTTGACGGAGAATGGCTTTGATGAGTGGTTCGTACGATTGAGGCACTAGAGGTACGGAAGGAGAAGACTGGACCGCAAGGGCAGAAGGTAGCGCTCGCAGTGGCAAGGATCTTTTGAGCTGTGGCTGAGGAGCCAAATGGGAGGAGACGCTCGACGTCGTGGAGTTGCAATGAGCTTTTGTATGGATGGTAAAAACCAAAAACCGATAAACGACGTTCAGGGCGTGGTCGACGAACGCATCGCACGGTAACATGATACATTGTGTTGAAACCGAGTTGTGCTGCTCTACCAACGATGCTAGTGAACGACATAGGCTGAAGAAAAGGTCAGCACAAGGGTGCTGCGATAGATATGCATAACAACCTTTCGTGTTGATATTGGGATCAAAGCGGAAGGCTCCACATAAAATGAAGGTCCTTTCCGAGTCTTTAAGCCCACGTCCCACGAAATCGTCCTCCGTGGCGCGATATCCTGTTAAGACGACGTAGGTCCCAGCTGCCGAAAATCATGATAGCGAGCCCGTACCTCAGAAGCCCCTCCCCCCAATTCTCCCTATCACCAACAAAGGGCTACACCGATAGAGCTTGGTCGACGACGATCCTCTCACCCAGCCTCTACGTAAACTCTTCCGTGACCACCAGCTTTGTCGTTCCATGTGGTGTCGGCACAAAGGCAGGGCTGCTCTCCCGGTATCGACTGAACGAGCGTACACCTGCCGTATTAATCTCAGCAACAAAAGTCAGGGGCTCCACAGAAAAGGACGCGCCTTTTTCCCCTCCGGTCCGTGCCGCTCTGTCACTGAAAGTGAAGTTACCGCACAGACCTCATTACCTGGCCCATCGATGAGCTAGGAGAGAAAGGGGTTCAGAGCATTGACTTGGTGGACCGTGAACAACATACCGAGTACGATAACCATCTTTCGATACGAATCCCTCCATCCCATTGCCTGCCAATATATCTCGTCATCCATGGTCCCGGGCAATCTTGTACACTTGCGCTGGACCTGATCAACATGAGCAAGGCCGAGGGTTTTCAAAAAGCAGAACGCGCACACCTTGCCATTAGCCGCGTATACGTTCGTTCAGATGGGCTAATCTTTCCCTATACATCGATAGCGACGCCGACGCGAGAACAAGATTGTGGGAATAGAGTCCCGTTCCAATGAATCACAGAAGACGACTTCTTCTGAATATCAAGCCAAGCCATCGCAGGAATGTTGCTGGAGTCCACAGTCTCGGCCCGGGGGGAGAACATAAGAGTATGAAGAATACGTCGATGTGGGGAAAGAGTTTTATCAATCACGCCTAGCAACAGAACTGAGAACTGACAAGAACAAAAAAAATACAAGAAAACGCACCTCTGTCACAGACGCGAACGCATCAAACGCAGCCACGCATTTTTTCCCACGCATACCCAATAACGCACACGCATATTGATTTAACACAAACGCACCGAACGCACGAACGCAAACGCAAACGCAGAATTCACCGTAGGCGGAAGTTTCCGTCTCGGATGGGCACGGTGAATTTTGCGTTTGCGTTTGCGTTCATGCGTTCGGTGCGTTTGCGTTAAATCAACATGCGTGTGCGTTATTGGGCATGCGTGGGAAAAAACGCGTGGCTGCGTTTGATGCATTTGCGTGCGTGACAGAGGTGTGTTTTCTTGTATTTTTTTTCTTGTTCTTGTCATTTCTGTTGCTAAACATCGCCACGGCCGATATGACTACTTTCGCCCTACAACAATGAAGCTTCCCAATAGGGAACGTACATTGACCTTTGTATGTTCTTGCTAACATTGTTTTTGACTCCTATTCTTATTGTTTCTTACTAGGTCGTAATTACTTTGTTGAAATACAGTTTTTTGTTGAAATTACTTTGTACCTATATCTATGAGAAGTCCGAAAATAAAGCCAGCTCTGGTATCCTTGGAAATTTGGAGGAGAGAATGGTAAAGGTGTGAGGGAAGGCACAGAATCTGAACTAGAGGTGAGCTTCTCACTGCTTTACAATTATATGTAGTCCTTACATTTGTTGACATTGAAAAGCCGGGACCAGATTTCCGTGAAGATGAATGGCAGGAGTGGTTCCGAGCAAGAGAAGAAGACAATGTGAAGAAGTGAGCAACTGGGCCAGTACCTAAGCCTTGGATGATATCAAGGAAGCATAAGGCAATATCAGAGCCTGACATTGCAGATAATTTGCTTCAGGATGGTAGTGCAAAAGCAATTGGACACCCAGCCAAGCATGCCCAAAATAAGAAAACTTAGAGTACTGATGTCAAATATAGAAGATGTTCCTGTTCAAATAGACAGTTTTTCTGGGCCATTCTAGCGGTAACAAGTAGTAGCAAATGATCTTCTATAAGTCAGAAGTACTAGGGGACATGATTGTGTGGTTGAACTTCAGTTGAACGCATGCTAACGCACCTAACGCACATGTCACAGATAGGTCACAGTCACATGCGTGGATGCGTTTTATCTTGAACGCATGCGTTTTTTGTCCCAACGCATGCGTGAAGACCTGCGAGATGCGTTCAAGATGCATGCTGACTTATCCTTACAGAACAACATCCGGGGCATTTTCTGAGGTACAAATGAATGCTACAAGGATCAATTTCATTATAATGTGAGTTCTGATATATATACATGACTCTTGATGGCTCGCAATACCTCTACGACAGGTTAATGGCAGTACTAGTCGAAGCAAAAACGCACCAAATGCACAAGAACGCATAAACGCACCACGCAAACGCATAATTCTCCTGGCCCGTCTCGGACCGGACCCCGCGTTGGTCCTTCCCAAAGAGGAACCTGACCTCTATCGACGTTCGACAGTGCTAACTACTTCTTAGGACCATACAAGAATGCGAATCCCTGTGCGCAAGATCGTGATGTCCTGCATCACAGCGGCCCCAGGACAGTTCTCCATTATGTCGCACTCAATAGCATTGAAGCTAAGTAGGATAGATCTTTTCCTACCATAACCTCAAACACCGTCGAGACAATACATCGCGAATGAGGCTGATAGGATAGCTTCTGACAAGGACAATGGCAAGTAGAAGGGTGAAGAATACAAAGGTCGACTAAGGTAAGGTGTCTCTATTCTTTCATTGATCCTTGTAGGCTAATTTAGTTTTGTGTTCGTCTTCGACCTCACTCTCCTTTCGACCTGTCTCCAGGGCCGTTTTGAAACCTTCTCTGACGTTGTCCGCATGCTCCGCGGCAGACATTGGAAGACACGTTTCCCATTTCCCATTGCTTGCCCATGCCTGCGTCGCTGCCTTCCCCCAGTTTTTCAAGCTGAAGGTGATAGAGAAGATAGCGAGTCTTTTTGCCAAAGTAACGTATCAATCATCACAGAGAGGACGCTAGAAAGGATGGGTACTCTCTACACCCCAACATGCATTCTGCAGGCGACATTCAAGTCCCGATCCTCCCCGGCCGCTTCCAGGGTGCGGTGCATCCTGCGAGGAGTGGATGAGAGAGGAGGTAGGCCGGGGATGGAACGGCTTCGAGATCACGTTTGCGCACGTTAATTGTTATTCAGACGATGGATCGATGGCACACCTGTTACTGAATGCATATGAGTCATTCTACTATATTTATTTGCTCTTCCTCTGACACCTAGGCTATTTAGCATTGCCAAGAACCTTCGACGAACGCTGAGGACTTACGCCAAACCAAAGTGAAGTAAGGTTAGTATTGCTTCACCTCGTAGCCTTGTTAAGCCTCCACAGTTTGGCACCGAAGTTGAGCTCAAACAGCGCAGCAGTGACGCTAGAATCAGCTCTTAACTTTGAGTCAATGAAAGTAAAATATTGATGAGGCTCGTGACCACTTGATATCTACTTCGTTGTTTTGTTGTTTGCCTGTGTTTTTGCAAGTTTTTAAGAGGCTGTTGAGCACTCCCTACAAAAGCTGTTTTGATGCCTTACATATAAAGGCTGACACAGCATCAACACGAGGGGCTTCCTTCCATGTCTCCCCTCCAATCCACCTTGTCAGAAGTGATTGACAATGATCGAGAACCTCCCCAGTCGACCGACCATCCACGTGTGGAACGTACACTTCCGGAAACATGGAGTGCTCTTCTGATGTCTCTCCTCTCGTCCGACTGGAGCGACAGCGACAGCGAATCCCTTGACTTGACCGACTTCTCAAGGAGTGCTCCAGTTATGGAGGATGTTCCTCCTGACATATGGAAGCTGGTTTGCGAGACCTGTTGGAACACAGTGTTTTCCGTTGAATCCTTCCGAATAGTCTGGGAAGCCCTACCTGAGAATTATTATTCAAAATCAGCTGGGTTCTCATATACAACGCCTACATGGAGGCAGATCCAATGTCAACAACGTCGACACTTGATCAAATTTTGTCACCAGTGTGAGTGGTGCAGAATTGTTTGCGAATTGATCAAAAAGACTCAGCCTCGACGGCAGCCTCCCAAAGATAAGATGTACCAGCTGATGGTATGACTTGAACGATTCGTTGGGGTCACTGCTCTCAGCCTCACAAATGGAAAAGAGGAGAGCCACTTCCCAATCTTTATTGCTGAAGGTATGTCTGATAACACCTACTTGTCGCGAATAAAGCTAATAATTCTCAAGATGATCCTGCAGCTAGGTTCATCCCTGACCGTGATATCCTTCTTGATGTTGATTCATCCTTTGCCTATGGCTTGATCAAGAAATGTGTCCTCGAGTGTTTCCACCATGAGCACTGCTCCCTGCCCCAATGCGCCCGCTTGCCCACCCGAGTAATAGACTGCCTAGATCCAAATCAGCCTCGCCTTTTCATCAGTAAGGGCGCTAAAGAACATTATGTTGCCCTGAGTTATGTGTGGGGTGAGGGTCAGCCGAATCGCCTGAAGAACATAAACTTGGACTCATACATTGCAGGCATCCCTTCGGAAAATATACCCAAGATGATCATAGACGCTATCATAGTGACCCATAAACTCGGTTTTCGCTATCTGTGGGTGGATTCATTCTGCATACTGCAGGATTCAGAAGATGACAAGGCATGAGAAATTGCACAGATATGGCATATATTCCGTAACTCATATGTTACTATTATCGCAGCCTGTGCTCACAAGGTCAGCGATGGATTTCTACACGATCGCCACCCAACTGTGGGAAAGTTGAGCTGTGGTGAGAGCATGCTCCCGTTTTGCTGTCCTGATGGTGACATTGGGACCATGCATCTGGTAATAGGAGGAAGCGCGGACCCCATCCCGGAACCTGTCAATAAGCGTGCATGGTGCCTCGAGGAATGTGCATTGTCGCCATGAAGATTGATCTATGCCACGCATACCTTGGTGTACGAGTGCCAGACAATCCACAACAACATGAATGGCGCACCCATCTTTGTCCAACTGTATCGTACCACAGATATCCCCCGTCTACCAAACTGCATTCCCCCCCTTTCTCCAACTATGCCCGATAGTGATCTCTCAGCAGATAGTGATATCACGCAGGCCTGGTACAATCTCATAACAATGTACACGCAACGTACCCTCACAAGGCCGAGAGACCGACTCAATGCCTTAGCAGGTATTGCCGAACAGTATCACCAGTATTGGCCATATAGCAAGTACTTTGCCAGCCTGTGGGAGCACCAACTTCCTGGTAGCTTACTATGGAGTAATCATCGCCATGGTGACTACCACAGGAGACCAGACATCTGTCATGCTCCCTCCTGGAGCTGGGCGTCAAGGGATGGTAGAGCAGGAATGGATTGGTGCAGCATGAATAATGGCATGTATTGCACAGTCATTCACTGCAACATAACTCCGGCTAAAAAGGTTAACCCCATCAGCAAAGTCGAAGATGGTGGTATTTTGGTACTTGAAGCAATTATACAGCAAGCTACATGGTCAACAGACAAGGATGGGTTCAGAGACTTGTTCACTGTAACAGGTGCACCACTTGATCAATATGGGTCTGAATCTGGACAAAGTAATATAGGACTTGCCTATAGTGATGCCATAGAAAAACAGCAGGATGCCAATGTTTATGTTGCTTTTGTGGGGCAAAATGTCAAAGAGCAGTGTGCACATGGTCTTGTCCTAGTTCCAGCAACTGACCAGATTGCAAATACAGAAGCCTACAACTACCCTGTTTTCCATCGTGTTGGCTCATTTGAGGCACCACTTTACTGGAGCTCATTTCCAGAAACCTGGCTGCAGTCCAAGTAGCAGTGTATTGTTATTATTTAGCTTATTGACAGCCTCTCTTGAAATCTAGACTTGTTGCTTCATGCTTCCCACAAGTGACAATTGGACAAAGCACCAGCACAAAGCAACAAGTCTAGATTTGATACATACTTCCTGTTCTTATTGTCTCTTTTGACATATACATGGTGTATCCGTCACATCAACAAGGACCTCAAGGAGTAGCTATACTGCAACAACTTCATTGATGATAATATTGTTGAGCAGTGGACTGGGGATGTTTGGAAGGTCATGGTAGCGAGAGATTGCAATGATACGAGTGCAGGGAGATCAGCTGTAAGGACAAAATAGGATGTATATCTTAGCAGGCAGTAGGTCACTAAGTAGACATGTACGGTACCTGTAAGGACAAAATAGGATGTATCTACTACAAGTCAGTAAGGTAGCATAACAAATAAATACAACATACTCACATCTTAGCAGGCAGTAGGTTGCTAAGATGTGTGGCTGTGTAAAGTGTGAAAATTGTCTGTATCGGTAACTAAAATAGAGTCTGTATGACTGTCACTGCAGTCATGGCTTGTATTCTCAACACTCCCCCTCGAGCTTGACTGCTAGGCCTCTGTAAGGCCCAACAATGCACAGAACTTGGCAAGCTTGACCTGAGCTAGCAATTTTGTGAAGATATCGGCAATCATATCCTCTGTGGAGCAGTACTTGAGGTTGGCTTGGCCAAGAGTGACTGTCTGGCATATGAAATGGAACTGGATGTTGATATGCTTGGTTCTTGCATGGAATGTGGAGTCTTTGGTGAGCCGTATGGTGCTCTGATTGTCTGAGAAGAGGGTCGTGGGGTTGATGAGCTGGCAGATCAGTTCTGCAAAGATCTTCTGGATCCAGATCAGCTCTTTTGATGAGTGAGTCATTGCAACATATTCCAATTTAGTGGTGGATGCAGTGATGATGGGCTGCTTTTTAGAGCTCCATGAAATGGCTCCAATTCCAATGAAGAAGGCATAGCCGGAGATGGAATGTCTGTGCATCTGTGAACCCCAATCGGCATCTGTGTAACCGGTCAGTGACATGTTCTTGCCTCCAAGTATGAGTGTGAGCTGAATTGTGCCTTTCAGGTACTTGAAGATGTGGAGGACGGCATGCCAATGAGTTGTTCTTGGCTCGTCCATGTAACGGGAGAGGGTGGTGACTGTGAATGCAATGTCAGGATGTGTGCCGAGCATCACATACATCAGCTTGCTGATGGCCATTCGGTATTAGGTTTGCTCGCATGGGGACAGGACTGTTTTTGAGACAGAAGGTGGGTCATAGCTGAGGTTGACTCCAGGCTTGAGAGGTGTTGTAACCATTCTGGCATCTTCTAGACCCGTGTCCTTGATTATTCCATCAATATAACCATGCTGGTCTAGTGTGATGGTTCTTGTGGTCAAGTTGTGTTTTATGCCAATACTGAGTAGCCAGCGGAGGGTGCTGAGGTCAGTCATTTTGAAGTGCTCGCTTAGCTGCTTCTTGACAAGGGTTACAGCGTCGTCTGAGTCTGCTATGATGGTGAAATCATCAGTAGCAGCAGCAACAATTGTGTACTTGTTGCCGTCAAATCTGTAGAACACTGCTTTGTCTGACTTGCATACTTGGTACCTGTAACGATCATGCCGTGGACTCCATGGACCACGTCCATCATCCACTCCACCGGCTCCCAGTCAATCATCAGAATCCGTTGGATTCCAAATCCCGGTTTCTATCTCATGTTTCATATCCCTATTTCATTTACTTATTTCACATATTTCATTTATCACACCTAGATCCCATCACAGTAGCGAGTAGGTATTATATCAGAGTCCACGGAATACTCGACTCCTCTAGATACAGAACATTCCAGATCACATCACTCTAGCCATACCTACACTATTCCAGACCCTGACCCGTCGGACTCCGTCTTAGTATATAAGCTGTACATTTAGTAGTACATACCTCAGTTCAAATATCAACTTGGTTTAGCCCAATAACTCTCGTCCTCACTCTCTTCAGCCTTCAAGCCATAATCTCTCCCTCTACGTCTGCGGACTCCGATAGCCATTGGACTTAACCTTTGATCCTAGAGATCATAATCCCGCAGACTCCATCCATAATCCTTCTTTGGGCTTCGACCCAAGGGTGACATTGCTAATAGCTTCGCCAAGCCCCACACACTCCGCGGATTCCATGGTGTGCATTCCTTTCACTTCATCCTATTGGCATGATCTTAACAGTACCCTAGCTGTGCGAAGATGCCCTTCAGCTTGTTATACCACTCATTTGCACTTTGACGGCTGCCATAGAGGGGTTTGAGGAGTTTGCATACTAGCTGCTTACCCTTTAAGCACTCAGGGATGGCTCGGAGTATGTTGTACATTGGAGGTAGCTCCATGTAGATGGTTTCCTTGAGCTCAGCTTGCAGGTAGGCATTTTTGACGTCAGCCTGTTGGATTGCTGAGCCCTTGCTAGCTGCAACAGATAGCAGGATGTGGAGCATTGTGAGTTAGATAGTTGGGGCAAAGGTTTCATGAAAGTCAATGCTGTATATTTGGGAGAAGCCTTTGAGAACGAGACATGCTTTGTAGCGTATGATTCTGTTCATCTCGTCCTTTTTTGCTCAAAAGGTGTATCTGCATTTGGCCATGTTGATGCCATGTGGCCTGGGGATTATCTCATAAGTTCCCATGGCTTTGACTTCGTCCAGCTCATCTCCTACTGCTTGCTTCCATTCCCTCACTTCATCTCCCTTTAATGCTTCCTGCAGGCTCTTGGGCTCTCCATGGCTTGTTGCGAATGCAAACATCTGTAAACTGGCAAATGGCTCTTCTTCTTTGGCATCAAGCTCTGCCTCCGACTCGGTGCTCCTTTCATCTTCAATGATAAGGGTGTGCTTGATCGCGGATTGCTTTGATAGTCTATTGTTGTTGTAAAAGCCTTCCAGCTTTTGTCCAGTATGACAATGTTACGATTTATTCACATTTTCTTCAATTTTCCTCAATAAGCGCCCAAGCGCTTACCCTCGCTATCTGATCGCCACTATCTAATCCCTTATCTACCACTCAATCACCTTGCTGCACCATCCCCATGCCCATAACAGTCAACTACTGCTCTTCCATTACGGCTTGCTTCCATTGCAACATTACCACTCAGCTTACTCGTCATACACTCATTGTTCACTTGTTATCACTTACCAACAGACCTATTATTAGTACACAGACTTTAGTATATAAGTAGTACAAATCTCACTGTAACACCTCAGCTTTGAGCTATAGTTTATCAATACCAACCTTACTCTCTCAATGACTAGCACTTAGTGCCATGCCTATACGAGTCCATACACTACAGTCCTACTAGGGTTGTCGGTGATTACCGGTATACAACTTCTAGTTTGCACTTGTTTGGATCACGTGAGGTTTGGGTCTAACAGATGACCTCTGCCAAGAGGTTTGAGATCTTCTTGATCTTGGGTGTCATCTGTGATTTGGACACGTCACTCATGTGGAGCAGGGCTGGGACTATCAGGGAGTGGTGTGAGCGGTGATGGTGAGTGTTTGTGATGCATATCAGGTAGAGCTTTGGGTGTTTTAGGTTCATCTGCTTGTCTTTTGGGCTTCAGGCTTGAGTCGGGAGTGGCTGGATTGAGGCTTGTTACTGTCTCCCCCTCAATCTTGACATCTTCTGGCTTGAGTGTCTCTTCATTGTCAAAGTAGACATCTCTCTCAATACTGACTCTTCTCTGTCCAGGCCAGTATACCCAGATACCCTTGGATTCTTCGTCAAAGCCAACAAGGTGGCCAGCATCTGCCTGGGGTTGGAGTTTGCTTCACCCAGATAGTGCACCCAAATTCGTGCAACTGAGAGAGGTCAGGCTTCTGGTGAGTCACCTTCTCATGTGGGGTGATATTACCCTCTAATGCACTGTGGGGTGTCCTGTTCTTTAGCCATACTTTGTGTGATATGGCTTCAGCCCATAGATATGGCAGTAACCCTGCTTTAATAAGCATTACCCTGGCACCTTCAAGATGCAAGTGGTTGCCATGCTCTGCCATTCTGTTGGATTGGGGTGAGTCATCAACAGTCAAGTGGCATGCTGTTCCTGTGAGATCGAGGTGGTTTTTAAACTCCTTGCTCATGAACTCTCCCCCTCGGTCTGAGCTGAGTATCCATATGTTCTTCACACTGCGCTGCACTTTTGCCCAAGGCTCATACTTCTGGTAGCATGAGTATGACTCAGACTTCTTCTTCATGAAGTAGACCTTTTCCTCTCGTGATGAGACATCCTGGTAAGTGTTGCTGTACCTGTGACTGCCAATTGACTCAGTGTCGGCAGGTCCCCAGACATCTGTCACAACTTTGTCACCATATGCTTTTGCTGTCTCATTTCCCAGACTGATCTTTAGGAAGGGCTTTCGGGCAGCTTTGGCTTGTATGCATGCTTGGCAGAACCCAACCTTGGTTCCTGGTTCTACTCAGATACCAAGTGTTGATCCAGATTTTGCCATCGTGATGAGAACAGCTTCACTTGGGTGGCCCATGAGGTTGTGAAACTCCCTCATGGTTACAAGGTGTTTGGCTGATGCAGCAATGGGAATATTTGGCATGGGTGAGGGTGTTCTAGAAGTGGTTATATGGTACAGGCCTCTGGTCACTGGTATTATGCCAATTGTTTGGCATTTTGGCTGTGTGCTTCATATAGTGCAGTTACCGTCCTGAAGGGTGAGTGTGTATCCACTTCGATCTAGGCAGCTGACTGAGATGAGTGTGAATGCCATGCTAGGTGAGCAGTATGTGTTATAGAGGGTGATGGGCATAGTACCGATGTTACGACTGCATACATTCCAGACATGTAATTTTGCGATCTAGTGAATATACTTGGTACTACAGTACAAGGAGAGAAACGGGCCTAAGGACTAAGCGGGTGTACATAATAAGTACCTCTAAACAATAAGACTACCTGTCTAAACGACACAATGCGACAGACCCAAACCGGGACTTAGTTACAGCTGGTACTTGACAGGCTAGCTTGACAGAAAGTTCATAAACCCTGTTTGGCCATTGGTAGTTGTCCATTACCAAGAGAGCTCGCTCCCTTAAACCAAGACAAAAAGGATTGCAATTTAAAATGATTGGCGCGTACTAAATTAAAGTGACGCACTGTACCTGAGGAGCCCGGTCCGGAAACCATGCGAGAGATAAGATAAGAAGATAATCTGATGTGCCAGCCGTGGTATGATGAGTGCCTTCGCGGTTGTCCCACTGTCGAGGAACCGTTGCCAGCAAGGGTTACTTCTGGAAGAATGATTGAATAAGAGCTGAGGCTAGACACGGCACGACCGCTACCGGTCAGGAGATATGTCCGCGGACTTGAGATTAGCGAGTGCTTGTAAAACCTTAGTGAGCTTGACATGGAAACTAAACTACATATGGCAACACCAAGTCGGATGCCAAGCAGGACTGTGGCAGTGGTGGGCTGTACGCGTAGGAGTCTAGATTACCTGGGGACTGTGGTGATATTTGTAATTAATAGTTGTTTTAGTATAAGTAGTTAGACGTTCGGTGTAGTATACAAGTTTTGAACCCCTGAGTTGCGGTGCACGCATAGAAGGCGAGTACTGTAATAAAGGAATAAGTTTGTAGCTTCGAGCGTCATATATACAGAACGAGCTCACCTCGAGGAATAGAGATAATTTCAGGATCTGTCAAGTGTGCTTAAGTTCCGAGTGAATAAGAAACAGTGTCACTGTTCTGTTCCATCTGAGTACTGCCGAGGTCTGTTTGGAAAGAGTATGAATTGAAGTAGAAGTTCTGAAATCTGTCCGTCTGTCTGTCTGTTCTGTTCTGTCAGTCTGTTTCTGAATCCACTTCTGTTCTGAAATTGAGTTGTTTCTGTTCTGAAATTGCGAACTGTTGGAGAGTCGGAGTCTGTTATCGTTGTCGAAGTTAGTCTTGACAACCCTACCCCTAGGGAGTAGCGAGCTCACTAAGTCAGTACTTGGTTGAGTGGTCTAAAGAGCGAGCTCGGTGTCGTAGTGAGGAGTCTCGTGTTCTATTGTATTGTAGGACGTGTGTCCTAGTGTAAATTGAATATTACCATTCGCCTAGAAGGTTGCACCTCGAAGTATACCTTCTTGTAAAAGATTCTAGCTTTAGGATCAAATAAAACGAGTAAACGCTGTACCGTGCCGAGATAAGAAGGAGCTTTATGAGTTCTAAAGTGTTCATAACCACAGAGTAGAAATAATCTCATCCCCCCACGCACTTACGAGGGTGATTGTATTATTGCGTAGTTGTGTGAGTGTGTGTGTGGTTTGGTGTGTGTATCACGCCATTCTATGCGCTGTTCCACAAGTGCCCACAACCAGCCTCTTCACCGAATACAAGACTGACCTGCTCAACTTTTTGTGATCGGTGCCTTAGAACCCCTGGTACCCCTCTATGACTTTATATGTCAGTGTCTGATTAGCTAATATTTTCATTTGATTAACATGGTTATATATTAATACTTTCTCTTTTGAAATAAATTTATCAAACACTTTAAAACACATATTCATAAACTTAGGCATTGCAAAATATATATATTAAAGACTTAATTAGCCATATTTGCTGATGAACGGGTGAGTAGCAACCCTTATCATTCAACACTCATCATCGTGCAGACATGGCAGTGGCTGTGGGTTCTGCTGCTCGCTTGTCATCCTCTACTGCTTTTACAGCTTGTAGCTGTCCCCAAAGAATCAACCAGCAGTCAAGGCCAGTGCGACACTTTCTGATTCCCAATCTGAGAGCATTCCCACTAACATCTGTTAGGTGGGAGGTCATTAACAGCAAGGACATACTTACTAATTCCTACCATCAGACACAAGAGTTTCCTCAATGAACCATCCTAGTCTTGACATCAACATCTTTGATGAATGGCAATGACATCCATATATATCAATTTAAGGGAGTGTAAATTCAATATCTCATGTGCCAGTTGTAGTTGGCCTTTCAGGCCAAGATTAGTCGAATGATGTTGACTACTCTTTGGGCCTGCAAGGCTACCTACAACTTTTGTATGGGGTAAATCTATACTCCCCAAAGGAGCTATTTAGAGGTCATGGATTATATGAACTAGTGCAATCATGGAAGGTTTGAATTCCCTTGGAATTATTTATGACATGAAACACCAACTAATACTACCTCCAGATCACTGAGTGGGACCAACATGATATCATCATCCTGGAGGAAGCCCTGTTATGCAAGAGCAGGAGCAATGATGAAAAAGTTGTCATTGTGTGGAAGTGTGTTATACAAAAAGTGTTTATAGTATGTATATTAAGGCGATCAAGATGGGGAAGGGTGCAATGTGGGAAAAGGGAGTTTGGGGGGAAATGTAAATATAGTGGACTGAGATTTCATGAAGAAATTTTGGACGTCAAGCATAGAATGAATTGATATGTTCCCCATGAACATGTTACTTAATTTTAGCATTTCTTTTGGGTCGAAATCATTGGGGGCCTGGGTTGTATTAATCTCGATGGTAATTGCTGACAAAGCATCCTATCGAGCTTGATGGCTGTGCTGACAAAGCATTTGATTGAGCTCGATGGCAAAGTGCTGACAAATCATTCTATCGAGCTCAATGAGATTGCTCAGTAAAGATTTTCAAGGTTCTTGTTTCTAAGTTCACTGATAGGCACACAACGGAACTGGGATTGGTTATATGATTGTCAAGGATATTTAACCACTAGGTACTGAACTATATGGGGTCTTGTATTAGTAATTTAAGATAAGGAATGGAATAACGGTAGTCCCATAGACAGTAGTAAAGGTATGATAGTAAGGAAACGAATGTAGAAGGATTAACAACAGATAAGGAAGGTGGTCTAGATAAGTGACACATATGGTTCTGCATTCTAGAAAGTACAAGAGATAGACAATATGGAACGGACCATTACACATTGTCGAAGTTCAGGCAGCTCTTCTTCCACACACTCATGCATTATCGGTATTTACCGGCTCCTCATGGAACAAGATGTGCGGTTAGTCATGCTAACCTTCAACACTATGAGGGTCCCATATGCAAAGGGGTAAGCAACTTTTGACACAGCGTCCTTATTTGCGGTCACAAGGATTTATTTTTATTGCTTGAATATCATGATTGTTGAAAAAAAAATATTATCACATTTAGATCTATGTACATAAAAATACATAGTAAATTGGTTCCTTTTCAAATAAACTAGAATGAATTTTTACTTGCCTTATATGTAGCACAGAATGTCTCTGGGGTCATACTACTTTATATAGTAAAAACAAATATGTGCAAATACTGGGTATTGATATAACCGGAGCAGGTCAGTCTTGTATTCGGTAGCATAGGCTTTTGATTTGGTCCCATTGGCAATTGGGTAGGGTAGTCTCCCTTACCGGTTGCACTGAATGTTCTACTGTCTGCCGCCTTGATAGGGATTGGCTTGATTGCAGTAAAGTTCCTGAATTTTTCACGATAGCCAGTAAAATAGTTGCTTATGCCAGTGTCAACAATTTCATGGATCATGTTGTCACCTGAGGCTGTGAGGGCTTCTGCTTGGAAGTCAGATGCACACTTGAGAACTGGTGTGTCGACTTCTAGGATGGCCACAAATCCATGGTTTGTGGGTGTTTCATCATCTGCCTTCTCTGCCGTATTGGCTTGAGCTGTCTTTTTAGCTTTATCCCATGGTGCTTGCCCTGCCTTGCCTCCGCCCTCTCTATAGCAGTCTCTCTCAATGTGGTTGTTACGGCCACAGTTGTTGCAGTGTAGACCGTTATTGCTCCCTCTTGCTTGGTTCTTCCCAGTAGCCTTTCCTTTCCCTTTGCTGCTGCTCGAAAACAGTGCTGAGTTCTGTATGGACTCATCAACGTCCTTCTCAACTTGCCTTTGGTCAGCGGTCTCTTGGATCTGCCGATGATGAGCCTGGTGGCTCTGTGCACTCAGAATTTGCAGGAAGCATACAACTATTTTATCGATCTATTCATAGGTTGGCACCCTAGTCAGATAGGGTGTGCCGGTTCAATGCCGGTTAAACCATCCAAATCTGTAGGCAATGCACAAAGTTTGTGAGCTATGATGCATTGGTCGGCTCCAACGTGAATCACCAGCATCGGCCTGACGCAATTAAACATATGCGTCTGATGCAGCAAGATATGGTACCTAGCATGTGACCAGACCCACACGGTCATAGGGTCTCCTGACACTCATGTAGTATGCAGCAAAAGGGACTTATAATAAAGAAAGCTCCAGGCATGCTGACACGTACATGATCCTACCAAACAAGTTCGTGAACTTGTGGCAGTAGTGACTGCAGAACCACTAACGGTTAGTAAGGTGGCCCTGCCATTAGGCCTCGTTAGCCGGGCAAACAGATATCCACATGAGCAAGCTATCATAAGGAAGATAGCACAGTAATAGTGTTACAAATAAGTTCGCTACGCTCAATAAGCAAGTACTGCGGCTGACAACAGTAGATTACGCTGTAGTATAGAATAGTAGTATAAAAGTAACAAAGTATTCGAGCTAGAAGAATAGAATACACTCAGGACTACTACTCCCCCACACAATTGACCCAACAAACTAAGGTCTTCATAGTCAAAGACACACATACACAACGACTCAGTCGATACACTAGTGTGTTGCAAGTCCATCGCGAACTTGATTACACTTGTGCACTGTACCACTGCATGCCTGTTGCCTACTAGCTTAAGTCTATAACCAAAGAAGGGGAAACTCACCTTCATTGGCGCTCTCAGCCTTCCACCCACTACTAGCTAACTTCAAGGGTAATCCGAGATAGGATAATCACCCTTTAGTTACTGACACCCACAGATACTGTTCGATTCACTAAGAACGACACCAAACCCACTAGCAAACTTCTTTCACTCACCTAGTTCTCCAGTACCGACTTGTTACTGAAGTAACAACAGAACATTATCAGCTTAGGAAGGATAGTCATTGCATGGAGGTGCCTGACTAGACTCGCTAGAACCTGCCTTCAGATTCTGTAAAATGGATACCACTTGCCATTAAACGGTGATGAGCCTCAGGGCTCTGTACACTCAGAATTCACGAACTTTGTCATTTCTAAGTGACAACCAACTTAGCACCGGATATAATATTATCTCCGGTGTGCACACGCTACTATAGGACCTTCTTGACACTTCAACAACCGGATATAATGGAGAATATCCATCCCAACTTGTTTCACGGCTCAAATTGTATGCCATCACGGCTAAGCACCAATATCGACCAATTAGGTGACCACCAGAGATAAATCATACGACACATCAGAGCGCATCACGGAGTAAAAACCCGGCATTGATCCTTTAATTATATGAGGTCATACTCATTGACCATTATTCCGCTTCAATAATCACCAGGTTTTTGTCAGCTCGACGCCCAGTTTTACCAATAACACTGTGCCAAGGTCGCTAGCGCTCGATACTCCTTTCATACACCTCAGGTTATCGACCGTACCCTCCCAGTCTGCAGCTAAACAGCACCTCCATAACCACACTGGAGAAGACTCATGACCTAAAGAATTTACCTTTCTTCAGTAACGCAGAGGATTGGCTGTTACAAGCAACTACGGAAATACATATGGTTGCTAGAATCTTTACAAAGCTGCAGTGTTATAGCTTTACTAAGTACCGCTAATAATAATTATCTCTGGTAGTATAAGAGTGGATAGAAAATTGTAGTACAGTAGAAAATCAACTACCACCTGTTACTCTGCCATTAGCCTCGCTATACGCTTGTCACCGGATATAATCTCGTCTCTACACACCTGCTACAACCATTAACACCAGTTTTAAACAAACCATACCACACGCATAGCGCAGTATATGAACAATAGCAATTGTTTGCACCCCATATGCTCGCTATAAGCCAAAGACCGGTTTTACACTGTCTGAGCTTCATACTCCCTCATGCTCTCCTTGAGAAACATTCTAAACCATGATCGACCGGTTTTAGAATTATCTCCAGCATTGCACCTCGCACTTTAGCTTGCACCCCGTCATTAGTGGTTGATACCCATGTCGAGCGCGTAACACCGGTGTTCACATCGTACACCACCTCTTTTGTTTTATAGGATTGGATCATCTTCATCTTCGTACCATAGGAGTTTTATTTGGCTTTATATTCAACATTGTTTATCGCAGCCCACTTGGGTAGTCTCTGGCAGACTTATAGGAATCGACATCTTCAACATAGGATCGTTTTGGACTCAACACCGTTTAGGACCATTATAGGATAGGATAGGATAGGATTGGATAGGATAGGATAGTCCCTCGAGAGGACTCATAGGTTTGACATTGACATAGGATAGGAACATCTCCAAGTAGACTCAGCTTTCGACATTGACTTCAGTATATTTCGCCTCATATAGGATCAACACTTGTTATCTCTGTGCCCCACTGGATATAAACATATTTTCACACTTTGGACCACACGAACCGGCATTATTAGGATCACCACCCAGTACATCGACACTCCACCGGTTATAAACCAACTGCTGCACACATAGCTTCATTTTCACCGTTATTTTCATAGGACCAATGTCTAGAGACCTCGTCTATTTGTTTCTCCTCATTACACCGGATTTGCGGTATTCACGTCATACCCAAAACCGTTCAATCTCGTCATTGAGATTATCACCAGCCTACAGCCAACACCTTTTAGTACTCGATCGCTTGAGTGCTACTTGCTTGACTAAAAAGTTGCAGTATAAACTCGCATCTAGAGGAAGTGATTAGGTCACACAGAGGTGCCCCAAACAACTTGCACAACACAGTACCTTCATCTCCGGTCTACACCGTCATTAATCATTACTCTTTGAGTTTTGGTTTGCCATTGCCATGGAAGTCTAGGTTCATCAACGGTTTAGTTGTTTTCTGCCCGCAGGAGTCTCTTGGTTCATCACTGAATCAGAAGGCTGCTTGATACGGGCTTGCCAATCATATCTGAGGCAATGTCCAGTGCTTCAAGTATGGGTCTGTAGCTTGTTGGGAGTGATGTTCGGATATAGGTGGAGTATGAGTCGTCCATGATAGACTTTCCCATTGTGGTGAGTTCTTCTCTCATCCTCGACATGTTAGTGAGGTGGGTTCAAATATCTCCATCATCAGGACAATGCTGGTTCTGAAGCTTGTTGAGTAGGTTCTCCTGTGTCAAGATGCCTTTTTCTTTGAAGATGGAGGTGAGCTTCTTCCATGTTGTGGCGGTGGTGGGTTTGTTTTTGATCTGCATGAATGTCAATATGCTGACTGTCTCATACATCATTTCATGGACCTGTGCCTCCTTCTGGTCATATGCATCCTGAAGAGCTAGTTGCTTTTCAACTTCGTTATCGGATGATAAGAGGGCAAGGTTTCCTGGTAGGTAATAGTCTCCATTTAGCTCTGTCATCTCCACGGGCTTCTTAGCGGTTCCGTACAGGACTCATCTAAGTCCTTTTGAGGTGGCCACATTTGGAATCTGTTCCTTGTATAGGATGTAATTCATGCCGTCATCTTTTAGGCGGGGCAGATTGAGGAGTTTGACCATGGAGGTTGATAAAGACATGTCACCAGGGCCCATAACCTGTTGAGCAGTGGACCGGGGATGTTTGGAAGGTCACAGTAGTGAGAGATTGCAATGATACAAGTGCAGGGAGATCAGGCTGTAAGGACAAAATAGGATGTATATCTTAGTGGGCAGTAGGTCGCTAAGTAGATGTGTACGGTACCTATAAGGACAAAATAGGATGTATCTACTACAAGTCAGTAAGGTAGTGTAACAAATAAATATAACATACTCACATCTTAGCAGGCAGTAGGTTGCTAAGATGTGTGGCTGTGTAAAGTGTGAAAATTGTCTGTATCAGTAACTAAAATAGAGTCTGTATGACTGTCACTGCAGTCATGGCTCGTATTCTCAACAGATATTGCATCTCTTATGGGTGTCTCCAAGTGTAGCATATATCACTGGCAGGCCAATGTTGAGCAGTATGGCTCTGTGATTCCTCCTCCAAATCCCTTTGAGGGTCATCCTCCTCTCCTTTGTGCAGAGGCAATGAATGACCTTGTATCTCTTTATTGATAGAAGAATAAATGTAAGAACTACAAAAAAGTGTGAGTAAGGTAAGAGTAAGTGCAGTATATGTATACATACCTCAGTCTGGCACAGCATAGGCAAAACAACTGAGGTATGGGGTAACTATGGCAAGGTTATATAGCTAAGATTGAGTAATGACAGGAGTTATGATATAAAAGGTAAGTAGGAATGAGTGACAATCAAAAGGAAAATAATATAGGATATAATGCACAATGGAACAGGACAGATATCCTCCAACACTCTTTCTTATGAGTCCCACAAATTGTTTCTAGATGAGATTAATTTCAGGAATAGCTTGTGTTGGCTCATGATCTCTCTATTTCTCACTCCCAGCTTCATCAAGTCATCAAATACTATGGCATCATATACAAACTGATGAGCCATGCAGCTGCTGAATGAGATGAGCAGGCAAGAGAGGACTGGAGGCAAGAATATCAGGCCTAGTATGATGTCTCTTAGATTCTCTGGATTAGCAAAACCAGTAAAAATGACTAGACTGTTTACACTGCATGGAGAATTCAATATTCTTAGCTGAAATATTGAATTCTATAACTGTATATTTTTTCAAGAATCTTGGCCAAAATATCAAAACATTATTCTTAATATTATTTCAATAATCCTGTATATCAAAGAAATATTAAAAAATTCCCACATATTGAAAGATTATTGAGAATATAACTTCAACAATTTTGTGTAATATATGAAATTGATATACTTATAAATTTCAATATTATAGGCCAGAATATTGAATTTTCCATGCAGTGTTATGGTCATTATGGTATACAACTTTAAGCAATAGCAGTTTGGAAGGTAAGGAGCAACTGTGGATATGAGGGTATACAAAAGAAAGCAGGGAATCTCGTTGCCAGAGTCAACACTGTGTGGAGAATTCAATATTCTTGATGGAAATATTGAATTGTATAACTGTATATTGTTCCAAGAATCTTGGCTGAAATATCAAAACATTATTCTCAATATTGTTTCAATAATCCTATATATTGAAGAAATATTGAAAAATGCCCAAATATTGAAAGAATATTAAAAATAACATTTCAATATTTTAGTGTAAGATATGCAATTAATATACAGTTATAAAGTTTAATATTATGGGCCAGAATATTGAATTCTTCATACAGTGCCAGCCTCTACATATACTCTTCCACATTTGCCAGGTTGTCTTTCATGCATGGGCATCCTTCCCAGCATTGACTGAATGAGGTTACACCTGCCACATTAATGTCAGCAACAAAAGCCAAGGGCTGCACAGAGAAGAATGTGCCTTTTCTCACTCAAACTAGTGCATGTGGGCCATCACATATGTATGCCATAATCGAGTCCTATTATCAAAATTTTTATATTTAACACATCATAAATAATGGCATGGCAATAGCATAGTTACACAGGAAAATATGGAGTCTGACAGTGATGAACCTAGAGACTCCTGTGGGCAGAAAACATAACACCTAAATGGCAGGTATAATCAATCACAGAATCTGAAGGCAGGTTCTTAGCAAGTCTAGTTGGACACCTCCATGTGTTGACTGTAGGTCCTAAGATCGTAGCTTATTCAAGGCTACTTATCTGTTATGCTTTCCAAATTGTACTTTGTGTAGCAAGATTGAGTGGGTGTTGGGTGTCGGAATCCTGGTTATGGTTCAAGTCATAAGTTCCTATATGAGACTGTAGGTTATTATTCAATTTCACTTTGCAGACAGATATTCTGCTAATGTTAGAAACTAAAGTGCAATAATCCTATCTACGGATTACCATTTGAAGTCTTTTGGATTAGGTGCAAGCAGTGTGAGAGTGCCAACAAAGGTGAACTACTGCCTTCTTGGTGTAAGGACTGAAGCTGAGTCGCAACAGATCAACAATTCAATATGGCACACAAGTGTTTTATGGTTTGCGAAGACCTTTGACACTAGTGTATTGAAGGGACTGTTGTAAGGGAGTCTCCTTAGCTGCTTAGCTTCAAAGAGTTTATGGTTTATGGTGTGGGAGATTAATTCCTGAGTGTATTTTGTCTTTCTAGCTAATACACTGGGGTTTATATACTAATTTCCTTGTAACAATGTGTAAGCTACTACTGTCAACCTTTGTAACCACAGTAATTATTAATGAGCTTCGTGTATGCTTGGTAACAATATTATCCTGCTATGTACCTTCCTACTGAGCAGTGTGGTATTTTAACAGTTCTTCTGCTAACGAGTCTTGGTGGCAACTGTTCCCTTACTCAGCATTATTGAGTGCACAGTCACCAAGAGTATGACTTTGTGAAGCTGAAATGTTTATTGGAGCACACCTGCATGCTTTCAACCATAAACCATTATGAGTCCCTGGCTGCACACTGCCTTTGCGCAGGCATACCATATGATCATATAGGTGGTACCATGTGTATGGGCTGGGCTTTTGCATCGTCATAGATTGATGACTCATCTCCTGGGAGGGATTGGTCCAATAGCTGGGGGGACTGGATATGCATATTATTGATTTATTGGTTCACAGGACGCTTTGCTGCCTGTGTCATAACTTTGCAAAGTCATATTTATTTAATGGTTCATCACCCTTCAATCTGTGCTGGCCTTGTTGGGACCAATGTATTGGGGGCATGCATCACTTGTGATGGGAGTGGTAAAAGATGTGCTCTGCCAGCCATGTATGCTTCCCAGGAGGAGCTACATTGCCGTGAACATGCTGTCTATTCAACAGCCAAGTCTGGAAATCCTCAATGGATGTCTCTTTCATAAAGGCTGGGATGGTGCCTCTATAGTCAAATCATCTACTGCTGCTCTTGCCTTGTATTTTTGTCATGGGATGCTCTGACATGTTGGGAAGCCTAGGAGGACATATTTAATGTGCTGGGCTTGCAGAATGCCAGGAAAAGGAAACTTTGAGGATGGTTGAGGGTGGCATCACTTTAGTGCTCTGTTTTGCCAGAGCGTTCTGCAAAGTTTTTGAAGGCTTCACGTCATTGATGTTGAGCGATAACCTAAAGCTGGATTAATCAATAGAATTCAGTGAGAACGTGTCGACGCAACTGTGAGGTGCCTTTTTCTTAGCACCATGATAGGTAAAGCTACTGCTACCCAGCACACATATGCTATCATTGATGTCGACGGCATCACTAGAACCATGGCCATGCTACCAATAACTAATCCCTCAATACCGAGGCACCATATTATCCATGCCACTGTCTGGACCCAACAAAACACGATAAATCCCAAGAGAACCCTTGAGAGAAGCCGTTGATGGAGATTGGCTTTGATGAGTGGTTCATACAATTGGGATACAAGAGGTACGAGAGGAGAAGACTGACATACATCAGAAGCCCTCCTCAACTCTCCATCACCAACAAAGGGCTACAGCTCCAGACAATCAAAGTCGACAAACTTGATTCTTGCTGAATGTGTATTTTTTTACATAAATCTGACTTCAGAATCAGAATCAGAAGGCTTGAAAATGTCTAAAAAGCAACCTCCAAAGTTTTTCCCACAACAAATAAGGTTTGGCCAAATTTTTTGGCAAAAAAAAAGAATTGTATATAGATGTTTATGTGGTTAAGGACTGACTTGACAATCATCATTACCCTTTGCAACACACAGTGGTGACCTTAAACTTCAATAACTGACAATTTGTATGCAAAGTTAGTGTCAGATGCCCTAATAAATGTAGATGTATGTGATTTTCATATTATCTGAAAACTATTAGTGCATACAGAGCAAAAATATAGCTATTTAAATATTATCTTCTCACATTACATTATATGCCCATCAGGACTTCTTTGGAAAGGGAGGATGTCCAATGGCAGCCATCATCGTCAGTCGCTGAAGTTTAGAGATCTTCATGAGTGTCACCCATGAGTACTCGTGAAGATCTCTCAGGATGCTAAGTGGTTGTCCGGCTCCCTCCAAGGTATTTCAGCTCGACATCCTGTATACCTAAATAATGACAGGTACACTAGGTCAAGCTAGAGATGCCTCTTATAACCTTGTCCGACTTCACTGAGCCATCAAAGTCGTGTCGAAGCTGAGTCAAGCTATTTGGGGCTTGCGAGACTCCGCTCAATCCAATTTTGACTCTGCTCAACAACTCAGTGACTCCGGGCTGAGCCATGGCAACATTATGGCAGCCAAAGGGCTTGTTGAAATTTTTTCATTTGTTGACCATCAGATAGCCCTTGCAAAAAGAAGTCAATTGGTGATTTTTTCGTGATTTGTAAGATTTCTTTCAGGGTTTGGCCAAAATTTCAGGGTCCAAAAATTAAATTTGATTTTTAGTGAAAATGGCTCATGCCAAATGAACCTACTAGGCCTAAATACACTATTTAACACATTTTTTATTGTCCGGATTGGTTGACAAAAGCCAGGTAAATGGTCGATCAAATTTGTCGACTTTGATTGTCTGGAGCTGTACACCGATAGAGCTTGGTCAATGACGATCCTCTCACCCAGCCTCTACATAAACTCTTCCATGACCACCAGTTTTGTCATTCCATGCGGTGTCGGCACAAAGGCAGGGCTGCTCTCCCGGTATTGACTGAATGAGTGTACACCTGCCATATTAATGTCAACACAAAGTCAGGGGCTCTACAGAAAAGAAGGTGCCTTTTTTCCCTTCAAGATTGTCCTCCATGCCGCTCTGTTACTGAAAATGAAGTTACCGCACAGACCTCATTACCTGGCCCATTGATGAGCTGGGAGAGAAAGGGTTTCAGAGCATTGACTTAGTGGACCGTGAACAACATACAGAGTGCGATAACCATCTTTCGATACGACTCCTTCCATCCCATTGCCTGCCAGTGTATCTCATCATCCATGGTCCCAGGCAATCTTGTACACTCATGCTGGACCTGATCAACATGAGCAAGGCTGAGGGTTTTCAAAAAGCAGAATGCACACCTCTTGCCATTAGCCATGTATACGTTCGTTCAGATGAGCTAAGGGCCTGTTCGGTAACATTAATGTCTGATTTAATGTGCAATTTAAATGCCGGAATGTAAATGATCCAATGTGATGCATATGTGACCTTTATGTGACCTGTCTGTGACCTTTATGATTGTTTGGTGTTGTGATAATCTGGTAATACGGCATGTCTTGTGGCATGCTTAATAAAGGAAGAATTCAGAGGAAAACAGTAGAAAGAGAGTATATTAGAAAGTAAATAGTATAAATGCAGTGCATGTTGGAGTACTGAGTATAGCAGCTACCGAGTTCTAAACTCACAAGGAGTCTGCCTGTTAATCACCCATATTATAATATTTACTACATAATCTAGTATCATCCCCAACTTTTATACCATAAGTGTGCTGAATAATGCTGGCACTCCAGGCTCTCAACAGTGCAGAAGCAGAGAAAGCTCCTCATGAGTTTGTCTGCCTGATAATTAATAACCTCATAGTGCATTGTATTCAAACCACAATGATTGGTCAGAGACTAGTTGCAAGGGTAGCAGCAGCACAAAAAAAAATACAGTGATCAGTACTACCACCGGGATGCCCTATGTCACATAGAGGTGAATACCCGTTTCGGATGTCACACGGAAAATGCCAGAATCACGCTGTAAAGATCACATGATATTTAAATTGCACATTAAATCAGACATTAATGTTACCGAACAGGCCCTAATCTTTCCCTATACATCGATAGCGATGCGAGAACAAGATTGTGGGAGTATGGTGTCGGTCCGATCAGGTCCGATCCCTCCACGCCCACGTGTTCTCTAGGGCAGGTTTCAGCCGTTGCCAGTTTCCCGTTTCTAATTCTCTTCGTTGCCTAGCTTGAATTCCTTGCCGCCGCATCCCTCATTCGCATCAGACTGCATTCCCAGAACGAACCTCCCAAAGTCTTACTCGCCGTTGATCACCAGCGGCATGGTGGTCAAGAGTCAGAACGTGACTAGCGTACTATGCAATCCTCTAGCGATGAGCAGAAGGAACATCGAACGTGGAACTCGAGACGGGACTTGGCTTCAGATTCCAGCTAACTCGTCGACTTGAAATCGCCAGGCCGGGAAATATATACGCTTGCACAGCAGCACTCTTCCACAACCAACACCCAGGTTCGCCCACTTCATTTCCACTGTCGATAAGCCGTATCCACTGCTAGAAACCTGGAAGAGCCTGGGTGGGAGCTCCCCTGGGGAGCTGATCAATACGAGGGAAGAAGAACGACATCCCCGTTGGGGACACGGGGAAGAGATCGTTGTGGTTGGACTGCAGTAGGCTTCCCTCTGAGAACTAGTGAGTCGAATCTCGTTCTCTTCCCTTTGTAGGTCCTGATTTCCTTGTAACGAGATGGGCTGGTAGTTGGATGCACGCGCAAATTGTATCTCCGTTATTTTTCAGCACAAATTCCTATGTTCCGACCACACACTCGAAAGGCCAGGATGAATCAACAACATGGGCTATTTTCTTGCTTTTTCTTCTCAGGACGGGAAGTGTCGTGACCCCAACGTCTCACTCATCCGTTACTGCTCTTGAAACGACCCTACCGCCCCACCCACCTCAAATTTGTTCCGTTTCCTTGGAAAAAATCGCTGTTGACGAACATAGAATCGAGAAATATGATGCTGATGATCCGCAAGAGCCCAAACCCAAGAACAACTATTCAATATTTGACACGAAGCATCTCGACCCTAACACGGTGACCTGCTCAATCCACAGAACTGGGGCGATAGGAACAAATGGGCCATCACGGGCCTTCGCATTCTTGTGCCTTTAACATGTGCGTGATTTTGTATTAAGGGTGATCCTGCCTTTTTGACGAGAACATACAGATATTTAATATTCTGTCGATTCTTGGAGGCTTCATCCCCGTGGGTCCGTTTACGGTCAACAGAGGTGAGTGTTTCGTCACTTTTCTTTATGTACTCGTGCCTCATACGCGTACTCTATAGCTATTATTGCAGACGTGCGGCCGGTACTTTGTCGAGGTCCTGCGACCTGTTTATTCTCCGCAAGTGTCTTCATGGGCCCATCGTCGGCGGATTGTAAGTGTCTATCTCCTGGCGGTTAGAGGTCGCGCTCTAATTATCATTCTAGCATCGCTGAGCACGTGCGGGGCGGATAGGAATAGAGATAAATCGTCAGGATAAACATCATGACGTCGATAAGGAAGAAATTTGATGTTTACAATCTATTCTCGGCCTTTCCCTTCCAAGTTATCGTCATGTGGTCGCGACTATGTACGCGTCTTTTGTGCGAACAACCACAACATTCACGCTCAGGATAATTGTTCTCAACACTCACAGCCATTACCATGTTCCCTCGTCTCCTTCATCCTGTCCCGGTTTTCTTCTACAGGGCTGCCATTGCTGTCGTGGACAATCCGACCACCTGTGGTCGATTGCCTTATCAAAGTGATCGCGACCATGTTTCCATATCAATTTGAAGTGGTACATTCGAGCATCCTGCATTTTTCGTAGGGAATTGCAGTCATTTCCGGCAGACGCTTGCGGCGCGTATCGATCTCAACCCTTTCCGGGGCACGACGAGAGTGGGGATGCTCAGAGAAGAAAAGATAGTATGCCCCTCTATGCACGATGCACAAGAGAGTGTCAATGCAAGATTTCATCCAGACTAGGGCTGTTTATAGGTTGCGCCTCCACCGAGTGTTGATCCCTCAAGCGTGGATGTATAAGCCTTGAAGTTCCCTGTGTCAGTAATCCAACAATCTAGTAATGGACTCAACACTACCACCTCCGTAGGTCAACGAACCAGGACATGCACCCGTGAGAGCTAGGAAGATGCGCGGAGAACGTTGGATGGGAGTAAACGCGCATGGTAAGCCCCTTGGTTTTCATCCTAATGGCACTACTGATTAGTTTTTAGGCTCGTGCTCGTTGACTAGGAACGATGTCAACTGGATGCACCCAATTTATCACACATCTGGTGAGCATTTTGGTAATTTCTATTGATTCCATCGAACGACGTTGGTCCCTCAAATAGGGAACCGTACATATGCGGGAAGGGATATCAACGGTCGGGTGCTGTGGCTATGGAGTGTCACTATCCCTCCCCGCCGCTTAAAGGGAGTTTCTCCAAATCCACACTGGTCATTGTCAGTGTCGCTGTCCCTGTCGCTGCCGTTGTCTTGTGTTGTATCGTCAGAAATATGACGCAACACAACTATTGAACCCGCGATCCCTTCCTCACCGGATCGACAAGAGCACTGGGAAAATCGTCAATAAACCCGCAGCGGGCTGTATACGACAGCTCGACCGCCCACTCTGTGCTGAATTCATGGAGCCTCTTCATTACTATCAGCTGATACCTCAGTGAGCATCAAAATGAATCTGATACTCCCAAATATAGCGGAGGGGCTTCTGAGTTGGCGGACTGCGAATTTAGGTAGGCATCACGTACTCGTCGTGTACGTAAAGAACGACGGATGCTTACATTGTGAGTGAGATCAATACCTCTGAGTGAAAGTCGAAGGAAATGAACGGCCTTTCTTTCTGCAGAGTCAACCGTATGACGGGAATGCAGCTCGAAAGCGCCTTGTCAAAGAACACAAATCTGAATTCAATATAATCTCCACCTGTGCATCATCACGAACCAAACAATGCCGTTTACACAGCTCCAAAGATTTCGTACTTAATATCCTCCCAGCTCCCACCCCCACGTCGACTCTCCCTTGAACGCGCATCCTCGAAACGACACAAGAAATTGTGAGTTATTTTACGGTGGTTTCAGTGTTTATTTACTTGGGCAGTCCCAAGAATGAGAGGACATTTTCGTATGATTCACATCAGGCGGATTTGGAAACATTTGTGCTCCATAGCTACAGGAGGAAGAGGAGGACGAGGAGTCTTCTTTACAGAAACCAAAGAATCCAGTTACACTGTTTCGGACCAGAATACGAACATAACAGACTCGGACGTGGACGATGACAGCAGCAACGATGACTCGGAGGATTGTTGCCAACAGGTATGTCGGTCGGCAAGACACAGAGAGAAGTGAAATTTATTTCCAGTTCACACTTTCCGCGTTCACCGAGACCGGCCGAGCGGAATCGTCTATCGAGGTTCCAAAGCAACGGTCGTACACCGGTTCGAGTCCAGTCATACTGTGCTCCCTCGCGGACACTCCGTGCGCTACGCTTGGCGTTCAGGGCGTCTTGGATAGATTGAATACCATCCTTGGAACGTCGACTACTCTTTACACAGTCCCCTCTTCCTTCACGGTCGCTAATCTCGCCCTTCCCTCCTCTGCCTCCGTCCAAGACCAACTCTCGCTCGAGTCCATTCTTGAAGGCTTTATTGAAAGGGACTACGACTTTGGCCTAGCTTATGCCCTCCTTCGGCCGGTATGGAACAAGGTGAACCATAGCGACATCCAATGCGAACTACGCATACGTAAAGAGAGAGACATGTGGTACCGACAATCCGCACTGGTAGGAAACTGGATTGTCAACCCGAATCTGGAACCTCGACGTCTATGGGATCTGTACAGCAATCGTGTGGTGCCGTGGTGGATTGTTGGTGATTGTTGGCTACTACCGATTTCGCATGCGTGGGTTGATGAGAAAGATCGTGTGGACATGCGGACCCTTATCAATGGGAAGGAATGGCCTGTACCTATACCAAAGGATGCGGATCTCAACCTCATTCGGATTGAGATGCTGAATCTGGAAGCGGAGTACACATGGTTGGATGTTCTCTGCTTGAGACAGAAAGAGGAAGGGGGGCCAAAGGAGGATCTGCGTGTGGAAGAGTGGAGGCTGGATGTGCCTACAATTGGATTCGTGTATGGCTGGAGACAGGTGGTGGTCTACCTGAATGGCCTGGGGCGGCCGCTGAGGTTGAAGGACGGCGACCTGGACAGCGATCGGTCCTGGTTCCGACGTGCATGGACTGTCCAGGAGGCCGGCTCGTGGCGCATCATTGCCGGTGATACACCAGATGGACCGATGCACGCACAGCAGATAGGTGGCGGGAACTACAAGACTGCACTCCTCACCAGGTTTCACGACGAGCTGCATTCAGTGCATGACGTAGGGCTTTTGATGTTTACTGCACTGGCAAACATGCAGAAGCGCGTGTCCACTAGTCCGGTCGACAGAGTAGCCGGACTCGCATTCCTTCTGGATCTCCGTAGGATACCTGTCTACCATGAGAGCGAGACTCTTGAGAATGCATGGACGGCACTGGTGAATGCAATGCAACCTGACAAGCGTGTGCTCTTCCTCCTTTTGTATCCGGCAGTTGGACTCGAATGCAAGAAATGGAGACCATCATGGAGCCAGGTCATGATGGAGCCTCTGCCGAAGGATATAATTTATAGTCACAATCCGGGCATAGGTGTTCACTATGACAACGAGACACACGAGGACTGGTTTGATGGGGTTTGCATTGAAGAGGGGCATGTGCGGGGATTCAATGTGGGATCAGCAGAAGAGCACGATCGCTGCGGGGAGCTCGTTCTTGAAGCTGCAGATGGGATTGTGTACACATTCAAAACCCGCGTCACCCACCAGTTTCTGATACCTGAAGATACGTACACTCTGCTTGGATGTGATCCACTTCGGTGCTGCATGTGGTGGGCCATAGGGAGACGACTGCCAGATCAAAAATTTGAGAAGGTGTCGGTGATCGAGATGGACAGCGACACCGAACTAGAACGGCTGAGGGAGTACACTGGGAGGTTCAATTCCGTAACACGATCTCGCTATATGCTTATCTGAATTTGCCCACTGGTGGAGAGAAGTCATCCGCAGAATCTTGATTTTCCAGTGTCGACATCCAGATCTGTAGGTTAGATAGGCAAAGGAGTGTTGTCGAGTTATAGAATTATGTGGTTGTGATGGCAATTAATCTAACATGATATGTTCTACTCATGTCTGCGCCAATATTCAGAATGGAAGACGCTCGAGCTCGTGAATGTCTTGTAGACAAAAAAAAATCTGACTGAAAGAAATTTTTGTGTGTCCCCAGGTCGTGTATCCAAGCTCGACAACCATTCCTCATGCGGCTATTCCAGTTAGCCGAACTCTTGAAATGTCTTACGAATGCAATCCAAGGCAATGACTATCAGAAACCTTGACTGAAGAAGCGTTGGCGTAACTCGTACAGCCGGGAGGTTAACAGTTGAAATAACAAACAAATACGGAGATCGTCCCAACCTGATAGCCTCCGACGCATAGATGAAAAACAGTGGTTGATTGATATCGTATCCAGCACATACAAGACGCCCAGAGAGAGATACGGCTTTGAAAGAACGTCGATATGCGACTCCAGCCATCGAGAATTTATTTGCGACCCTTCTTCCATGGACTAGCAACTGCAGTCCTAGCCCTAGGGTTTGCGGTGTTGCTCCTGGCTTTCTTCTTGAGGCTTTGGGTGTCCGCTTTCTTCCTTGCTAGGGCCTTGCGCTTCCTGGTTGGCGAGAATGCAGGGTCTTGCTCCTCCTCCTCCTCGCGCTCGCCGTAGCGAAAGCCAAGATCGACGAGTTTGGGATCGATGTACAATGGGGGACGCCGGGGGTAGAGTACATAATGAGGGGTTGCTATAATTTGCGCCGGGCTGTGAAATGTGTAAGTTTGTTTACGGACGTCAATGCGACAAGTTTTGACTTGCCTTTGGGAGGCAACAAGGGACATGTCTGCTGGCGGGCGACTGGTATGGGGTGGTGTTGGGGAAATGAATGAGATATTTTGTGGGACTTTATAGATAGTACTCTTCAAGTACGACGCATCAATCGCAAATGAGATACCATGTTCTCAATTCAAATTTCCTGTCTACAAGTACATTAAGCGGCAATGGTATTCAATATAGCAGAGATGGAGGGCGAGAAGAAGTACTCTCCTCCCCGCGATACGACAAAGTCTGGGAGATCACAAGTATCAGCTCAAAACTGCACGTTCAATGTTCGAGTAGACACCCACCGTTCTGCAGCGTGATAGCACGGCCCGGGTTTGTTGGATCTAGACCAGTGATTGGACGACTTCTTGATGAAGGGTCGGTTCCGGCAGAACCAATAATAGGATCCACACCGGTGCCTGCTTGGAAGAAACTACAGAGCACTCAGACCAGAACACAGGCGGAAAAAAATCAAACTGCGTACTTCGCGTTGTTGACCCAAAACTGCTGCAAAAATCGGAAGCCTTTGTTGATGTTAGATTGATATGCGACTATAGTAAGTAATCTCAGTCAGTCGGAAGTCATTTAGACTAGTAATGTATTTTAGCCAACCAAAGGCAAGACCACGCTCCAAAGAAGCACTGGTGGTATTCGATGCTGCTTCATCATCCGTCACTGCAAACAATCCATAAGCTGGAGTCCGATTTCGGTCAAAGAGAGGTCTGACCTTCTGGTCCGTATGGTATTCCAGCACGAATAATGTGATTGGCGGTATTCTCCGGTGTGAAATCCCCACGAGGGCGCGTCTTTCTGGTATGAGCAGAGAAAGGACATCGAGTCTGGTTGGTACTACTCTGGTCGTCATGAAGATAAGTAAAATTATTGTTCCTTGTAGGGTCCGCTGCCATAGTAGGGTCGTCGAATAACGGTGCAAGATCGACAGGGGCACCCTGCAGTTACAAGTCAGTCAGGAATTTCTTCTCGGATTGTAATGTACATACACTCTTCCATCGGCCGACCATACGGGCACCCAATAGAGCGGATCCCTCCTCAGGAGTGAGAACACCGGGCTCAGAAATGGGATTGTCCAACAAAAACTTGTTGAACTCTGGCACTAGCTGTTCCATCTGGCGGAAGACTAGGAACGTGCCATCTTTAGCCCAGGAGGGACGGGTAACGCTATCCCCGTCCTCGGCTAGTAAAATTTCTCCCGCATTGACGGCTAGCTGGCCTGGCAGAGGTGATTGTGTGAAGCCCGTGACGGCGGGCTGGCTTATTCCATCCATGTACCCGAAATCTGAATCCATATCATCAAGAAACGATCGCGTGAGTGAACGACAGTGAAGCCTTACGTTCATGACCTTCCTCTGATCCAGGGCGGGCTTCTCCCTGAACGCGATGCAGCTCACCGATGGAGTCCCCTAGAATCGACGAGAGGTCCGACAGGGTCTCATCAATGTTATCAATAGTGTCAGACGCAAGGAGGAAAACACCGTGAACAGATGTTCCCGCAAATGATTGTACCCAACTGCCCGTCCCTGGATCACCGATGGCGGCAGAATCAGCTTCTTGTCCATTGGAGTAGAACTGGTCGCCTAAATCATCGGTGATGCCGAGAGCAGTGAGTCCCGACTGTGAAAACGCTACGTTGACTGCTGTTAGAGGCTGGGTCGTGATATCCAAAATCTGGGTCGTGGAGGTAATCAGAGGGTGGATATCCGTCGCCAGCTTGCTCTTAAAGTCGGTCGCGTTTTGGATACCGAAGAAAAAGAAGAGCTCTTTCTTCTTCTTCATGCCAACCCTGCATCGCATCGGTTCATAAGAGGTAGAGAAGATAATTTGACTTGACACACAGAATATCTGCCTGGATGTCATCCAAGTTCAAATCAACGGTTGCTGCTGCCGCTTGAGCTTCTTGGGCGGTTGGTAGATCTGGTTGGGGCGCGGGGTCTATTGAAGGCTTTAGCGAAATCATAGACAATCGCATAGATATGCGTACTATTCAATATAGACGTCGTCCGTCGACGTTGAAGCCGATCAGCATGATTAGGACGACCAGCCGCATTGAAGGCCAGGGACAGTAATAAAAGAGAGGTGGAGATGGCACCGGAGGTCTTCATCGTTCGAAACGAAGAGGAACGGCAGTCAATGAACTGCAACAAACGCGTCCAGCTTCTTTTAAAGCAAAATATGAAACATCCCCTGAGTCAAGTTGTCCAATAAGCTTGCTTTCCATCACACAATCGCGAGAAAGTATGCTGGCATTTGAGATGTTATGTAAGGCCAATAATGAGGGTGCACTGCTCCAATATATTTCGGCGTTACTATTGTCAGAGACAGTCATTAACTCACCATCATGAAAGGCATAATCCTGCCGCGTGAGAATGAATGAGCTATCCATTCGCTCGCACGAGCCCTAGGCCCGTGAGAGTCAACGCGAACCCATTCAATCCCATAGAATCCAGAACGAAGCGGATACTTAATGCAGAGCGAATATCGGCGCCATGCAGGAATTGTACGCTTACTTCGGCGGCCTCGGTACGCCGTCCCGATACGCTGCAGCCCTCAGGTAGCACAGATATCTAAACTTGGACGGCGCTTAAGGTACATCCTTTGGCATTCGACGTGAGGCAAGAGCGCGTCATTCGATAGAGTGGACCGCGCATCGCGTCATCTAAATATCTATTCAGCCTGGAAATAATGTTTCGAAGAAGCACCCCCACAAGACGCTGCCATTATGCACCTGAGAAGCAGGCTGCATTCCAATTATCAACCATCTCCACGCAACACCACGCGTCGTGTTGGACCGGCAGTCGGTTCTCCTGAGCTTTGACGTAAACAAATCGGGCTCCCCGGTGGACATTAATTATGCTGTGAAGACAAAATTTATGCGGCTCCACAAGGAACCGTACAAAAGCTTGAGCAGCAGGCTCTCAATCGAACAATGACCGACGGACCTAGCCATGCCTGCTTCTGATATCTGAGTAGAACCCGATGAAGTGAATAAAAGCTAACGTACAACGGTGAGGAATCCCCGACCAGCGGTTAACTTCTCATGATAGAGATCACGATCAAGGTCCAGAAAGATGATAGTTGTATCCTGTGAAACGGGTGAAAAGCCAAAGACTTAGAAAAAGGGCACGTTAAAACAGTTTATGAGTGCCGTCGGTATTGCGAGATACCTGCGAACGTGCATGAAAAATGCAGGTTGGAAAGTTAACCAGAAGAGTGTAATGGTTCGTCGGTCGGC
The DNA here is from genome assembly GCA_030435655.1 of Armillaria novae-zelandiae. Taxonomy (NCBI): domain Eukaryota; kingdom Fungi; phylum Basidiomycota; class Agaricomycetes; order Agaricales; family Physalacriaceae; genus Armillaria; species Armillaria novae-zelandiae. The sequence goes on from JAUEPR010000054.1 coordinate 270,612, forward strand.
CGTTTTACTTTCGTTTGGAATGAGCCAAGACCGGTTGATTCAGAACAAAGTGCTCCGCGAGGCGACACTGCAGTTGAGCAATAATCACCACCGGAAATCACAAAAATACCCAAGGAACAGATTACCCATCCCTGCTAAGAATATACAGGTGTGGAAACGGGATTACACGGTCTTGTTGGATGTCCTGAGTCAACACCAGCGTCGCCGCTACCGGCAGACATACGTAGAACGAGACACCACTCCATGTCATAGGGGGAAGAAATTTTTCCGAACTGTTCTAGGTTCGGTGCCGACTCCCGACCACATCGCAGTCACCATCACTTACCGCATTCTCAGTGATAAGCGCCAAGCGAATGTATTGCAGGTCTTGCCCAAGTTTATGGATTACCAGAGTGAGGATCTTGTATAAGGTTTGAGCTGCAGCAAACATTCAGTTCTCTATACCAGTCACTCGGAGTAGCATACAAAATCAATGTTGGCGGCTCTGATGATCTCCGACGTCCTACTGGTGGTATCGTAGTTCCTGTACCTAGGCTCGGGTAGGTGCTGAAGGCGAGCTGCTGACTGACGACGACCCAGAACTGCCTGCTGACAGAAAGAAAAGTCTGATCATGATTATTGATTATAATCTACAAACCCTTGCAGCTTCCTCGCGGTAAGTGGTGGGAACTTGAATGCGTTCAATTTACCCCCAAACGTTCGTACAATGCGTGCGATGCCATTCTTGAATCCTGCAATGAAATCCCGTCAGTCCACACAGTCAGCATATACTGATCACACACACCATCACCGAGGTATCCTAGGACCTCGCTAGCTTTCGCCAACTCTATCCGGATAACCTCTCGTTGCGTTCTTTCTTTATCCGATAAGCCTTCCTCCTCCTCTGGTGGTGGGGGTCGCAGAGCGTTCAGTTCAATCTGGTATTCCTCTATCGCTGACAAGAAGGATAGCATCGCCTCCAGGATTTTGGGAATATCCCTTTGGACGACCCCATATCGGTCTTCTGTCAGGGAAGAACACGTCAAGCGTGATAGGACTAATGAGATTTTTTAAAGTTAACCTCCAAAATAACAATGTAAAGTCATCATACCTTCAATGACGAGGAGATCTAGTTCGCGCCCGGATAAGGATCCCTCTGCGACCTTACTTATTCGTTCCCTAGTCCACCAATCTACCCATGTTCCAAATGCCTCCTGCACAGCAACAGGGGTGTACCGACAACTGGCACGACCCAAAGATTTCTTAACATTTCCAAAATAATCCTTGACTTCTTCTACGCTTTTAGTGACCTCTGTTGGAACAGGTAAAGCAGTACTCGCTGACTTGAACAAGTCCGGGATATGTGCAGCCTCTGCACTCGCTTCTACTGCTTGGGCGAATGATCCGTCCGAACCGAGAGAATTAATTACGCTGCTGACGGGAGACGGTTTCTCCTGCTTGTAGATGGGCTGTTTGATTACAGACACAGGCGTGGATAGGAAGGTAGGTGGTTGCACCGCAGTCACTACTGCGGGAGGCGGTGGGAGGGCGGGAGGGGCTCCTCTCCGCAAAAAATGCTGATAATCTCTTCCGAGAAGAAGTAGACTCTCCCTGCACAGATGGCTCCACAGATTAGGAGAATACTTTTGATCTCCGAAAAGAGCTGTCCGACGAGCGCTCGCTGAAGGAGACAGGTCGGTAGATAGTTCGTTCAGTTCTGCATATGCAAAATATTTGAAGGTTATATCTGAGGATGCTGCTCCCGATACGAGGGTCACTGATGGGTCTGCTGTCATGTGTGATACCGGGATGGGCTGGCTAACGAAGGAATCGAACAGTAGTTCTGCGACTTCCCAGGTTGACAAGGTCGAAAATGCCAGGAACCACGCTCTTATCAGAAGAGCGAAGTGTTGGACGGGCAAAAATATTGTCCAGGGTCCCCGAAGGAAATGGGCTGTGAATGGTCGCAAAATAAGATGGAGGAACGGTAGGCGATAAAGAATAGGAAGCGTGAGTCGCGCTATGGCAAAAATAGCTGCAGATGTGGGCACGGAAACAGATGCGAGCAGAGCAACTATGACTAGCGTTCGTAAGAAGTCACTAAACGTAACCGCTGACTTTCGGGTTTGATTCTGCAGGATGCTTTAGCTATTTAGTTCGCGTTGCAAAAGATAGTGTACTCACAAAAGAGGAGGGCCATCGAAAGACAAAGCGATCCATCATGATATTCCGGAGCATAGAACAGCACGCAGCGATAATTTGAGAGGTTAAAAGAAACACCAAACGACCGTTCAAATAATATGGGTGCTTCCTGGTCCAGTTAAACACAAGGATAGTGAACGCGGGCATTAGCCACTCACTTCGATTTGACAAATAATGACAGCCGGGGGTCGTTCGATTTGGGCATCCGAGCCATTGATACATGGAGTAGTGTTGCAATAATTGCTGAGGCAAGATAAACCAGGAATGCACTTTTAGTGCTCTGTTTCGCCAAAGCGTTCTGCAGCGTTTTAAGAGGCGTCTTTGATGTCGAATGATAACCTAAGGAAAACTGGATCAATTGAAAAAACTTAACAAGAACGCGTCGACGAACCCGTGAGGTGCCTTTTTCTTAGCACAACGATAGGCAAAGCTACCGCTACCCAGCACACATATGCCATCATGGACGTCGATGGCGTCACTGGAACCATGGCCACGCCGCCAATCCCCAATTCCTCGATACCGCCGAGGCACCATATTGTCCATGCCACCGTCTGGACCCAACAAAACGCGATAGATCCTAAGAAAATTCTCCAGAGAAGCCGTTGACGAAGAATGGCTTTGATGAGTGGTTCATACGATTCAGACGCAAGAGGTACGGAAGGAGAAGACTTGACTGCAAGGGTAGAGGGTAGCGCTCGCAGTGGCAAGGGACTTTTGGGCTGTGTCTGAGGCTGAGGAGCCAAAGGGGAGGAGACATTCGGTGGCATAGACGACGACGCCAAAGGCCTAGAGCTCGCCATTGGTGTTGAGCTCGTCATTGACGTCAGCGGCCGTCGTGTTGTAGCCATGGTGGTGGTACAAAGTCAGGGCTTTTGTTGATCGCGACTCGTGTCGGCTCCCACGTTGCTCACGTTTCTTCAACTCTTACCATCATCTGATTCATCATCCTCGACGGCCTTGCATGGACGGCGCGACTTTCTCCAGCGTGCACATGCGAGAGCGCGACAAGGTTCTTAATGAGAAGCACCGTAAAGAAACTGCGGCACACGAGGCAAAGTATGACCGACTCAAGCGTTCAGCTGAGGACACGCTCAATCGTCTCAGCGACTTGACGAACCGGACTGGACACCTGGTCAAGGCCCTTGGATTCAGTGACTTGCAAGAGGCATTGTTCGTAGTCGACAACGCTGAACATGGTACAAAGTACAGGGATGCATGGAGTCGTATTGAGGACCTAGAAAGGGCGCTCCGTCGTGCGACGGATGAAAGGGACCATTTACAGGCTCAGCTTGGCGATGCAGTAGAGGAGAGGAACTTTCTTCAATCGAACGAAAGGTTTGTTTTATCTTACACGCCAATTATAGCCAGAATATTCATTTTCGGTAGGGAGCTTCCAGCGTCACCTTCACCATCAAGACGTCTGCTGGCTGCCAAACTGAAGGCGCTCCAGTCACGATACGATGAACTCTTGGATAAGAAGCAACGCACGGCTGCAATTTACAAACGAGACTACAACAAATGGCGCGACTTCAAGGCATTTCTGTTTGATACAGAATGCAAGGCAAAGTCCAAAATGGAGGCCGAAAAGGATAGCGAGTTTCGACAGAACGTCTTCAAGCGATTATCCGACAATGGGAAAATGTTAGAGGAGATGGGTCCGCTGCTCTACGCCGACGACGGTGAGCATGTTTCCACCCATATGAACATGTTTCCTCATCCGCAGGTAGCTTCATATCCATACGAAGATAAGAATTTGTACAAGCAAGATAAGGAGAATCAACCTAAATCCACACCAGCGTTGATACCCACGTACGCACCTGTTGGTTGACACGATGATACATTATAACAATCACCCGTAGGACAAATTTTCCACCAAAGTCTTCCAAGCAACCTGTAGTTCCAATATTGGCATCAGTTCCAGCCGGTTCTGCGAACTGTACGACTTCACCGCTAGCGTAAGTCATGCTGACCGATGTACCGTTTCATTCACTTTTAACGGCTTTTCGTTTTTTCAGCTTCAAGGCTCACGGTTCCAGTCCTGAACAAGTGCCGATATCCACGTATGCGCCTGTTGGTTGACATGTTGATGCACTATAACAGTCACCATAGGACAAGTTTCCCGAAGGCTCCCTCCAAACGGCCTGAAACTCCAATCCCAGAACCATTTCCATCTGCCTCTCTTATCAATGTAGCCGGCTTATCGAAGACTGTGATTCAATCGCCACCGTAAGCCGGTGACCCGTGTATCACTTTCATAAGGCTTACTGGTCTCTTAGATCATTCAGCCCTAAGGATATCGGCTCTGTTCTTGCCCCAAATTCATCAGACACGGAAGAGGACTCTCTGGGTATTGTTGGTCATTGTACCTTCTCGCCTAGCTCTGACAACTTGCCCTTTGGTAGCCGAGACATCGAGCCCGACCCCGTTGCCCAAACTGTCTTTGTCCGCTTCGCAAGGTCGAGGTACGATCATCTATCCACTCTTTGTGTAAATCGCTGAAGTCGCATCTTTAGCTCCATTGGCATTACTGTCTGCGCTGAAACCTAGAGTAGAGCGGCGTTCAAACCAGGAAAGCAAGCGACGCAGTCCTCGCGCAACACCCATCCTTTCATTAAAGCAATGTACGCCGACGGGGTCGGAATGCGTATATAAAGCTTACAATATTTCAGCTCCATCGACACCGACAAGACCGAAGACGACATCAGACCCGCCGCGGAAAGTCCGCCGTCTCAGTCAGGAACATAACAGTCCTCGATCTACGCCATCTGCTCCCATAGCAAAAGGCCAAGAGAAGGAGAAAGTCCCGTCATCTGCATCCGCAGCGGCTAACGCAAAGCAGACGAACGATTACTCGGCATTCAAGGGACGTGGACGCTATGCAAAAGATTCGAAAGAGAAGACGATCAACGAAACTTTTGCCATTGATCCAAAGCACAATGATGGGCTCGACTTTCAGTTTGACGCCGTGGTCCGCAACAAGAACGAGCGGCGCAAACTCCATGCGGGAGATTGCGAATGCTGTCGTGACGTTTGTCTTTGTCCCTTCCTCTCGAACGAGCTCACTTCTAACGAATCCTCTCGTAGTATTACGAAGGCATAGGGCCGCTTCCAAAACGTCTCCAGCCGCCGCTATGGCGGTCACCGAAGAAGAATGCCACACCGTCCCCTGCACGGAGGAAGAAGGGGATATCGAGACACCGGTACAATTGGGCGCAGGGCGGGACGCCGCCAGGGTATTGGGATATCGGGTTCCCGGATACTCAGGAGACGAAGAGCATCAACGAGAGGGCGAAGGAGATGCACGAGAAGAAGAGGAGGGAGATCGAAGCCGAAGCTATGCGTGGGGAAGGAAGGTATGTGAGAAAGAAGTGATAGAACAGTTCGGGCTCGTTTCGTCTCGATATCACTACGCATCTGTATAGTAGCTTGCATTGCATTGTTTCGGACTACTTCCATTAACTAACACTTTGTTTCTCAACTGCTTTTGCACTATCTTTATACCAAGCACGTCTGTGAATAAGGTGAACGGTTCAGTTAGTACAACATTCGGCCTGCTGTCCACAGAAGATGTGAAGTATCCAAGTGATAAGTATTCATATGTCGTGTAAGCCTAAAATTCATGGCAAGCTTGAAGAGATGGATCCGGGAATAAAGCATGTTACAGATATTGGAACTTGAACTGAAAGGTCTGAATAGTGAATTGCGTAATCGTTCAATTTTTTGTCTGGATGTAATGAGCAAGTGGACAGCAGGCAAAATGGAGACCAGAAACAACAAAGTTAGGAATCGGAGGAAGTAGTTACCTAAGTAGAAAGAGGCCCGTCGCCAACACGGCCCGCGAGGACCGAAATTTTAGTTCCTCTTTTGCTTCTTCCACCACATTATACTGTGTTCGATTTTTTTTCCCTAAAAACTTCCGGTTCTCGATCTCGTTATAACTCGACATAAAATTTGTTTTACTCTCGTTTGTGAGAAGACCTCAAGACGCCTATCTCAGTACTTACGATATCGGACTACGAATTTGGAAGGACGAAGTATGACGCGTCGTGTCGCGAGTCTCGTGGGCAAATGTTCAGAACCTCGTGTATGTAATACATGGCAACTACTTTCTCTAGTAAAACTCGCGTATCGTTAATGGGTAAAACATGGATGAATTTCTTTGGATCGTATCCTAAGAATGGGCCGAAGTGGACAGATTCCGCCTAATACCATCACAAAGCTGGGGGAAAGTGCGATTTGGAGGTATGCGTCTACAAATTACTATGGTACTGGGACTAACACCATCTGCACAAGACGTCCCGCGCAGCATCTATCATGTTCGAAGACGAGACAGAATTTTGGAATCTTTTGGGTACAAAGACACGTCCTTGTTTGTGGAGCCCTTAACTTCGGTGGCTGACGTCGATGTAACAGGTTGAACTACGTGTCTGCGACAACGAGCGGCGTCCTAAGACTAACCATATATGTTATTTACTCTCAATAGGGCAACTTCATCTTCGTCGACACCATACACGCGAGGTAAGGTATAAAGTGGAGGCTGAAAGGACGACTTTCCACGGGATATGGTTGACTGGCTGGCATTCAGGTTGACTAACAATAGGAGGATATTGGAGGAGACAAGGCCGTTACTCTAGGTAGACAGCGGGAATGGTCTCAATCTACGCGTGTATTCCCCATTCGCCCTCAGACAGCTTCGAATCCTTACGAGGATAGGAATTTGTACGGGCACGACAAGGAAAGTCGTCAGGAATCTACACCGATACCGATGCTCGCCATCAGTTACCCGGCTAGTCAAAGCAGATTTTCCACCAAATCGACCTGGAACTCCAAACTCGATATCGCTTCCGGCTAGTCTTCTCAAGACCATGCCTCTGTCGCCCCCATAAGTCTTGCAGACTCAATGTATTGTTTCAATTGTCCTTAGTGTCCCTACACGGCACCATCTAGTCCCAAATTCGTTAGAAACAGAACTTATCTTAGCCTTCTGTCGTCGATGACACTTCTCGCTAGAGCCTCCATTCTTGATGAATCGGCCTATACTACTGGGGCTTTCAGTTCGACTATGTTGGCCAAGTGGTTTTCAACGATCGAGGTACGATCAACCATTCAATTATTTTGTAAGGTGCTAAAAATGCGTCTTTAGCCCCCTTTGGCCTTAACATATACGCGTTTCAGGTCCCAGCCCTGAATAGCAAGTGACGCGGTCCTCGCTCAGCATTGCTTCTCTCAGTAAAGCAGTGTGCGTTAACGAGATCGGAATTTCCGCGTATGCATCTCACAGTGTCATAGCTGTATCCACACCAACGGAAACCACCGCAGAAAGTCCGCGAAAGTCCGCGGCCTCTGTCAGGACCAATGGCGACTCTTACTCTATGGCATCTGTCTCCAGAGAAAAAGGCAAAGAGAAAGCTGCGTCATGAGTTATCTACATTCACGCTAGCCAACGCCAAACGGACGTATAGTTATTCAGTGTTCAAGGGTCGTGGAACGCAAAGGATTCAAAAGAGAAGAGATCAACAAAATCTTAACTATCCAATGCGCAATAACACTGGTTTGGCTTTCGCTTTGACCTGAAACAAAGACGAGCAACGGAAACTTCATGTAGGGGATTGCCAGTGTTGTCGTAATTTTCGCTTTTGGCCTCGAAGTAGCCTGTGCCTGTGGCGGTCGCCGACGAACGTTATGTATTCTCGTGCGCGAAAAATAGTATTCGAGTATGTTATAACGAAGTCATATATTTGGTTCCCAGTACGTTGCTTTTCTGGATGTCGTACTCCATTGTATAATTAGCAGGCAGTGTATCATTACCCTGCCAGGAATGCGGAGTACGAAAGTGCATATTATATCGTTGCGGATACGGCCGTAGTGCGTACAAAACATTTCCGCACAATTTTCTCCATTAGAACGATCATATGTACCGACCTCGATGATTATATGGTCTCCTAAGGCAAGTGAAAGAATGCTCTCATCGGGTCTCCTCCACACTACCTCTCCGATAGATACACATCATCGAACAGCCAGTTGCCCCAGTCAGCAACTCCGGCGCTCTCACAGTGTTCGCCAATTTGGACCGTCGCATATCATGTACTTAGTATCAGGCCCCACTTGAGAACTGTGTTCATAAATGTTACCGAATACTACATCAAAAAGCGAAGGCAACACAGAAAGCGCCGGCAATAATATATGACAGAAATCTTGATTCAGAGCAGTGTGACCATATCATGAGCGGTGCACTTATCATCATTTGTTCGCATAAAGGTCAATTCTTACCATAGTTCTGCCGCATATTACAGTGACTGAGATACCGTTGCCTATATTACCGGGGAATTTCCTGGTAATACAAACAGTTCACGACCTTACTGCCGGTTGCAAGGAGTAGATCGATATGATATCGAAGGCTCGGATGCAACGGGCCGGCAGAAACTGAACCCCATCCAGGAGTGTGGATGACACACAAAATTCGAACTTACGGGATGGCACAATATGAAGGGAGTGAGGACTTGAGGGACGTCCCCACAGTACGTAGCGTTCTTATTGACAGCACGGAAAAAGTGGAAGAAGATGAGCGATCACTTTGATGGGAAATTAGACTCAGTTTCAACTCCGCAGCCGGAGCCGTTGTTAGCAAACCACCGCCAGCCTGAGCATGCCACCAATTCGCCCTCACCACAAGTCGCGAAAAGGATGCAAAACATGCAAGCAACGTAAAGTCAAGGTGTGTATTTACTGTCAGCCCTTGTACAGCTGACTGAGATGTTGAAATGAAGTGTGACGAGGAACATCCTATATGCAAGAACTGTACAAAGAGGGGCATCGAATGTATTTGGAACAATGTTAATACCTTACGACACGATTCAGTGCTAGGGACATCTACCCTCGCTGTATCAAGCTCACCTGGAAATCTCCCTTCCACAGTATCGACCCGGACTAGTAGTTCATTCGACGTGCTGACCCTCGAACTAATTCACCACTACGCTACCATTACTTCATTCTCACTCTCTGTTGATCCTTCTCTGGCATCTGTATGGAAAACTGTCGTTCCAAAACACGCGTTCGCCCCTGAAAACCGATTTCTCCTATACGCAATCCTCGCAATATCCGCTCTTCATGCTTACCGTGCTGATCCCACGGCAGATCGATATGCTGTAGCCGCGAGCACCTACCACTGGCAGGCCAAGACCGAATTACACAAGGCACAAACCGGAGGGAAGGCGGACACAGGTCTCGTCTTTATCACCTTGTCTCTTCTCGCGATGTATCAGTTCGCTACATCATCCCTAGTCTTCTTGTCCGCGAATTATTGGAATATCACAGTCCAGGGTATCACCTGCGAGGTCGCTAAAGTCTGGCCACAGCTCCGAGAAGGTGTTTTGCGTCCGGTGTTGGACATAACGGCACCAACAACCATATCCACACCCCTGGAAGAATCTTTCTCTTCATCCTTGTCGGCGCTTCTGAATACGGCACACTCTTCGCCAGACTCTGACGAGCTACACGACGTATCGGTGTATGCTGCGTATAAGGAATCAATACATATCCTCCAGATATCATGGAAAGCCTTATTCCAGAATTGGTCCGCGTCGTGTTTGTGGTGGGCAACGGCACCCGATAGGTTCTTTCGCCTATTGGCAGAAGGGAAACCGCGCGCGCTCATCATTTTGGCGCATTACTGTGTTATGATGAAGCAGGTGCCACGCAATGGCCCGTGGTGGGCGGAAAAACAGTGGGGGATTGAGGCAGTAAGAATTCTCTCTAGGCTTGACGCACGATGGACCCCGTCGCTGGAATGGCTGTCAAGCCAGTTAGACGAGGATCAGGCACTTCACTTTGCGGATAACGATTTCATGAATTGGTTGAGCGAGGTGGCATCATTACTTAATGCCCCTTGACCTGGGTGCTCCGTTCATAACTGGAGGTTGGCGGTATCTTCGCGAACCAAAATCGGGGTGCATTGTGAGCCGGGAAGAGGGGGGGGAATATCGAGTCCGAGTCACTGGTATAGTTGAGTGGGGTGGACGCCACCGGAATATTGAGACATTGGGGTCCGGGGCACGGGAGACGAAAGATACCACGGAGAGGGCGATGGACAAGGATGGACATGGGAAGAAGAGGGAGACCAAGACTGGGGTATGTGCGGGGATGGAAGATGAACGGTGATAGATCTGGTATCACCATCCAATAACGAGCATTACGTACCTGGAGTGGTAAGGATGAACCATTTAATACTTGTACTGACGTCGTTGGTGCTATTGGTAAGAAATGTCATTGGAAGATAAACATGAAAATACGGCCTCGGCCTTGGAAACAAAGATAAACCAAAGATCCAGATGTAGCTCACCCTTGATAGCTCAGCGCTCAGCGCCCCAACATCCGAACTTAGCCCTGGCTCACGAGGTCAGGAATTAACACTGCATCTTCCCGCTCTTCTCAAGCTACTGCGTACGCGCCGAGCTTCTCTTGTAGTACATCAGAAGACTTGCTACTTATCTCCTTGGAGTCTCAAGTGCCCCAGCTATTGATGCCGATGTTCTCTCCATGTTCGCTAAGCTGAAATATTCAGATTCCGCTCGAGAAGTATCTCGGCTTAACGATAACATAAATGTCTCCACTGCCTCCAATCCGGTCCACAACTCTATTGGTGGCAACGTCTTCCAAAAGTTCAATCCAGAAATCGAAGCGTTTACAGACCAAACCCCCAAAATTCAGATTTATTAATGAAGATATGATTACCAAACGTCTCCGCAGTCCAGTAGTGATCGGGGCTGTGATCGGTGCGTCATGATTCATGATCGTTCTTTTTCCTTTCTTATTTTCCAACCGCCAACCTCACTACTATGAAGCACACCAGAACATTTTCTAATCCTTTCACGCCCGTTCGCAAACTATTTCTCAGACTAGATCTATTCAAATCTTCTTCTGTGGCTCTTGAAGAATCTGATAATCACGGACATGACCCTGTTGCCGGTACACAGCCTGAGCCCGCCCAAAGCGAGATTAGGCATCCACATTCTTTGTCAACGTCAAGAAGTATCGCTCTACAGAACGAAGATTCCTGTGAGGATGCTATCGTGATCACTACGCTCGACACCGTTCCGTTTTGCTGTCACGAAGACCTGCTCACCATGTCGCGTCCCCGACTGGTTCAGGTTGCTACCACTCTCAATGCCAGACTTCCCGCCCTGCTTCGTATCAACACAAGCCTCAACCGTTCGGACAGTTTCATCCGTAACTCCATCGAAGTCATCGTCGGTCTACGCCGAGACGCTCCCCCCGCTCCGAAAGCTGTGAGAATGCGATCAGGCGAATTACGGATAGAAGACGATGGAGGGATATCAGGAAACTGTAGCCCGCCTACAAGCCCTTTGGCTAGGCTCTCCGCGCGGGGAACGCCAAGGCTCACAAGGTTGGAAGAAGAGGACGAGGAGGAGGACAGGCCGTCGAAGAGGCGTAGGGTAACGTGTGGACCTACAACACCGACCCCGCTTCCTCGTGCTCTACGTAGCTATTCACAACACGTCCCGCGAGCGTCGCCGACGCCTAATCGTGTTATTCGTTCACAGAGCCAGAAGCTCCAGGAAAAGATGGATAACATGCAAATCGACACCCGGTTTGTCACGATTACGAGACCCAGATATAGCAAGCAGCGCGCGACCAGATTATCGACCCCTACGAAATTCCAACGGGAGGCCATTTCCGCCATGACCCCAATTCATCGCATTACGCCTACTACTTTGGGTAATAAACTTGGTAGAATTGAAAACGGAAGCTCAGCTACAGACCAAAACCAGTGCTTGGATACTCTTGGGGATGATGAAGATTCGAATTCGGATGTGGTCATGGAGTCATGAGCGCTGCATATGATTGTTGGTGTGATATGCTTTTCGTTTGCAATTGTTATCGATTTCCGCAGTGATCTTCACCCCACATCAATCTCACTCTGGTCTAGGCCTTTCTTGCAATATGACGTTCAGAAGATCATCCAAGGGCGGAGTGTCTCGCTCTTGGCAACGGCCTTTCCAAACTGTTCCGTACCGAAAGAGCCGGAGACGCGCACATTTCCGAACTGCAAGATGCGTTACTGTTTAAATGACAATTAAAATACAAAGAGATACCAGTCGTCTATAGCTAGGTGTACAATCTATCAATAAGCCCAATGATTAAGCATAGCCAAAGGACTCCACGTGTAGCGTTACACTTGCGCCGCCCCTCAGAACAGTAGCTGCATTTCGCAGCGGGAACTGAAGAGCCGATCTGCATGATTGAGCAACGGCCCTCGAGCCACAGACTAAATTTGTCTTCAGCACAGAGTAGTAGACATAGAGAATACAAACGCACCCGTAACAGCCATACGACCGCCCCTGGTCGCCTCTGCTTGTTCGGGTAGCAGTTGCAAGAGATCTGGACGCCCCTGATATACGTTCACCGATTCAAGGCCAAGGAAGGACGGTGGCCCATTACGAGACGTAGTAGAAGAGGAAGAGGAGTTTTTATCGGAATCGACGGATGTACTGTCCCACTGAACAGACTCGGTATTACCACCGGTGACGTAGATGCGTATTTCCACATGCAACGATGGTGGTACCCGAAGTAATGCGTTAGAAATTGCATTTGATATCCAACACACATGGGCTAAACGAAAATAAGCACCAAGTTTTTTAGAAGCCGACATCAGAGAAGCTCAAAGGAACATACTCGTATCTCTGATGGCCCAGATGAACACCGCTTTGGTGCATATACTCTTTCCTTCGCGGACGCGCCTATCGGAAGGATTAGTTAGATACGGAGAGCTAGTTACGTCACTTACTCTATAGTATCCAGTAGCAACGGAAGTGTGTATGACACTCCAGTACCACCTATAACCCAACAATGAGTAAGAAGAGATACACATCCGGATTGAATATACCTACCAGCGACAAAAACTGAGGTATTGAATGAGCTGAGATCCGGTGAGGGACCATATGGTCCATCGACAAAGACTTTTACGGTTCCTTTGTCCGTTCCGATGGTAGCCAATCGATGCGTAAAGCCTTCTCTAACGTTCACCAGGAACACTAGCTCCTTCCAGTATTTCTCTCCTCCAGGGGTAAAAGACTTGGATGACGATTTGGCAAGCTCGGAATTAGAAGCCTTCTCAATATCGGCGGATTTCTCGGTGGGGTCGCAGCTGGAATCATAGCTAGCGATGGTGAAGGGATGTGCTTCGAACGGCAAGCGAGAAACTCCTGGTGTGATGAGGTAAGCGGTTTGGCCCGGACGCCAGTGGAAGTGAGGGGGGCGCTTCAGAGTCAATCGAACAAAGTGCTCGGATAGGCGTTCCACGTTAGCGTCGAAGGTACCGTGTCCAGTTTTGAACCCGAAGTAGGAATGGTTGAAAACAACCACACGTAACATCCGAATAGCGCGATCAAGGCCCCAGATAACGAAAGAAGGCCAAACGTAGGAGTCGAATCTATGAGGGGATAGAAAACACAGGCCAACAATGTCAGGAGCAGAGGACGTACGAGTCAAAGTTCCTAGCGTGGTAGTATCCTCCGATGAGGAAGATCCTAGGCGGAGATACGTTAGTCTGACAGATAGAACGAGAGAGAAATCGGCACCTACAGGACCATAAGGAAATGGGCGTAAAAGAAAAATTCGTATGCTCCCGCCCTGACTGGCCGCAGAGACACCAATATCAAGAGAGAAAAGGCAGAGATGGCCAGTAATGCCATTCGGACCCAAATGAGGTCATATTTACCTTCCACACTATAATATCATCAGCTCTACGATCCAAAGGTTCCACGACAATGGCTGACCGTTGAAACTGCATATAACATACGTATCAGTAATTTGCTTCCAAGACTGTAGGAAGACACTAACCTTGTAACCCCCATGAATCCAAAGCATTATGAAACAGACCCTAGCTGTCATGCGATGAACGTAGTTGAGCTACAATATGCTCAGTGACAATATCAATAGAGGGGCACTAGCGCGAACCTTGTCATAACTGACGCCCGTAATTACTGCGGGGAGAAATGAGCAACACATCTTGGCTAAGGGTCATCGGAACAAGGTCACGTACGTGATACAATGTTATTCTTCGTTCCGAGCGCAGTCACAAGCGGTAACTGAGATGAAGCAAGACTCCCGGCGCGGCCGGCGAGGTAGGTGGCACTGAACTTAACTCCAGTAACGCTAGTGCCTAGTGAAAGAGAGCATTGAAAGTAAGTCGCCGGTCCATAAGAGGGAAAGGGAAAAGATTGATCCTTACTATTGATAAACTCCCAAGTAAAAAGCGCAACGATGTAAGCGCAAGTAAGAAAAACCTCCGCCAAGTTCAACGTGTACGACCCGATGCCAATGTTGACACGGTACGAAATGACGCGCCAGTAGTTGACCAAGGCCAGTGGCAACCTGCTAAGCCGGATCTTGTTGCTCTCCATCGCGACCGGTGTGCTCTTAGAACGAGCTTGGTATTTGCCAACGACGAAGGATATGAATTGGCAGACGGCAACGAAGGCAATGAAAGATGACACCAGCCACCAGAGCTGATGAGGGTACTCTTCGGCGTAGTAGGCTCGCCATTCGTTGTCTTCTTCTCCATAGGAAGCGGTGGCCAAAGTAGTAGAGACGACGTCCATGGCGGGAGAACGGAGGAGGGATGACACTCTTGGAAGGACCCGACGAAGAGCTTTCGTATTTAAACATTTAGCTTATCGCTGACCTAAACTCTTGGAAGCGCACCATAACGCACGAGGTAAGCCAAAGAATTGACTCCGGCCAGACGGACTTCCAGATATGTAGTTACCAAGGTTAAACCAGAAAGGAACCTACATGCGGAAAAGAAATGCACCCTTGCATGTAGCAGAAATAGCCAAAGAGACACTTTTTTTCGCATGCCCTCGGTGAAGCACCGGGACGCACACGATGTATACCTCGCAAGCAGACCAGATCTGGAAAGGTGCCTCAGGTTCGTGAATGGGATCAAAAATTGAAAGACAAATCACGGACCTGCACAAGTTCATACTACCGAGTCTATAGAAGCATATAGGAGAAGCACAAGCGAGTTTTCGACCAACATGGATCGATCGGAGTGATGGTATCTAATTACTCGGGTGTGGCCCTATTCGCAAAACCAATTAAACGCCGCATGACCTTTCTAGGAACTATTTTACTCACAACGTACTGTCCGAGATAGTCCCAGCCACACAGCACAAGAGTGGTCTGGTAGCAGTCTCATGTGGCAATTGACACTTCTGTGAAGCCCATCGCGATAAATTCTTGGAGGATAACGGGAAGAGAAACACCACGCAAAGTTTGCGTCATTCTCGTCATTCTGGAAACTGGTCTCCCCTTACCAAACATAAAAAGAGTATGGGCGGAAAAAAGTCGATAATGATCGTCGTAAATAGTTATCCAGGAACTGATTGTTACGAGCCGCCCGGGGAATCTCTACGCGAGTACTCCGTATTTGACGCGTATTTGAAGGATGGCATCGTCCACGGCTATACAAGTTCTGGGGCGACTCGGCACCGCTGGAGAGACCGAAACACAGGGTACCGCGACTGGGTTGCAACGCGTGGTGAGGGTCGGCATCTATACCATTTAAATGTGATTCAGCGCACCTAGGTGTTATCCTGGCGTGCTTTTCGCCGATCGGAATTTCTTGCGCATGCGGTTGTTTAGCGGGTGTTCGTCGGTGTCAAAGAAACAAAAATTGTATACTGCCACCGCCGGCGCATCGCACCAGAAATGTCTTCAAATTGTTGACCTGAAGGGAGAGATATGTGTTTTTTGACACGGCCTACCGGAGATGTTCAGTCCGTAGATTGTGAAAGGAGGGGCCCACATGCCTGTTACCATCAAATGACGATACTTGGGCCATGCGTAGACGTGATAAGGAGTCCCTCACCAGCAGGCCACTCACTGTACGGGTTCAGATGAATATGTCGGGAGCACATGGGTGAGATGTTTTCATTATCTTATCAGATGAAGTTCATCAGTAAGGGTCTGCGGGTGTAGCATTGTGCAGCGAACCTATTTAATTCGTCCTGACATTGACATGGCTTCTGCCGCAACAGTGAACATGGCATTAATTTGAGACCGGCTCTTCACATTATGAGCTGCGCGGCGGACTCATCAAATTGGCGTGTCGGTACAATGCCTATTTAGAGGTTCAGCGTTCTATCGGAGCGTGGTAAGTAAGTGGAGACATTTGCCGTCGTACTCTGTCGGCGGCCGGGAAATCATTCAACAGTAGATAGATCGCAGATAGCACCGCTCGGTGAGAAAAGTGAATCTGTGGACAATTATGGAGGTAGGAATTATGTCAGTGATGTTATCTTTGTGGAAGGAAGGAGAACGGACTAATAGTAAGGGTAGGTGCTGCGCATTGGCAGGTTTCGCGCGCGAGTAGTGTTGTCTTGCCGATTGGCGTCTTGAGTCACTCAGAGGATCAAACTGCT
Organism: Armillaria novae-zelandiae; assembly: GCA_030435655.1. Lineage (NCBI taxonomy): Eukaryota > Fungi > Basidiomycota > Agaricomycetes > Agaricales > Physalacriaceae > Armillaria > Armillaria novae-zelandiae. The sequence goes on from JAUEPR010000054.1 coordinate 287,237, forward strand.
GCGAAGGGTAAGAAATATAGGTCCCTATCCGCTACCAACAGGGATGCCCTTCAAACTCTTACAAATGCCTTCATATTAGTGTCCCTGGCGACACGCCTGCTTCATTTTCGGCTGTTCCTTTGCGCAGTCAAGGGAAGGCGAAAAGAATGTTTTTTCTTAGCGACGAGCACGTACTCGAGGTACCTGTATATACGTATGGATCGTTATCTGCAACCCTAACAAAGATCAATCTCGCCCTCGACGGAAAAGAAGACATGCAACTCACCAGACTGCTGGTCAGAAATGCCGTTTTGGTCTTGGCCGGACCATATACGAGAAGGGAGTAAGGGCGCTTGTGCAACACTGAGTTATCTGTCTAAAACCGCCTCCAAGTAACTTGAGCCCTGTGAGAAAGCATTATTGTTATGACATTTTATGGAAAGGTGCCGATGTGCAAAATGTGTATAACACACAAAATAGAGAAAGCGGGGTCGGGCCTAGAAACGTCATTGGCCGAACGAATTCCAATTATACCTCGAAGGATGATAGATGGAAGTTTAAAATGAGAGAAGGTGCTGCGCTCGAGGACTCAGGTAGGTGAAGAGACAGATGACTGCACTGGTGGGTCGACGCACCTTAGACTGTCCCAGTCATCTCGGGAACTTGCGGATCTCGGCACAGCTTGTGGGTGTTGGTGGGCGCCAAGGCCTCGGCGTCATACAGAGAGGACCGTACACAAGATCTGCACCACTAATTCTGCAGGTCAGGTATTGAAATTCGGGATTATCTAGTGATGGCACCTTACAACGTCGGTAAGAAGACAAGAACTAACGATAGTCGGAACCGCTTACAGATGAAAAAACTTGTGATGTTTCTGAGGTGTAGTCACCGCTGCTGGCTTGACTGCTGAAGGAAGATCCTCGCCAATTAAAGGTCTTCCAATCTCCAGCACGTTCAAGGGGGGCGATCACATACTGGAGCTAGGTGGTCTGTGGACGAGGCTAGTACGTGTACTTCGGTTCATACACATGATGACCCTCTGTACAGACTGTTAATTAACAAGGATGAAAGATAAGAACGAAGAGATCCAAAAGCAAGCTGATTGCCGTAAACGAGTCACAGGAAACAGACCATTGTCTGTGTGCGGTCCTGTGAGAATATGTCCAGAAGTGAAGATAGTGAAGGTCCAAAAACTTACAAGTCACCTGGTCCCTTCAGCTGTCATACTAGAGACGACATCGCCTTGCCAATGTCTAGAAAAAGCTGAAGGAGAAGATCAGAACAAGCCCCAAAAGATAATCTTCGGTGGAAACAAGATAAGTAGTACCCTAAGCTCCAAAGGCTGACTTTTGACAGCCACACGATGGATGAAGGCAAACCGAACAAGATACGTCTTACCAGAATAAACTTATCGACGGCCTTAGTACTATTTGACGGACAGCCTATCCTGGACATTCACAAGGCCTCAGAAGCCAAGATCTAATTGAAGGACCGACAAAGGTTCTTGCATCACCCGTCACCACAGAAGGCTAGATTCTAATTCCGCACGGACTTGGGACTTGCATATGCACATTGGGTCAAAGGAGAAGGACACGTCGCTTGCCAGTGCCATACAATGATAGATAGATACAGGGTCTACAAGCACATTCCTGAAAAAGATTAGATTGACGGTACTAAGACAGAAGAATTTGAATACATCGTGCGCAGCTTGCTGCTGCGAGCAAGATGTATATGCATCGTGGTGTTCTTGGTGGTCTTGGTGGTCGAGTACAAAGAAGCTATGATCACAGCCACAGTTACGATTTCGCGGCATCCACGGCCCGACTCGTCCCCGTGCTGACCCACTTTGCTTCCGGCCAAACTTAACTTTCGACTTAGCCAGCAATCTTTGCCCCACTTTGAGCAATATCAAAACTTGATCAAGTGGCGATTCCGTGTCTTCTCTTTGCTGTTGATTGCCGGCATGCATACTCAGAGAGGTTTATGGTGGAAAAAGTAGTGCATTGGAACTTGCATCATCATCAGCATCTTCAAATCGAGACAAGAAAGTTAGTTGGCATCTTCCCGCAACAGTTATTACGGGAGCGACAATTTTAACTTTAAAATAAGCTTTCCAGTAACATCGGGATCTGAACGTCGACCTTGGTATTCCTCCGGAGACGTGAGTCAGCAAGATGCGTTATTATTGCCTCCGCAGTCAGCCCCACCCGCGCTTGCTAAATTCTCGACCCTGATAATCCAAGTGCTTCTATCAGCGTGTACTGTGTATAACAGGTTTAATGACCCAAATCCGGATAAGATCTAATACATACCGCTGGTTGTGTGGCTGCATCTGTCCCGCTCGTTGCTTGACCTGATCAGATTAATAATTCGCAATACATTGAACTTTTATGCTCTTCACCTTTTCTGTCCTTATTCCGAATGAAATGCTTTTAGGGCTTGGCTTTACTGCGATCATAGCGCGGGTCAAATGGCAAAGAACGCATATTGCGCAGATGATACAAAGCGGTAGTACAACTTAACGACACTTCTATTGATTCACGTTCAGAGTTTGGAGAGAACGGCATCAGCTCCAGAGACAGTGACTCCCGGAGCGGGCTCGAGCTATATAGATAAGATAACGTCAGTGAGCATTACTGGCGACACTCATATCGTACCTCTACATATTTCACCACCAAATCGTCGATGATCATAGCGTAGCGGGCAGTACGCGTACCAAAGCCAGGCCGCGCGGAGAGATCCACAGAAAGCCCCATACTTTCGGACCATTTGGCATCTGTATCAGACAGCATTAGCAACTATAAGAACTCTTTAGTTAGACTGTCGTAAACGTGGGAATGGGAGCAGTCGTACTTTGTCTTGAACACCTTCGAACCTTCCCCATCCGCTCAGAACGAAAGCGTCATTGGCGGCGACGACGGCGATGGCATCAACACCTTTCGCTTTGAACTCATCATACTTCTCGATGTATGGGGGAAGGTGATTCGCATGGCACGTAGGCTGATTCGAAATGTCAGAAATGTACATGAATCGGAAGCAAATAGCACACAGTGAAGGCTCCTGGAACGGAGAAAAGTACAATCTTCTTTCCCTTCCATGAGTTGGTGTTAAGCTTGGTGGCTATATAATATCTTCATTATTATGAGATTTAATCGGTCGATGCTGGAACTTACGAATACCGCAAGCAAGCTGACATGTGATCAATGGGTTGATCTTCACAATATATCGACACGACATACCTTGGCTTCCAGCTCGGGGGTATATGGAATATAGGTGAAAGTCGCTTCAGGTATCGTATCACCGACCTTGATTGTCGGTGCCATGGTTGTCCAGATAAGTATGGGAGAAAAGAAAGTCGGTAGCGACTACTTACCTTTAGCCGGGATAGGGGCCTTTGCTATCGCCGAGCACGTGATGCCTGACTAACTAAGTTCAAGGAAAATCAATAATCATCGATGCCATTGGCCCCTGGGAGTGCCCTTGATGTAGTGAAAATCTCAGCAAGGTTAGCGTTCGCCATTGACGTTAGGCCTTGCCGGGGGACGTGAGAGCGATTAGACTGATAAGTTCTCGGCAATCACGGCCATCATTCCAAGATAAGATAATTTTGCGTGCTCGAGTAATAAAGCTTGCACCATAACGGTCTTGCTCTTTTACAGCATCCTTCTCCTTCAAGTGTTTCAAGTTTTCGAGCTCAATGTGGAGCAAACCATCCCCGTTCTAAAAATCCGTAGAATCTTCAGTCATCATGACTCTTTCAATGACAGCGGCGCAATTTTTCAGCAGTGGTGATGCGCTGCCAACGGTTCACTCGGCGGGCCGCCCTGGTCATTTGTGACGCGTCAAAAGTCTCTATTCTCCATGTCTTCCCTGAAACCCGTTTTGTCGCTCTTCTTGGCCACATAATTACTTGCTTCCCTTGGGATTCGCATGGTCATTTGCATCGAAGAACCTGACCATTGTCTGCGGGCGCTGTATCCCAGTCCAACGGCATGCGTAGCTCAAGTCTGAGCTGCCAAACTTGACGTCAACACGCAAATTATATATATCCAGACACTCAGCCAATGTTTAGCACTCGAAGCCGTCGTTAGGTCGCTGAGAGACATTCTTCGAGCGACATTTATAACGACTTCACTTCGACTTTTGCTTCAGAATTTTTTTGGCAGCCAGAACAGTTGCCATCACGGAACGGCCGCGTTTGGGATATACTACTCCTTCATCGGTGGTGCCATCACGCCCTTCGGCAATACGTGGCAACCTCCCCCATGGGTTTCCTCCGTCGCGTTTCATCGTTCTGCTTCGGGCACTGTCACCCATTCTCTCGCTGCGCCGTGAGCCCCAGGCCCCCCGGTGTGTTCTCCGCCCCTCAAGGGCTTTACAAACGCTCCTCGAGGCCTACACCGTTCGACCTTAATATCCGAAACCCTCCGCTCAATGACTATTTGCTTGGTCATCGTCGAACGCGTTGTCTTCCAATCAAGGGGGTTGACATCTCGCCTACGTTGACAAGGTGCTTTCATTACTTTCAGGTATTCTCTGTTCTCCGATTCGACAGATCAATCTTCGATCATCTGTTGCCTTACAGTATCTACCCTTTAGCTTTACATCACTGGCAATTGATGTGCTCCTGGCACATAAGAGGCGACCAGGTTCATCATCACCCTCTCCACCTCCACCATCGGCTGCTGTTGTGCAGGTTTGACGACGATGTAAGCACATCTGTTCACGCCTTTCAATATCTCACCCACCCTACCTAGGTCTTTCTGCCTACCGATAGTGCGGATTATTGTCACCTCCAACGCCGAGCGGTATCAGGTGGTCGAAATTACGGGTGCGACCAATGGCTCGTCCATACGAGAACGTATTTTGTCAAAGGTGCTTTAGCCATTAAGCTTTCCTTTGAAAACGTTAACGCGTCCCTTCTCCATCAGCTATGCATTCCAGACGATCGCTATTCACGATTTCGTGTCTATCAAGCCCAAGTAGGCACATATGCCCTTGGTAGCGCACTGTCAGACGCGATGCTGTTTGAAATATGCCTCCAGCAAGGCGACCCGTCAGGGTCATTGACATTCTTTGTGTCTACGGCGCCAGATCGACCGCCTAAAACCATGGAGCCGGATTATTCAGACACTTACCTATACTCTCAATCGTAAGTATCTTGTTATTCATTACCTCCGAACACTGATGGAGTACAGAAGCCGTAGTCGTCGTCGAGTATGTGATATAACTGTCATCCTGTGATGCTGTACTGATGTTTTACAGGGTTGAAATTGAGTCAATTTCAGATCACTCGGTTTGGACATCTCTTTCGTTACTGTATATTACCGCGCGTGTATGATAGGTCTGTAGGATCTGCAAAGCTTGTACCACTAGCTCTATTCCAACCATGCGTCCTGTCGGAACACGGCTCATATGCTCTACGACTTCTCTCTGCTTCTGATTGGGAGACGCGGATCTTGCTGTCTTCGAAACCATGTTACCTCCCACTGAGCGTCAAATTTCCGTGCCGTGTTCCGTGCATCAATATATAAAGATGCTTCCGAATCGATCCTTCTTTCTGCAGGGTCGTACACTGTTCGAACTTGAAACCCGAAAATCGTGCTTCTTCCACGGGAAGTACTATCCTTGCACGGCCATGTAGGATCAACATGAGGATGGAGTGATTCACTTTCGGTGTTGGTACCCACACCGAAGTGTTTTCATGCTCTCATAGATGCTATGTATAGCCTTGATACTTCCCTGGAGTTCGGGAAATGGGGGGTGGACAGCGGAAGCGGGGTCGAGTTGTTGCGAATGCAGTGTCAGTGGGAAGATATCTTTGATCTACGGCTGGAACGGTGGAACAGTATTCAATCCAATGAGTTAAGATGACATGCGGAGTATGTACTACGTGTATCACCCTCGAATGGCCGGTTGGGTGAATGGGTCATCATCTGGACGCCCAAATCCTTGGAGCGCTTCCTTTAGATGATCAGGCCTCGGCAAGCCACCATCAGCGAAGGAGAGCCATGAACTCACAGGCAGCTCGTGTATCATAGAAGCCTTCATCAATCCGACACAATATCGGAGCTTTGCAATGGTCATATGGGTGATAATGCCTCGTTGAATCAAGAAAAATTGACGATCTTTAAGGTCGCGTTTATTTTGGGCTGAGGTCCGGGTCACATCAAAATGGCCTCGATCGATCAGGACACTCTCAGTGACGCTGTATTATAATCAACAAAACGGCAGGCGTACTCATTTCCTCTCAGGCTTGAGATTCATCGAGGGTGGACGCCCAATTCCACCGTGATGCTGATCTGCACGTGTAAATTAGAGTTTGGGAGTAAGGTTGATTGTTCAAGTTGTGTCCCTAGATCACGGTCATCCGCATTGTCAACATGCAGGAAGTACCTACTAACGGAAGCAGGAACCCGGATTGACAAAATCCGAGTTGAAAATCATAACAGTTGTGGCCGCACATACATACGATCATTGCGGGTCCGCAAGCAACTGATATCATCCTTTCGGTGCGTAGATAGATGGTGGCCCGCGGAAGTGGGATGATTCGAGAGGTTACTAAGATATTACTTATTATGACACCAGGCTTCGGGTCGGCAACTTGCCTCCCCGGGGAGGTTTTCATTAGCTTGGCAAATCGGCCTTTCCAAATTAGCGTTGACTTTCAAACAGTGATTCGGTCTTCGACCATCGTCGCGCAGCCCTCGGTTCTGTCGCACAAAATTATATCACCGTCCGTCTGACACCTAGGCTCTCGGGATGAGCTAGTATCTCTTTCTCTTGGCCGTGGTACTTGCCATCGATTTACTTTTGATCATTCAAGTACACATATAGCATGCGTCATTCCGACAGCCGATTTTTGCTCTTCTCCAATATTAGATTGACTGGAAGAATGGAATGTTGACATTGTAAACCGACCAAAAATGTATACGTGTATGTTTGTGGCGGCGAAATTTTAAGAATAACGGTTACACGTTACACTCCAGTTCCCAGTTACTTGTACAATTTTTAAAAACACACACACAACACATATCGATCGTAAATTATAATATTCGGAGACTCAAGCCCCAGGGGCCTGAGACGGTCCATAGCCTACGGATATCAAACATTTTAAACATGCTGGATTTCAGAAAGAAGACGGCACTAGAGCTGTCGCGAAATACATGACATGCGCAACACAACTGACTAATAGTACCGTTACTCATTATTCCAATAAGAGGCTTCAAGCTGAAAGATTTCATGACGACATTGATTGATCAATGATCACGGTGGGGCTTGAACCCACGCCTTTAAGCAAGAAAAATTAGCACTAGTGCATCACGCCATTCAAACCAACGAACGATAACTCTTTTTGTTCATGAAGGCCTACTAAATATATTCAAAAGCACACGGTACTAACTGCGTCTACTTCGATGGAGATTCCTGTCTGTATTTTGTACAACCGTATACGGATGACAATTCCGTTTAATCTTTTGGGAAGTTTGTTGTCTTCGTGACTTCAATGTCGCTTCGGCTACCAGCGTGGCTCAATACTTATTTAGACTTGCGGACACTTGAACCCTGCTGATGGCTGCTATCATCTATGTCGATGTAACGGAGGCAGTAATACTTTTCTCCTGGTCATTTATCACCTGCTAGATTAGAGTGGCTGTAGACTAAACCTGAAATGGGTCAACAGCTACTTCCCCCGTGGTATGCTACACAGCAACCTTCCAGGTTCTCATGAATCTTCCGACAAGTGGCCCACTCAAACCGAGCTTTGAAGACACCACGTGCAGCAATACAATAAGCTCGTCTAAGCGAATACGTGGAAGCTAAACGTAACATTCATTTTCCGCAATCCTTAATAGATGCCTCCCGCTCTCACTTAAGTCGCTGGATTACCTAAGGCCACCTGTATCATGTACTTCTGTCGCGAGCACTTATTTACTCAGCGTCCATAAGCAACATATATCCGTCCCTACCATATGACCTACCTGGGACACCTCGTTCGCGGTGACATCCTTGAAGTTTGAAGTCAGTAGTACATTGAACCTCCGCCGTGCTATGTTTGTCAAATGGGTTCTTGCTCAGTATGATTGTTCCACGTGAAGAGCACGCTCGTTCCAGACCTACTTTAAAGTTTGGACCAGAAGTCTTATTCAATCAGCTCACCTCGGTATTCGCAAGGGCTGATGAACAGACATATGGCGGTTTGTTCGATGTGGCTAATGATTGATGAACAAAATAGAGTAACAGCGGAAGCAAATGAAGTGACCCTGCACAATTTCCAAGCTGCTTTCTACTAGAAAGCTCTCGAGGCCGGCTATCTTACTAACTGCATTATTATTAATGACGGACACCGGGGACCACGCCATACATTGGGGGCACCGGATCAGCGACTCCGGTAAGGTACCAGCCAGGTTAATCCCACAGCATGTGCAATTACGCCATCTGGGTTCAATGTTCCAGTACCTAGCCCAAGTCACTTGTTTCGTCAGCGATGGGAGATAGCTATCACGTACCATAGGATCCCGACTATCGTTGTCAACAGATGACCATAATCACGGGTCAAGTGCATCTTGAATAAGGCTGCTACCCCAAGCCCATGTGCATCTGTTTGACATGGAACTAATAAGCACGCCAATGTCATCTTGAGGCTCGACGGTGTCCATACTAGAAAGGCGCCATTCTAAAAATGTTTGACGCATTACAAAAATATATGTAAAATACAATGAGAGAATGTACCTCTCTCCAGTAGATAACGCGGTGGAAATGCCTCGTCTCTTGGATCCGCTTGTGCAATATTTATGTACGATGGGTCTATAATTAAACCTCATGTTCTCAGCTTCCGCTGCTTCAACGTGCATACAAGGAGCGGGCAAGATGCACACGATACTAATATAACGTCAGAATGTTGGAAATCATTCATTAAAATCCTTGCTTACTTTTTTATTGTGTACTAAGTTCACGTAAGAAAGACACGATGTTTCCCAAGAAATGGTGCTGCTTTTTGCGTTTGATAATAGGATCAATGTTAAGGAAATTATGCGTCGGCTTTCATGATACATAATATATCGCGTACAACGGAGATATCTGCAGCATATTCCTACGGCTCAATAGAGCAAAAGAGACGCACATAGATGTGAGAATAAAGTCGCAGACGAGTAAGAAAGATGCAATCAAGACTCATCTGCCCTTCGGAGGGTATTTCCGATAAGATTAGGGTATAGACAGTATGTTGAATGGTCACTGGGTGATATGCTTTCCTGTCGTGTACAGAGATTTCCGTTTTGCGATCTCTGACATTCCAAAGTGTATAAATAGGGCTGACAAATACCATCTGTCCCCCCGCCAACAAGTCGACCTCAGAAAAAAATAGTCTACGACAGAAAGACCGCAGCTGTTTGTTTTGCGAACGTGCTTGCAAAGACTTCAGGAGAGAGAAGCTCAGAATTTGGTCCGAATGAGACTGATTTCGTGGGAACATGACGCAAAATCAAGTGCCTCAAGACATCTGAGCATCGAAAGTCATAACATCGTTACTGTCATTCCGTTCCACAAGACTCATTGATTCGTCAGCCACCCAAGAAACCGTTATGTCTTCCCATTATGCAAAGGCCCCGACGGCAATGGAGAAGCGGAGAAGATGAAACAAGATATGAAGCAAGAATTGGAATTGATGAGAAATGATATCAGGAAGGAGTTTTCTGATGGAATGGAGGCGTTGAAGGAGATCGTATGGCTGAGAAGGAAAGTCGAAGCGTTGGAGGAAGAAACCACGAAGCTGAAGTAAGAGAACGCCGAGCTGACGAGAGAATGCTGAATTGAAGGGGGAGAACGCAAACCTGAAGAGTAGAGTCAAAGCGCTAGAAACCGAGGCGACTAAATTGAGCGGCTTCTGCATGCCCTAGAGTGGGCAACTGGGAGATGTCGCTGATGAGGCGGCGGCTATGTGTTGCAGGGGTGTGTCGCTTGTTTTTTCTGACCGTCGACTCTTCCTAATGCAGACCGAGGTCGCCATGCCCTCGATCGCGCTCGGCTCAGCTCGTCAATCCTGGCCATCTCCGTCGTTTCAAGCAATGCTTCCAGAAGCGAATATTCTTGAGCTTGGTAATATTTGACCACACGAAACACTCGAAGCGATGTGGATGTAGCAGATATCAACACTGCTCGAGTACTTATCTACAACACCCGGTGCTCACAGTCCTTCTGATCTGCTCTTTGCAGATCTTGTGGCCGACTCGAAGAGCAAACATCGTGTCAATGCTGAATGCGGTGAGAAAATATACCTCCGTTAAGTAATGAGGCGGAAATGCCCCGCCTTTTTGATCCGCCTGCATATGGACGATGAATCTAAATTTGAGATGTGCATATGGAATGGAACAGATGCTGCCTTACGAGATACTAAGATATCAGATTGTAAAAATGTTCATTAAAGACCTCTGCTTACTCTTATCGTATCCTAGGTTCGGGTATTGAAAGCATCGTGATGTCTCGGGATCGGGAGATTGTACTGTATTCTGCTTGGTCAGGAGGAAAATAAAAGATGGAACTCTCGAAATATAAAGAACAACATGCAGGGAAATCACTCATCGGTTTTAACGACACATTTCTGGAACAGGTTGTGAACACCGTGGACTTTATTGATGCTGTTGTCCCGTGACGGGATAGAGCGAAAGAGACACACAACTGTGAAGGTAGAATTGCAGATTGGTAAAGGAAGGCACATGACTGTTCTGCCATCCTGAAAGCAGTCGTGATATAGTGACAAGCCCATTACCGTCTATAGTATACAGAAATTCTCGTTTTCCCGCTTTTCGTTGCTCTGAAACGGCGGTAGAGTAGTAACTTCCGGGGTAAGATGATGAAATACAAATGAGGTGAGGCATACGGATACAAAATCCTAGGGTCATCCGAGCGTGAGTAGTGCTGATTGAAGTCCGGATAGAGCATCAAGAAGAAACATCTGCAACAATGACGAAGCGGTCATTCTCCGCGAACGGTGGAACCTCTTGACCTGGTCCGTGCCAGCCCAAAGCCCACGCTGCTCGCAGGCCTGCTCGGCATCCTTCCCAAGTCGACCTGACTCTCCCCGCCCCCGATGATGGCGGGGTCAACGTAGTTTTGCATGTCAAAATGCTCAAACTTGCCATGAGAGCGCTGTGAGAGGTTAGAGGGCACACGGCGGAGCGAAGGAAGGGGGCTCATGCCCATATCGGGTGTAAGGAAGTTTTGGGAACGCATGCTCGATGTGCGCTGGTGTGAAGGTAGAGGATTGGAGATCATCTCAGGTGCAACGGCTCCAGTTGATTTATGTCGGGAGTGAGAACTTGCGGCACGGGGAGGAGGGAATGGATTGGGCAAGGGAGGTGAATCGTCAGGAACGGGAGTTTGTTGTCTGGATGGCGCCTGCCATGTAGGATTAGAATACGCAGAAGGAGGCCGACCATATTGTTGGTGAGATTGAGAGGAAGGCGGTCTTGCTGGGGCCCAGTTCGGCGCTACCTGATCCCATTCGTGGTCTGTCGAAAGCTGGACCTGGTCAGGAGGAGGTAATGGCTGTTGTCGGGGCGGGGGCTTGTCGCCTGATAAACTCTCTTGTCTCCGGCTAGAGGATCTCTTCGCAGACGAGGGCGTGTGTGAAGACTGATGAAAATTAGAGAAAAAAGAAGTGCCGTCGACTATCAAACTTACCGGAGGCTGGACATTGATGCCCACCGGCGAACTGTTACCAGCTGAGGCGATATTAGGGCTCTTCAGATGCGATTGTGCAGAAGACGGTCGCCCTTGCGCTGGAAAAGATAGCTCATCGACACTCGCTGAGCTCTCTCGTATCGGAGCCAGATTTCCAGGTTTTCCCCTACCGTCAGGCTCCAGGATCGCTAGACCAGTCAATGTATCCACCGATGCATTATAAGAGGTTGACCGCCCCGGGGCTGTGTAGCTGTATTCAGATGTATCGTCGTCGTTCCTCGCTCTACCCTTGCCCTTCCTGTCTGGTTCCTCCGGTTGTGGGGACGCTGCTCGCATTGAACTATTCCACTCATGTGGCGGAGGCATACTGATGATACCACTAGCATCTAATGTTGGTATGAAGTTATCGGGAGCGGTGGCATACTGAGGATGATGACTCTGCAGTGGATCTTCTGCAGGAGGAACTTCGACGTGAAATTCACGAACAGAAGGCGAAGGAGGAAGTGGTTCTTCTGTGTCAGTTGGAGATAGTGTATGTGCAGAAGGAACCGATGGAGGCGCGGCATGGACTGCACGACGTGATGGTGTCGGGAGATCGTACGTTTCCACGGTATCGGTTCTCGGTACTGGTTGGGGATGTTCTTCATACTCTTCCTCCTCCTCCTCCTCCTCCTCGTCGAGATCTTCTTCTTCCTCTTCGGATTCGTATTCTTCTGTGCCTACAATTTGGGGTGGCCGGAACTCTCCGATCTCCCGCTGAGCTTGGGCGTATCCAGACATTATGCCCATCCGTCTGCCCTCTATCAAAGCCTCAAGTACAGCACGCTTCTGCTCTGTCTTGTGGGCTTGTGACCTTGCACGTACAGCATCTCTCTCTGCATTCTGCAGCTGCTCAGACACGGTCTCCAACACCTCTTCTCCCCTCTTAATCTCCGACCGAGCATGGTTATACTGAACACGGTACATTTCCAGCTGTTTCTTGACCTCAATGAGCTCCTCGTGCATCTTCAATCGACCTTCATTCAATAATTGAAATCGTTGCACGAGTTGCGCCGAAAAATCCTCAGCGGCAGACGCACGCTGCGTTTCCTGCTCGAGTCGCTCCAGCACGACGACCATGGCCTTGCGCATCTTGTTCGCCTCATATTCTTGATCGATTACGAGGCGCAGCAGTTGTTTGTGGGATGATTGGCCATGGATTAACTCGCGCTCCCTACGAAATCGCTCCGACGGTCCGTTTCGTCGTCGCCTGTGGCGTTGAACGGCACCCGTATTTTGTGATGGCGACGATAGAAGCTCGGACCTTGTAGACGATTCATTGCTCGCAAAGGTTTCGTTAACGAATTCCTGGACAACACCACTGTAAAATATACGTTCGACACGGCATTGTTGACAAAGTGATTTTTACTCACCTGTTCTCTTGAAGACGTGCGGGATAAGGGTAAGAGCCACTGGCACCTTCCATGGCACCGGGCGTGATGTAGACACTATCCTTGAAAGAAGATAATCTGTTCAGGACAAGGACATGGTCGTCGGATAAGTACAAGAAACGTCCGAGACACAGCCACATAGTACTCCGGATTAAGCTTATCGAATATCACCCCAGCGAAATCAAGTGATAGAAATAATAATATTCTACATGGGTCATGGAATAAGTAGGTGTTTGCATCATGATCATTGTTAGAGGTAATTAGAGTATATAACAAAAGTCCAAATTCCGTGTGAGAGGATTGCGATGGGAGGAAAAAATGAGAAAGACACAAGATGAGATAATGTAAGTACGTATGGGGGGTAGTACTGAAGGCACATTGTAAAAATATAAGACAAGAAAGGCTATAACGCTCGGCCGCCCTGCCAAGATACAGTGCTAGCACGTCGATCACCGTACTGCGGATCAGATGGTTGCTCTTGTTGCTGTTGCTGGAAGGTAGGAGACGGAGACTGCAGGTATTGCCCAGAATAATACCCGCTTTCACCCGATCGCGGACCAGGAGCAAGATGGCCTGCAGAAGACGCAGGGGGACTGCCAACCACAGTCTCATCCGAAGTATGGAAGTCATCATACGCCGTAGCATATGACGCTTCACTCGCCGTCGACCTGTCGACATGGTGATGACTGTGGCTTGACATAGATGGTGGATTCCGTACATCCATCTCGTACACGTCTCCAGTATCGTACGGCGTTGATCGTTCATGGGTAGCAGGCACATTGATGATGGGTGGTGACAGGGGTGGCGGACTAGAGGCACGAGTGGTCCGATGTGTCGTGGCAATACTTGTTCTCCTGCTGGGCGGTGTGCTCGTGATCGAGCCGTCAGTATAACGGTACTTGGGTGATGGTAGTGGTGAGGGCGGAGGGATGTCGGAAACGGAATAGTATGAAGCTGGAGTTTCATTCTGCCGATTGTAACCACGGGGAGAAAGATTGGCGTCCAGCGGAGGTGTATCTAGATCTGTTCGTCGAGGTTGATTCCCAGGGCCAGGACTTGATGTCAGTGCGGGCTCATACGGTGTGTTGCTGAGAGACATCTCCGACTGGCTACGACCGTGTCCAAACATAGGCGCAGCTTCCAGCGTGTCACCATTGCGATTCTTAGCCTTCCGATGTCGGATCCCAAGCTGATCCTTGAGATCGCCTTTGACCCACATTTCACGGACAATTTCTTTATCCAAAGGAAAGTATGCGGAAGAAAAGAATTTGCACACGAAGCGGGGACCTGACGAATAACAACATGGCGTGAATGAAATGGCATCTTCGAAGAAAAACAAACACACCAAGGGCAACAACGGTAGAGAACACAACCGTTGCCCAGAAGGGAATGCCACCGAATAAGATCTGCATCTCGTTGATGAAATCGGAACTGAAAAAGAACGAATACACTATGATCCATAGCAGCATGACAATGCTAGAGCCAAAGACCACAATCCATGTTATGACGGTCCAGCTAAACGCAAACTTTAGCAACAGAATTCTCGTTCACAAAAGAATAACATACTAGTGAGTGTTCATTCCGACATAAGTATTCGCAGAGAAAATGGCGGAGACGGCAACTGTTGTTCCAAAGTCGGCCAAAGAGTTCATGTCTTTCCCGCTCCATGACACCGAGAGACCAAGCGTCCAGACCAAGTATGCCATGAAGAACACAACCGCAGACTGATACAAACCATCTAACATGTAGACCCAAAATTTTCCCCGGGTGTACTCCAAACCGCGGATTCCCCGAACGTAGAGCTGCGGGAACGCAAGCGCAGCCTGCGCGTTGATGTCCTGGTCGAATGCTAAAGAAATCATCGTCAGTAAGGCACATATTGGCTAAGAATTCATGATCATACCTCCGAGGATAATAACGGGGAGTGATGTGAATACAAGATTGTACAACAAGATGAATGTGTACTGATACAGATAGGTTCCATAGAAACTATAAATCTGGTTCGGCATACGTCAAAGGATACGCTGCATGAACTCACTTGTTAAAGGGCAGGTACCAAAACAAAGCGAAGGTCCAGATGACGTTCTGGAATGCGTATGTTAGAGTTTTCGCTTGTAGCACAGAGCTTCCGTACCTTGTAGAAAAAGTTGCTGTGCATGTCTGCCACACGTTGATATGACCAACGGCCGTGGACAATCAACAGTTTGGTCAAGAATCGGAACTGCCCAAAAGCATAATCCGCCGACATAGCTGCCTGCGAACCCTCTAGACCGAACAGTCCGCATCCAATATTAGCCTCTTGAATCATTGCAACGTCGTTAGCGCCATCACCAATGGACAGTGTCATGGCATTGCGTCCTTCCTTGACCTGCAATCCAGGGTAAGCTCACATGCAAACGTCAGAAAGGAAACACGAAAGTTGCGCGCACCAATTTGACAGTCAACGCCTTTTGAGCAGGAGAAACACGACAGCAGACAACAGTCTCGCATTGTGTACCAAGGTTGAGGAACAAGGGCTTCAGCTCGGGAGTTAGCGCATGTCGAAGAGTGTCCCCATCGATGACTACAGCAAACGACGCCCTCGACCCAGGAAGGAAGCCCCGCTTCCGAGGATCAAACGACGGTGGTCCTAAAATAGACGCTATCTTATTGAGACCGGCCTCTATCTGCGAGCGCGCCTGTTCGTATGAATCGGCGGAAAGAATCATCAGGTCCATGTCGTTTTTGAGTAGGTTGCAACTGTAGCCGATTTCAATAGCGGTCTGAAGTTTGTCACCTAGGGTTATAGGTCCTCAGGGAAAGGTACCCTTGATGTAAATGCGATCTTACCTGTCAAAATCCATAGCTTGATCCCAGCGCGATGTAGGTTCTCGATGGCCTCTGGAACACCTTCCTGTAACTTATCCTCCAGGGCAGTAGCCCCGAGTATTTGCAGCGAGTGCTCGATAAGCTCGTTTGCCTTATCAATCTCCTCGTCCCGGTTTTCGATGGCGTTGGTGGCAGCGTCGTATGTTCTAGACCATGTCAGATACTCTTCCTCCGTGAGCCAGCGGTATGAGATACACAACGTCCGGAGTCCATTATTAGCAAACATCTCCATGTCCTTGCTCGTCTGCTCTTTCAAGACAGGGTCATGGTCTTTTGCAAGGCGTGCGTAAACAACACTATCCGCCCCTTTGCAGTAAAGTATCAACCGCCCATCTGGACATCGGAAAACTGCGCTCATGCGTTTTCTAGTACTGTTGAACTCGAGTACCTTCAAAAGCGTGTACTTCTCCGATTGGCCCATGACTTCTATGTCAAAGGTATCCTTTGATTTCTTGACAAAGGGAAACCCGACATCTCGAGCAGCAGCAACTAAAGCGGCCTCGTCCGGTGATTCAGCCTTGTAATCCAAGTGATACTGGCAACTCCTGTGGGTCAGGTTTGTCGGAAAGGACTGTGTGACAGAGTGCGAGCGCTCGGAAGAAGGCGATGAGGTGACCCCGTTGGTCAGACGAACGATCAGCTAAATCCTGTGCGAGTTTGGGCGACACCAGTGTCAGCTTTTCCGGCTGAAGATACCGGTTCTTGAATGTGCGTTCCATAGCACTTAGCATCTGCTGTTTAAGAGCTGCGAGTTTTTCCGCCAAGTCACGGGGGTCAAGGGAGTCTGCATTGCCTTCTCGGGTTGCAGCTCCACGCTGTGCCTCCGTGACACCCTCCCCATATGCGACACCATGGACCGAGCACTTCTGGAACTCCATGATGTTTTGCGTGAGTGTACCGGTCTTGTCGGAAAATACATACTCGATCTGCCCCAAGTCATCGGAGATGTTCCACGTTTTAGGGACGCAAGGCGTATCGTAAGGTTGATAGTACATATCCACATCCTGAGAAATGAAGTAGGCCTGTATAGTCTTGACGATTTCAATAGAGATGTACAGTGATATTGGTACAATGTTTTGGAAAGCGATGAGACATGACCTTTACGCGGTATAATGAGTAGGCATCCATCCACAAGAAGAATGCTACATACACAAAGGTTATTATGGCATTCACGACTGGTGAGTCCGTCGCGTCCGAATTGATCTCGAAGAACTCGGCACTAGTGCCCGTCTGCGCATCCTGGAGTCCATTGAAAATAGCCGCAATGGTACACATAAAAACCAGAACACCGAAGTTGACGATAACGTTGAAATTTGTCTCCTTCTCTATTTTGGAACGTTTCGACGGGGTAGCGCCTCCGTTCAACATGATCTTGGTGTCCGCACCGGTAAAAACGACTAAGCCGATGATCCAAGTGGTATTACGGATGGCACATCCACGAAGGAGCATCTCATTGATCGTGACCGGTTCCTGCTTCTTTTCACCCGTGGTGGTGTCCTTGTATCGAAGAACACCATGGTAAAGATACAGGTTCTGGTGGGGCGGCTCGGAGTCAAGATAAAAAGATGAACGTTCGATGTCGTCTTCAGAGGCAATAGAGGAAGTGGCCTTGATGGATTTTCGAGGCTTTAGATTAGTCTCGCCATCCAGATTCTTCGTCTCCAGATAGCACATGCCATCAGGATCTGACGTCGAGAGAACAACAATATCAGCGGGTACTTGATCATTCTCCCGTAACAGAACGATGTCTCCGACTTCCAGCTTCTTCCAGAGTGTCCTCTCCCATCGAGCGGAGCCTCCGGGTCGCCGTTTCCAGTCAATTACACCTAAAGTGGACTGAGAACCATCATTTTGCTTGAATTGCCGGAAATCCGTGGTAGAGTTGCGCTGGGTTGATGTATCAGAGAGTGATGATGCGTCCGGGGGGTAACTATGGGAATCAACGCTCTGGATATCATCCAACTGCCGACCAGCACCCGTGCTGTACATGATCAAGATCAAAACTTGTGGTGGACGGTTCATCATGTGAAAGCACGGAAGTAGTCGCCGGTTTTACTAAGCATGACGCGCACGCCGTGGCCTGCTTCGTTGGCCTCTCGATCGCGAAGTTTACGCACGCCTTTAGTTACTTTCCCCGGTGGATTAATGCCCAACATCTTCTCGAACCAGGGCCGGGGATCTGTGGGCTGGTTGACATTACGCCAAGAGCCTAATTTTGTTGCCGCCGACGTGTTGACCTCTTCGTCAAGAGTTGCCCGACGATAGTCTTCTACGGCATCTTTGATGGCGGTTACTGTGAGAATAAAAGCAAGTGGTAGGACTGAAATGGCGCCCGATGCTGCGTCGAACACGGGGAAAACTGCGGAGCGTCGTTAGAGGTGTCCAGCATAAGAATGCGAACGCGAGTGCTCACGTTGAAGCACGACGAGGGTAAGGAAAAATAAGTTTGCCACCCTAGGTTAATAAATAAACACGACAAAAGACATGAATAATATGATAGCGCACCGTCTAAATTGCTCGTATAGATTCTTGGGAATAAAAGTTAGAATGGTATATTCTACACATTGGCATGAGATTGACTAAAGTGTGATAATTCAAGCACTCACTGGTAGTCCGGACCTTGTTTCTCTCATAGCGAGCAATGGGCTCCCCGTGGACATCGACTTCTAGCACTCCCAAAGGATAATTCACGTAGACATTCCTGCGCTCGCCGGGTATCTCTGTCGAAGGCGCCGCATCGACAGGTGTTGGTTCAGGCTTTTTCTTCTCAGCACTCTTTCGAAAGAACCTGGACCGTTTCCTCTTCCTCCTCTTCTCAGCTCTCTGCTCGGATCGTATCGACTCTGCTATTGCCGACGCTGCAGTACGGACAGTTCGAAGGCGAAGTTCTGGGTCAATAGTCTCGTCATTTTCTTCGTCGTATTCAGTTTCTCGCTGATTAGAACGTCTGAGAAAAGACATATGGTCGCCTCTCTGCGGCGATTTGTTAAGGTACGACTCGAATTTCGTGTCAGTAGTACCGCGTATGTACTCGCCCTGGTACACCGAGAACCAGCACGGAAAACGAGGACGAATAGAAGGAAATGAGGGTACCAAATGAAGGTAAAGGAGAAAGTAATGTCAGACCGCACTGCTCGGCGTTCGCAGTGATTGCCAGTTTTCGGTGCTGACTCATCATGAAACATTCTCGGTCAGCTAAGAAATTCTTGGAGAGTTGAAGTACAATATCTTTCTTTCCCACCCCCCAAGCCCGAAATGCCCCACCCTTTTCCTTCCTCCTTCAAAGTGTCGTTATGTCACAAGTTTAAATTTTTAAAGCCTTCAGCAGACTCTTACAAATTTCATTGCTTTCAAATCACTGCAGCTGCGTATCAATAGAGCTGACGTTGAAAGGCAGTGACGACGCCGCCCCTGCGGACCTCGAATTCTATACTTGGCAGTCTACCAAGCGTTGTGTTGTTCGATTGGCGGTCAGTGACAGGAGTATATGGGGCGTTTCTTGCAGAAGATAATCCTTTGATGACGGCCTTACCCTTTCCCCTTACTGTCTCTGGGTAACCAATGATTGCGTAGGCGCGGCAGACACGTGTCACCATTTACTGCACAGCGCGTCGCGACCGCTCAATATCCCCTAAGTCAAATTGCCGATGGTCTACGTACGATGGATCAGTCAGCTTCGGGTCTACGGGATTGTCAACTCTCTGTTTTTAACAACGATAGAGGAACAGCGTGTTCTGGTACCATATTCATGCTACCCAGGATTATTCCATACATACATGCGTTGGCCGATGACTGACACAGTTCCTCGTATAGACGGACGTACGGTACAAAAATGAAGTCATATTGTCAAATGCGCCTCGTCAGCCTAGTCTATTCATAACGGTGACATAATGCGCAGGTACAAAGGGGCGAAGGAAAATCGTAAAGAGCACCCACAAACACCCACATCAGGGATTTCTGAGGCTGTTAAAAGATTGTGATTTATGCCGGTAAGTATACTTATGTTAATTATTCATTCCAACAGTGGTCATGGCAGTCATCGGCATCGTAGCGGTACAAAGCGGCCGTCCGGCACATTCGCAGCAGAATCAAGTGATTTAATTATCTGTTGATGTCCAGGCGGATTCTGGGGTAATACAACTTCCTTCCTTCCTTCCCTCACCCATAATCTACGAGGCTGCACGAGAGGCTCCTCCAATTCCTGCATTTCTTCTAAAAGTCAATGACTATCAGGTTCATACAGAAATTATGTGGCCCCACTCCGAAGTCTAATAGAAGTCGCGTCAAGCCGGGATCTACATTGCGCCTTGTGCGTGCTAACATTCTTTTCGGAACGCAAAAAATGAGCGGACGTCAACCGTGAGATCAATTTTTGAAATTTGGACCTCTAATTGTTGCGTTGTCCCAACCAGAGTCCAAATAAACGCGGAACCTCAAAATTGACGCGAACTACAGTTGCTCCAGCGAATGATATGCACATATCCCATCATCCCCATCAGACATACCACCTGCTGATGTTCTTAAAAAGTTACGGCACTTTTTTTGATCTACTTGGCATATCGTCTCTCGTGGTCTGTCTTCGTGTCACGGTGGTCCAGACGAGGTCGAGCACTTAATGGCGCGCGCCGCAATCAGTCGAAAAAATGGATGCTTGGCAGCACTTCTCCAAACAACCTCGGCGCTCGGATTCTCCAACACAAAGGTTGAGGAAGAGAGTAAATGGCCCAGTGATTTTCCGGGAATAATGCATGTTGATCCTGTCATGACGCTCTGTTCGACCATCCCTCGGCAGAATTGGCAGGTGGCCAGATATATGTTCTGCCGTCACGCTTCTTAGTCTTGGCAAGCCAACAGCTTACGAAGTCTTGACTGGACATCTGACAAACTTGGCTTATCGACCTTACCGTTTATGTTGTGGCGGTTTGTATCAAACTTGCAAAGTCAAAAGTACTAATGATGCAAAGGATCAACCGTGACCTACCCTTTGATGTGCATCAACCGAGTAAGTCACAAGAAGGCCGTCTTCCCCTTTCTCCAACACCTGCACACATCCGCGAGGTTGAAGCTGAGCAATAAGTAAGGAGCACCCTTTTATGGTCTGAGGGTTTCAATCTGCAGGCAGTCTGCGTGACCGCGTCTCGCGGGGGACCGGTCCGTGCCGGACGTGATCCTTAAGATTCGGAGTCTCTTTCTTTCTTCTTCCAGGCACACTGGAACGCCAAGGCGCTCACTTGCCCAGAGCAAGCTAAGCTCGCGGCAAGATCGTTTGCTTCAAGTTTCCTCCTTTCCTCTTTCTTCGTTTCCGGGGTCGGAGGTGTCCACCATCCTTTTTGTTCTCCCCGACATGCACCGAAGCTTGCTGGTCTTGTTAATTCAACTTCTTTCAGTTCTCGTGTCTGCGAATATTCAATCAGGGAGACGGACAAATGGTGGAATACACGTGCCTATATTCAGAAAAGAGTCGCCTCGGTCTCTGTTGAAAAATCGTGGTGAACTTTCCAGTGCCATTGGTTTGGGTGATTATTTTGACGTGTAAGTATTTCCCATCTCACTTCTCGTTCCCATACTGATATTTCCCCCCCAGAACATACCATGTACTCGGTGACTATTGGAAACACTTCTATTCCCCTGGTACTCGGTACATCTCTGTTCATCATGGACATTGGTATATGTTTAACTACTTCTTAATCTTTAGATACTGGCTCCTCCGACTTGTGGGCTATCTCGGATGCCTGCGATTCCGAAAGTTGTACGACAGACGTATCCCTATACCCTCGGACGAACTTTACATCGACAGGTCTCGAAGCTAAGCTACTTCTATGGCGATTCACAATCTGCGACCTATGCTCTTGGTACTATCGGACAGGACACAGTTTCACTTGCCGGGTTGCACCTCGATGGCCAGTATTTTGCTTCAATCGATGAAACCAATACGAGTGTGCTCGATACGGGAGCAGCAGGGATTTTCGGTCTCGGATTTCCTGGCAACAGGCTCGTGTTTTTCAGCCTGCATTTTTACTCGTTTCTGACAGTTTCTTGAACAGTTTCATCTGGTCAGATGTGTTCTTCAACAAACATCCGTCGCTTTCCCAGCGTCGGCGAAGCGATGAGCCGCCTGCCAGCAGTCGCCGACGCCAAGGAAGTTTTGGAACGCATTTTCTTCCACCCGTATTTCCTATCATCGCAAACCGCATTGGGTCCCAGCGCCGGCAATCATATTCAAACTCGTCCGCTGCCGCACGGACATCCGTCATTACTGATTCGTACGCGTCTATGGGCCCATTCGTTACTCGGCTCGTTGCTAACGCAGAACTGAATGCTCCAATGTTCACTGTCACATTGCAACGGAACACAATAGCTCGAGGCGGTAACGTTGGACAGCTAAGTATTGGGGAGCTCCCTGCCGGTGTCAAGAACGAGACTCTCACTTGGGTTCCCATCCGCTCATATTCCAGCGAAGAGGGCGGTCTGGCCGGGCCCACAGATTCTCCGAATGAAGTATGTCGAACCTAGAAGCCTCCACTATTGTCACTTTTCACACACACGCAGAAATATCCCATTAACTGGGAGATCTTTATTGATGCAGTATATTTGGACGGGCAGAAATTGAATCGTTCTTCCCTCGCTTCTTCGGATATCGCGGTTTCTGGTCTTATTGACACCGTCAGTGTATTGCATTGCCATACACGTTCGGCTTGGCTCAAACGTGTTCCAGGGAAACTCTCTTATTCGCGGCCCTTCAGATATCATAGACGCGATTCACACGCAGCTGGGTGGGACAGAATTCTCTTGCTCCACTCCTCATATACTCGCCTTTCAGATCGGAGGCAAAATGTTCCCTATTGATCCACGCGACTTCATCGTTCAAGCATTTGCCGATAATGTTGACATCTGTGCAGCAAACATTGCAGCCACCGACACGCCCGTTCTCGGTGATGGGGGCCCTCTCTACAGCTGGTGTCTCGGAGATCCATTTTTGAAGAGGTGGGTCTTCCGGCGTTTGTCGCTCATCACGGCTCAATGTACTCGCCGGATGTAGTGTCTTGTCTGCGTTCCATTATGGCAATCTGTCGTATCCGTCTACAGACTCCCCCCGGATAGGATTGCTCTCCACAGTGCCGGACGATGCCTCGGACAAACTCATCGAGGCTGTGATGGCAGCTTCTGACAGTGGTAATTTATATGGTGCGATTATGCAGGCTCACACTACCTATTAGTGGCAGACTCGTTGATTTTGACTACAGGAACGGCCGAATCGGCTCCCACCGGTCTTCCTGTCGTCGGTTCAACCAACTCGCTTGGAGTTCCGAAGGTCGCAGAAACACAGACTTCAACATCTTCAAACGGTGATGTGGTTTCATTCAACCAAATACAAGGATGGCTAGCACTGTTGCTTGTTACCGGTCTAGTCTTTCTACGCCCCTAGAACCTGAGAGGACCGCGGCTATGATTCATTGCGTTCTGACGTACTCACTGGCCTTTTCTTACTGCAGACTCAACGACTGATGTTCATGAAAAATGCATATTTTGAACGATTATATCCCGTATACTAATTCGATAATTCCAAGAGAAAAGTCATCTAGATGGCAGCATGCGCACCTTCAAAAAAAGTACTCCCGGTGAGATCTCCTAGACACCGTTAACAATCCCTGCTTTTTGACTTCCTCAAAATACCCTGCATGTTTTTTCATCAGCCCCTCCAACTCGCCCTCCCACAACGGCCAATTTGCTTTTTCACTTTCGGCTATCTCCCAATCATGCGGGGTTGCACTGAACACGAGCTCAACCTTCTTTAATTCCATTTTCGCAAGAAATTGGTCAAGCTCTGCGAACTTCTCCGGACTCCCAGATATGCGATTCAAAGAGTACTCCAATTGGACCTCCTTTAAGCACCCACCTTGGGCTTTGTACAGAAGGTGTATGAGCCAATCTGTCAGTTCGTCACAGGCTTTGCACGCATCTGTCGGGTCCCAGCGCCCAGGAGAAGTCACAAACAGACGGAACTTGGTAACATTTCGGATATCAGGAACAGGGATATCGGTGTTGTTGGCCCCCTCTAAAAACAGTTCGTCGAGGTGCGTATAGGGAACGACGTCGTGTTGTGGTATCTCCCACTCCGGATTGAAGAGCGGATAGGTGAGTCGTCGAATTCGAGATGGCTGAGGGAAAAGGGGGAGAAGGCACTTGATCGTCTTTGCCGTTCGACTACATGCAAAGGTGATCACCAGCTCTTCAAGGTCAACAGAAACCCCAGGCGACGGGGTTGTCTCTTCATGTATAGTTACTTCCCGCAGCGTTAGCTTGCGTAGTTTGTGGAACCCTTCGAGGAAGGTGCCAAGGTTCGTCACAGAACACTCGTTAATTTCCAACTCCTCGACTCCTGGCCAGGTGATATCAATGTCGACTAGTTTCACCTTGACTAGACGTAAAGAAGTCAAGTTCTCCATCAAGCCCAAGGCAATAGGCAGCTGCGGTTCGGAGGCCACCCATGTTGGCGAGGGGCCTACGTGCCAGTTGGTATGTTCGCTAAGGGTAAGACTCTTTACCAGTGACGCCGCACTGTGGCACTTCTTCGGGAAGTTTTCGCAGCGATTGACCGACCTATGCCAGATGAATTTAAAGTGTATGGCGTGGAAGAGGTGATATCGGCTACGATTGACGAGCTGACGAGAGGAGATTGCGCAGTGTGTGAGAGATTCAACATCGTCGGCAAGAGCGTCGATTATTTGATCCATGAGTTCTGGCGGTAATATAGGCGCAGATGCTGTAGATTGTGGTTTAGGATGTTCACTCATGGTGGTGGCAGTGGTGGTGTTGATTGGTTCTAATCGGTGGTGTTTATGAACAGGGGCTCGAAAATCTGGATATTTATAACGCCCCTATGTTTATAAGAACTGTGACTGTGCCACTAATCATTAATCATTGGGCATTGGGCTAAGTGGTTGTTTTATTGTTTCCTTATTGTTCCTATATCCGAGACAATTGTAGGACAACGGCCACTTGAATCTTACTTCGTAAATGGCCCACCGCGCCTGCTCTCAAATTTTGAGGACAGCTTTCCTTAACCTCTTGTGATGGTTCATGAATAAGTTGGAACTCAATATAAATATTGAATTCTTTCTTAGGAAACACTCGAACGCTAAGCTCATGACAAAATCTAGCCTATACACTGAGCCAGTGCGACTTCGATCCAAGAATCGAATTGTATAAATGACCGAGGGTAAAAGGGTTGGGCGCGGTCATTAATCAGAATTTCCTAGGGATGAATCCATCGTTCATTTCGGTATATGTCACTAACATTATTACACCCCGCCTCCACTATCGGGTCTCACAAAAATGTATAGCCTTGGCTCCTCGAATAATTGACCCCGTTCCTCAACTGTTCTAACGTCAGAAAGATGAGGATCGTCGTCGGTTGCAAACGAGTCCAAGCTGGCAACCAGCCCTTGAACATAAACATCGCACCCTCGTTCTTTAACGAAGACTTGATGACAGCAAGAGTAGACTAATTACGAATAATTCAGCTTCGCTAAGAGAATTAGGGGAGGGAGCTTACATTCGATCCTGGTCCTGATGCGTTCATGATACGACTCTGTCGATGTGAACCTGTCAGGGACAGTCACGTGATTTGAAAAGAGTACAGACCTTTAATACATCAGCAGGAGAGCAGACAGTTGTCGCCACGGTGCCCTATGTGATAATTAAGACGCAGAACGTTCAAGGTAAAAGTCTACGAACAGCAGCAAAACTTGCAGCGAAATGGCAAGCGATGTTGTCGTGGAAATATGGAGTCTTCAAGAGCTCTGCCTTGAAGAAATCATATCTTATGACGTGTTTAGAGCGTGTTTGATGCGAGTAAAAATATGACTGTACGAAGCAAGCTGACTGGCGTTCATCAGAACGGAACGGAACACGTTCGGCCCCACTCCACGAGCAAGCGAGGAAACACCTTCTTCACGGACCATCTAATGAAATCCGATAAGTTGGGTGTAAATGAAGGGTTACGCGCGGATTCACCCTGAATAACGCATCGATACAGTGTTTGTAGTTGAACCTCTTCTCCGGCGGCTTAGCGAAATCACCTTGGAGTCGCACCATGACGATCTCTGAAAACATGCTAAAGACGCGTGTAGTTCGACATACATGCAACACGCACCTCCAGGATTCCCAACAAGGCCAGCAATTCCACCAGCTAGAGCAACGTAAGGTGTCCATGACTGGTGATAAACAATTATATATCCGTACCCATAGAGCCGGCAAGCGCCAACTTGTACGCTGGTGCATCTTTCCCCGCACCAACAATCTTCTTACTCTCGTCGTAAGCCCAGAACCGGCACATCGAATAGGACATCTGACGTAACCACGTTCCAGAGATACCATCGAAGAGACCGCGTACGCCTGACTAAGAAGTTATGAGATGTTACGAAAGAGGCAGGAGTTGGAACGGACCTGCTGTGCGTACGGTCTTCTTTATGCTCTCTATCATACGCTTGTCCCCCGATGCCTGCAGTCGGACTTTCGTTAGATCTAGAGGACTGGAAGGGTATGCCATTAAGGATGACGGATCTGCGTAGCGTGGCAGACGGGCGTTACGCACTGTGTAATAGAAGCTGCGATGGTAGCAGCGACGCCTATCCGTGTGTCAGCATCGACGGATAATCGATGATCGTCGACGTACCACCAAGCCAGAACGGATACGGCTGTTTCTTAACAGACACGGGTGCAGGCGACACGGGTGGGGACGACATAGTTGGGAGCGAAGAACTTCACGGGGGGAGTACGTGTATCGATATCAAGACTGCGCGAGACCATGAGAATATGGTGTGTGAAACTGATAGTTGGAAGACCCACGAAGCTGAAAGGCTGCAATGCACCTTCAACGGACCGTGACCACGTAAATTCACCTGGAAATGAATAAGCGCGGTCATATACAGAGATATTGTTGGCCTCACGGTTGTGATGATGAACGTAGGGATAAGAAGTAGGAAACCCACTGATCTCTGAGGTCATCTTTTGAATTGAGCCGGTGGTTCACATGTGACCCATCCATTCCTGCGAATTCGCGGAACACAAGGCAGGAGCCAGCTGAGCGCTTCTTATGCCTAATGGGCATATGATCACTACCCCGCATTTTCCCAGACACAGATCAGCTGCTTTTGACCCCGCATCTCATTCCCAAGATGGTTACAGCAGAAGGTTTTGGGCATGAACCTACGGCAACAGGGCGTTACCGACCCGAGAAAATGAAAGTCGAGGATGCGGCAGGGAGATACTTGAAGCAAGGGATAAGTTTGAAGCCATGGGCACTAGTTTGAGGCACTAAATGTCAGTCTTGGAGATCTTGGGAGGCACTCATGGCTTAATCTAGCCAGATATCGCATCTAATGCGGATAGACTTACATAGACTCCCCAAGCCAGATTCTCTAATTTGTTTCAAAGGCTGCGCTCGAGCAGGGTATGATGAGACAGCACCTTTTGGTCTCAGTCAGACGGGCACTTGAAAGCGACAAGCCAAAATTCTGGTGAACGAAGGAAGAAATCTGTTAAACGAGTCGTCAACGGAGATCAAAAGCGAGAAAGATAAGATACGCACCCAACGGTAGCCCAAAATTACACTCTGCCGACCAGGGCTCAGTCTGAGCCGATATCAATTATGCCAGTGCGGGGATCACAGTCCTCCACGTCGCGTTGCGATGTGGGGAGATAGGAGCAAATATAGAAACAAATGTCCGCGTTTACAATGAAGAGGTAACGATGTAGAGGGAAAACATGTTTGGCCCGGAAAATGAAGTGGACAAATAATATCGCTTCGGGAGTACCTGGTGTCGTCATTGCTTGCAATTACAGCCAATGGCAAGACCTGGATTTCTTTCCCGTGGCGCGGTCAGATGACCAGCTTGCGCTATCGCAAGCTGCAGATAAAATTAGTTCTCAAAGATTTTCCCAAGTACAAAACAAGTACATGATCAGCACATGGACACTTACCGTACAAAAGCCAGTGTTATCTGATATCGTGCTGTCACTGGCAGCGACCTTCGGAACCTAGACTTGACTACTGAAGTCGAGAAAGATGTGAAAGGTTGCGATTAGGAAAGAGAAATTACATAAAATAAAACGCGACCACGGAAGATACCATTAAAAAGCCCGCGTTTTCACAGCTTAAAGATGAGGGTGATGGAACCGCGGCTGGTGCCGGAATATAGGAGGGCCTAGCTTAAGAAAACCAGAATGGGCATCCTCTCCGTCACTCGGAAATAGAAGCATAGATAGTCTTTCCTGCCGGCTCCCATGAGCCAAACAATTTGGTTTCTTGACAAGCTGATAAACATTCAAGAGACAAATGCCAAGTATAAAATATGTTGAACTGTACCTCGTATCCGTGGCCAGAAAGCATTCCCCGTTGAAGACCAACTTATCAACGAAACGGAGCCGACCGGCACACGACTACCAGGGCTACAGGA
This sequence comes from Armillaria novae-zelandiae, assembly GCA_030435655.1. NCBI lineage: Eukaryota > Fungi > Basidiomycota > Agaricomycetes > Agaricales > Physalacriaceae > Armillaria > Armillaria novae-zelandiae. The sequence continues at coordinate 315,654 of JAUEPR010000054.1, forward strand.
CCCTTGTGTTGCTGAACTTCAATGATAGAAGTCAGCAGGTCTCAAAATGCTTCCAATGCAGGGTCAGGAAACAAGTGCAGGCGTCTCTCTGTTCTAGTCTCTCTTCCAAAAGCTTCGCTGACTGTTAATTAGTCAATACATACGTTCAATTGGCTTTTAAATGATACGTACGCCGAAATAGAAGCTGGAGCAAAGGCTTCAATACCAACTCTTTGCCGGCCGGCGCAATATCTTCACCCCACTATGCTCAGCGCAGCACAGCTGGTTGTCGAATTCGTCAGACTGTGATCGGCCGAGTAGGAACGCCATACAGGTCGCAGACAATGAGGCGTCCAAGTCATGGAACAGGAGTTCTATGAAAGGATATTGAGTAAGGGGGCATATAGATTGTATAATGTCAGCCGAAGCTTGAAGGTCCCCTGAAGCGGTATTCGTGTGTGATCAAGAGTAACGAAAAGATCCATTGAAATAAATAAATACAGGAAATATCTGGCAACATGGTCGTGGTTAGAAGAGGAAAAAGGAGAAAGACATGCTGCGCACATGTAATCAATACACATTCACCCGGACCGCCACCACCAAAAGATTTTAAGAGACAACCACAGCCCAATGAATCCCAGGACGACGTACATGGCTACTCGCCATGACTTGAGCCCTCCTTGACCGATACCGAATGCTTGTCCCGCCCGCCGTGATGTCTGCGCTAGCGTAGCGCCAAACGAGGAGAATGAATTGCCCTGTACATGATAACAAATGAGGTTCAGTAACAGAAAGGGCACAGTCTTCATACAGTATCGTCAAGGATTAGATTCTGCCGCTCAACGTCGTCGTTAATGTCGGTGGTAATCTGCAAACTGAGTGTCAGTAACGTGGATTTTGAAATGCAACAGACAATTTTTGACTGACGCCACGTAACGTACGTATCTTGGAGTGTAGCTCGTCTAGTCGCTGGTCGTTTTGAGCTTCGTAGGTGTCTTCGACCCGGCCTCTTGAGGTCGACATCGCTGTTGTTAGATGAGAGCGCCACAGCTGGGCGCCGAGCAACGTGTCACAATATCGTCGTGACGGTGTGACCAATGCCGGAGCCAGGGGCCCGGAAAGGGCCGGACGGACCGTCAATGGCTGCGTGCCTCTCTGGATCCTTTTCATTCTCATCTTCTTGACCATTTGCTTACTATGTAACCGTACTTAAAACGAGTTTTCAAGGTAAACTAGTCAGCATTTATCTACCTCAGCCACATCAGCCGAGGTGACCAATCAATCCAATTTTCCCACTCATATCGTCAATTAATCAAATTATAAGTACATCCTTCAATTAGAAACTAGCAACTACAATGCAGCGAATGCTTCCTGTATTTGCATCACCTGATACTCTATATCATGCAGGTTTGTATGGTTAGCATTGAACATTTCATACAAATTCCGACTCACTTAAGAGAATGCAGCTTTCTGCCAAGAGGCACATATCCTGAAATCCGGCATTGAAGACACTTAGAAGTTCTGTTTCCCTGGTACTATCAGGGCTTTGTTCCGAGCGAGATGCCCTCAACGCAACCAATTCCTCAAGTAAGACTTGACCCGCGGATACCCAGACTGTCTGGTCAAAAAAGAGATTAGATATAAAACAGATCTACGACGATAAGTCGGACCTACCCCAATAATTGGATTGATGGGCGATCCATGCGGCACGGTACCGGTCATTCGGAATACAGCTTGGGCGGCCATGAGAACTTTATCCTGTGACTGTGTGTCGATCTTCGCGAAGAGCCCATACAACTGCATGATCGCGGCGTAGGTCAGATTATGGGCAACAAACAGAGTTCTCCTCTTGGCGGATGTCGGGTTGGCTACTTCATTTGGAGATGGAAACACGCTTCGCAGATTCTCAAGTAGGCCGTCCAAGGCGGCAAACGACGCGTAAAAATCAATCGACTCCTCTTGGGTCATGTCTACATTGATGTTGGGATTATCGTTTAGAGATGATGGAAGGACCAGGGCAGCCCACATACCAGATTTCCAGTTCCTTATCAAGTCGGTTGCACGCTCCCATAAGAGCGATGCTTTAGCATGGAGTGCCATTGTTGACATCTCATTTCCGCCTGAAGTAGGCGTACCTTTAAGGTACTTCTGGACGGTATAACTGCACACCATACTCGAAGGAAACCCAACCTAAAGAAGTTCTACGTCAGAAAAGAGACATATGGGATAGAAGTCGGACGTACGTGCTCGTAGTCTTGGACTTCAAGAGGCCACGGGGTATCGATTTGGATTCCAACGATATCGGAAGGGCACATCGAACTTGGTTCAGACGCCAAAGCGACTGCCCAACATTTATCAAGAATGAAAACTATCCAGCAAGCGTCGATGCGCTCGCCTTCTTCGATAGCATCCTGAGGTGCGGGAAGAATTGTCGCTGGACCGGAGGAGGTATTTCGGTCGGATCGTATTTTGTTCAATCCAATACTGAGTCCAAGGGAAAGAGCCGCCGTGACATGGTACTTTCCTTCTAAGAAGCGTCCGGACGCTAGGAAGTATGATGCCAATAGGGTTTCCGCCTGTATAGTTTGCAAAACTTTCTGGGGGTGATGATTGGAGAGTGCACCAGATACGTCGGCCAACGCTCGCTCAAGAAAGGTCTTTTCGTGGAGGGTCAAAGAAGGCGTATGCGAGAGGAAAATTCCTAATAGGTAGATAGTCGTCATGAGTGCTGGTAATGGCCGGTAGTAGTATGCAGAAGGATCAAGGGCCGCTGATCGAAAGCGGGAGACGTTCATAAAGAATCCGTACTCTGAGGCGCAATCGAGAAATCTATCGATCCTATACGCCGTTGATAGCATTTTTAGACTTGGTATCAGTGTCACGAAGGCAAAGAACTAACAGGACGGTTTTGAGTTCTAGAGGAGGCTCTGGTAATGTCCACCAGCCATAAACTAATGGGGAACCGACTCTGAGCATCAGGACATATACCTATACATTAACTTAACTTGAGGATGAAGGAGACAGAGGACATACCGGCATTCGAAGAGGAACCATCAACGGGATAAGGGTCACTTAGATGGACAGACAGGCCCTGCTCCTGTGGGTTTTCAAGCTCGCGAATTCGGGCCTCAACGCGACTTATGTTTTCTTCTAGGACCTCCATTTTCGTACGGCCTTGACTGTCCCTATATTGACAATCTTCGGATCGATTTCCTCGAGTGCACTGTCCGCAAATAGGGCGAGCACCATCGCATCGCTGCAAGGAATGACTTAAGACTAGATGCGACACGGTTAGCGACAAAAGGACTAACCATCTTTCGTCGGCGGCAGTGAATACAGGCTTGACCCCAGTGGAGAGGCACAGAGTTACGAGTAGAGGAAGGAGAGGACATAGTAATAGCGTCTGTGCAGAGCTAAAAGGGGTCGGTTGATAGGTAACGGACACCAGCGGTACCTTCCAATTTATACCTTTGTCGAAGAATGTAAGCCGAAATTTACTCATGATACAGCCCATAATAATATGTGAGTACGGAGGAGGAACGTCAAAAGCAAATTGTGTCAATGACTTACCCCTGGGGCTGTGTTGCGGTAAGTGCCCGAGCCGAATATCAATAGCATATGCGTCATCAGAGCGACAAAATGACAAATGTAGGGGCTTAGAAGGGGGTGCTTTGTACATTGGACAACGTCCGGGTCGGTCGATTTGAACCTTAGCGTGCAGACTTCTGTAAGACATAAACCTGAAATGCACTCCCGTCACCCTGTACTAATCACTGAGGGGCTTTTCTGAAATAAAGCATTGAATCAGCTTGGTCAAGTATTACGCGCTAGTCACCGCCGCCACCCGTTGACGCGTAAACGCTTTAGTGAATCGAACTTCAAGTGATATAAATACCAAAGCAAGGGCAGATGAAGTCTACTCCGATCGCAGACTGCAACACCGTGGACTGCTTTGTGCATGAA